>CM042397.1:4674060-4751560 GCA_023634145.1 Thymallus thymallus | reverse complement strand
GTACCACAGGAGGTTGGTGGGACCTTAATTGGGGAGGACAGGCTTGTAATGGCTGGAGAGGAATAAGTGGAATGGTATCAAATACATCAAACATGTGGTTTCCATGGTTTCCATGTGTTTGATGCCATTTCATTGGCTCCGTTCCAGACATTATGATGAGCCGTCCTCCCCTCATCAGCCTCCTCTGGTATGTACTGTCCTATATGTGAGAGAGCTCCAACAAGGAATTACAATGTATGTATTACTTTTAATACCTGCAAATGGTAAATAAACTACTTGAACCCTTTATGAATGTCTGAAGATGACTAGGCTGTTGTCATCTGACAAAAGGTGAAAATATTACAGGAATATTCTGCAAATGTTGATGAAGACGTCACTCAATACACCCAAAACAACATGCAGTCTTTCCACAAGACTCCCATGAAGTTATAGTGACGTTATGAGTTGACGTTACAGTAACATACTCAGAACATACTGCACTCTTTAATACTGTTTTAGATGTATCCTCTGTTTAAACATTTAAACTCTTACAATAACACCTTAAAATACCAATGTGATCATTTGTTGTATGTTTTTTATGTTGAAAAACTAATTGTACCATTATATATGGACATATGCTCCATCATTGTACCATTATATATGGACATATGCTCCATAATTGTACCATTATATATGGACATATGCTCCATCATTGTACCATCATATATGGACATATGCTCCATCATTGTACCATCATATATGGACATATGCTCCATCATTGTACCATTATATATATGGACATATGCTCCATAATTGTACCATTATATATGGACATATGCTCCATCATTGTACCATTATATATGGACATATGCTCCATAATTGTACCATTATATATGGACATATGCTCCATCATTGTACCATTATATATGGACATATGCTCCATCATTGTACCATTATATATGGACATATGCGCCATCATTGTACCATTATATATGGACATATGCTCCATAATTGTTTAGTTTTCATAATAAAACATACTTGAAACCAGAATAAAATGTTAATAGTGAAAACTATTGTGTTATTGATGTTACGTTGCCTCTCCCAGTCGCAGGTTGACGTTTGTCATGAATCTTGCCTAGGAGGCAGAAATGTTCAGTTTCCTCTAGATATGCCAGCTGCAAAGTCAACATTGTCTACATGGTAAACATTAGTGTAAAATAATAGTGTTTTATGGTGTTAAATTAATTTGCTAACATTGTCAAGCTGCATGGTATTCTCAGATAGCCTGTAATATTCACGGTGGACGTGAATATCATGACCCATAAACGTAGCGACTTGGTCCATTTGGTGATCTTGTAAATTCATCATCTGGCAGAGCGTTGCTGCTCTATCTTTGACAGACTAGTGTAGACGTCTGGGTGCGTGGGAGCTCTGTTCCTTGATGTGTTCGTTTGTATCAGTAGCCTTGATACTTCTCCCTCCTCCTATTGAACAGCATATTGTCTGTGAGCAGGCTATGATTCAGCCTTATCCACTCTTTAGGATAGTACAAACAGATACATTTTAAATGGCCATCCCTACCATTTTATTTTGATAGTGGGAGTCTTTAAGTGCTTCACAGATATCCTTCAGTTCCTCATTTGTTTCTACATGGGTTGGCAGCATTTCAAGTTGACCCAAGGACTCTGCCTCCTTTGTCTGCCGGGCCTCTATGGCCTTTATAACTTGGTTCAGAGTAGTCCTGAACTCTGTACGGATTATCTCCAGGTTCACCATTATCCTCATCTTCACTGCTTGAAGATCTGCAAATTAATAAAACCTCAACAGTTCAGCTGCAAGCAGCGTGACGATACAAGCCATGAGTACCAGGCAGGACATATATGAAGGCCCGGTGGAATACCTCCATCAAAATATCCACCCTTCATATATATTAGTAGTGTTGATACCCATATAGCTGCTGACAGCCATACCATTTGGAATTGATGTTGATAATACAAGAGAAGCAACATTGTGTAACATATAGGCAGCATAATATACCTTTAACGTATCCAGCAGGCTTCTCAGAAGAAACAGGCTCATTAAGCAGGGATGGCAGCTCTTGGTCTAAAATAGAAGTACAAATTCATGCTGTTATTGAAACTTTCTACATTTACCATTCAGAGATCAATATCTTGATGGCTAAATAAACCTGATTGTGATGGTTGTCTTGGCCAGCTTCTTCCTGACTGCCACTTGGACTAACTGAGGAAACAGAAGGAAACATTAAGACATACTTTGCATGCTTTAGAAACTGTCACAGCACCTAAAGTGAAGGGATGTCAGTCAGGAGCTCAGTGGGAAGGTTCATGAATACCAACAAAAATAAATAATCTTCTGTTTTAAATAATACTTTTAGATTGATGGCAAATACATACAGATATTTCCAAACATGGCATCACACGTGTGTTTAACCCCAGAATAATATGGTGATTCCACTACTGTTGTCAGGACATGTTTCACCCATAAACAGCACCACAAGTATTTGGAAAGTTCTAACATTCTGCACAAAGCATTAATAAGACTTTAAATAACCTCATATGTATAAATGTGATGGTAATTGTATTCTATTGAGTGGCTTTGAAAGGTTTGTAAAGCTATAACACTTCATACAATTCAATTGTTTAACCCAACAAATTACAACCAGACACTTACTGTCACTCTGTCTTGAGGTGGAACATGGCCTCAAGTCCTCTGTATCTGCAACTTCAGAGAATATCACAGATGTCAAACCCTTACCACATTTACAGAACACATTTACCAGATGTTCCTGTCCATCCCATACAGTTGGTGGGAACAGAACTTTGAGAAAGTAGGCTGGTTTATCAGACTTGAAACATTTAAAATATGATCTACCTTGTAGGGTATTTTAAAAGACACTGGCTCTTGAATGAGAAAGTAGGCTGGTTTATCAGACTTGAAACATTTAAAACATGATCTACCTTGTAGGGTCTTTTCAAAGACACTGGCTCTTGAATGAGAAAGTATGCTGGTTTATTAGACTTGAAACATTTAAAACATGATCTACCTTGTAGGGTCTTTTCAAAGACACTGGCTCTTGAATGAGAAAGTAGGCTGGTTTATCAGACTTGAAACATTTAAAACATGATCTACCTTGTAGGGTCTTTTCAAAGACACTGGCTCTTGAAGTTGCTAATAGAAAATAACTAAAAAATAACTGTTAAACTTTGGTCATGTGACTAATAATCAAGTATGTCAAGATCAGATGGTTGTGGTCATTTCTTGTCATATCAACTGTTGTTAGGTTATGATGTCATGCCGTCTCTACAATTTAACACTAGTACTTTGTTGCAAACGTACAAAAGCTTTTCTTCACCCACATACTAGAATGAGTCAAACTTACCTTCAACTTGCTGATTATACATTTAATGACCTAGTATCCTAATGCAGGATCTTACCATTAGGGGCCGGTGGAAGCTGGGGCACTGGAAGACCTTACACTTAGTTTTTACACCCATCATCCTTCCTGTTCTCAACACTGGGTAGAGAGTTTGAGGAGTAGAGTAGGGAGAGGGACAGTCTCTGTCATCATCATCCTTCCTGTTCTCAACACTGGGTAGAGAGTTTGAGGAGTAGAGTAGAGAGAGGGACAGTCTCTGTCATCATCATCCTTCCTGTTCTCAACACTGGGTAGAGAGTTTGAGGAGTAGAGTAGGGAGAGGGACAGTCTCTGTCATCATCATCCTTCCTGTTCTCAACACTGGGTAGAGAGTTTGAGGAGTAGAGTATGGAGAGGGACAGTCTCTGTCATCATCATCCTTCCTGTTCTCAACACTGGGTAGAGAGTTTGAGGAGTAGAGTAGAGAGAGGGACAGTCTCTGTCATCATCATCCTTCCTGTTCTCAACACTGGGTAGAGAGTTTGAGGAGTAGAGTAGGGAGAGGGACAGTCTCTGTCATCATCATCCTTCCTTTTCTTTCTGACTGTTTCATCTTTTCCCCTCTTTTTCTCTTCCTCAGTGTGAACTACCATATTCTGACGGAGCTTTCCCCAAAATGGTTCCTGTCTCTCCGTTCGTTTGTCAGCTTCCCTTTCCCATTTCCTGAATTTCACCCAGTCTATTTTATCCTTCTTCCCTAGTTGACCTTCCTTCTCTACAGATTTCTGTCTAACCTTGTCTAACAGCATCACACTTAGTGTCCCTGTCAAAGGAAAACCACCCACTCTATGCCATTTAGACCTCAACGTCAAAACCCGATATTAAAGCTTTCAACCAATTCTAGCTAGCCAGCTGATTGTTTTCTTTTGAATTCCTGCATTGAATATCTGCATTGAAGTGATTCACCTATTATCTCCTGGAGGACTATAAAGAACCACAGAATACAGGAATGGGGGACACTTGCATCTTTAACTCAGGAAAATTGACTTCTTCAACTTGGAATCCTACGGAGACTTTAACATTCACAACTCTGATGGATGTTCTTTTGTCAGAGACTTTATGGCCCTGTTGGATTTCTTCAACTTCACACAGCATGTAAACTTCCCCATGACAGGACATGTACAAATATTTTGTTTAGGAAGGTCATAAAAAAATGAAACTAAGACAATTTTCTTTCAAAATAACCGATGTATTTCTCTGTGCTATAGTAGCTGAGGCTATGGATTAATCAACAAACTTCTCCGCCCCTTGGACTGTTACAAAGTGTAACAGTCTAACCCTTAATCAAAGTGTAACAGTCTAACCCTTAATCAAAGTGTAACAGTCTAACCCTTAATCAAAGTGTAACAGTCTAACCCTTAATCAAAGTGTAACAGTCTAACCCTTAATCAAAGTGTAACAGTCTAACCCTTAATCAAAATGTAACAGTCTAACCCTTAATCAAAGTGTAACAGTCTAACCCTTAATCAAAGTGTAACAGTCTAACCCTTAATCAAAGTGTAACAGTCTAACCCTTAATCAAAGTGTAACAGTCTAACCCTTAATCAAAGTGTAACAGTCTAACCCTTAATCAAAGTGTAAGAGTCCCTCCAGGACTAACTGACTCTCCATCTGTGAACAGACTACAGACTTAAAAATGGAAAAACTCTAGACTACCGGTGTCTAGTCCAAGCCTGGCGTCCAGTCCAGCTCCAGGGCCGGAGTCTCCCTCCGCACTGGTGCCCAGGGCCTGACAGAAGAGTTCTATGTAACTCTATGGTTTATTTGTGTTTGGTCCCCAATTAGAGGGAGCTGCTATGCGTTGTCTCTAATTGGGATCCTATTTAAGTTGCTTCATTTTCTACCTGTGTTGTGGGACATTGTGTTTTTGTGCTTGTGACACACTGCTCGCTTAACCCGGAAGCCAGCCGCACCAATGTTTCGGTGGAAACACTGTACAGCTAGCGACCAAAGTTACGCTGGGCCAATTGTGCTCTGCCTCATGGGTCTCCCGGTCGCGACCGGCTGCGACACAGCCCGGGATCGAACCCAGATCTGTAGTGACGCCTCTAGCCCTGCGATGCAGTGCCTTAGACCACTGCGCCACTCGGGAGACCTAATGTACTTTTATATACTTCATTATTTCAATGTGTGATTTAATTTATTTTTATCCTGCTGATTGTCTTGTGAATGTAAAGTGACTTTGGGTGTTGTGAAAAAATATAAAATGTATTATTATTATTATTATTATTATTATTATTATTATTATATGCAGAAGCCATCACATTGGTCTGTCTGTGCCTGGGACAGACAGATAGCTTCCATTCTGTTTTGATTCACACTCCAAAGTTGAAGTGTGAAATGTACTACATCTGTGAAAAGCACTTGAAAATACCTAAAGAGTACAGTTTTATATTGACAACACGACTAAGCTTTTAGACAAAACTAAGCATCTTTTTTGTGAACAATGACACAAGGACTTCATTCTGATGGCACTGACATGTTCATTGACATAAAGATTTATTTTTGAGGAATGGACTAGAGATTTTGAGCAAGTTACAGGCTTTTGCAGGTCATCCATTGTGTTGTGCTGTTTGTAATAATTGTTTTGAGAAATCGACTTACTGGTTTGCAAATGTTAAGAATGATTCGAGAAATGTACCAAAGCGACTGAGAAAAACTGTAATAGGATAACAGGTCCCTAGTGGATCTTTTCAATATTACACGGGCTACACCAGATGGAGATTTAGAGAGAGACAGAGAGAGTGGTAGAGAAATAGACAGAGCAACACAATTCAGTACATTTGGAAACTACCTTAATACCTTGCTCTCACTGCCGCGCTCATGGGTCAGAATATAATGCATGTATTTACTTGTGTGCTGATTCCCTCTGTTCGGTGCTGGCTTGCACCACCTCTGATGGGTACCGGTCTCTGGTGTAAGTCTGCTTGTCCACAAGATGTCACGTTGTCCTTTCCTTTCGGTGTCTGCTTCCTATAGGACTCGTTCCTGGAGACGGCTAATCAGCCGTGTCGATATCCCCACAGTTTGGGGATGTGATCAGTGTAGACAAGCGATGACTTTTGAGAGAATAACCGGGTGGTTCTGCTCGAATTCACCTTCTTAAATACAGTCGTTGACCGTAGCGTTGATTGTTTCAGAGTTCCTCTGTGGGAAGAGTGGATTTCATTTTGATCATACCCTTGTTCAAAAATGGTTTGGCAAAGTAGATGGTCACTTGTTGCAGCTACAGGGAGATCGTTCCGCTATGAGTTTGAAACATGTATTTCCCTCCACACCCTCATAGCTATTTTGATGTATGTCAGTAGTTCAAGCCTCACCGAAGACAATTAGCTGAGAATACAGTCTCACATCATGCAATTGTTTCACTTAAATGAAGTGTTTATTGTGTTTGCTGTTCATTGTGAATTTAAATACATGTTTTGAAAAGTACAGCTACATTACAGTAACCTTTACCTCATGTATTGACGAATGTTCAAACACTCTTGTAATAGGTATGGTTTCTGATATCTGTGTGGATGATGGCAAAGCATTAATACATCTACTGATTTAAGATGCTGGCGGAAACCAAAGCAGATGGCAGAAGGGTAAGGAAAGAGTTTCTGCCAACTTCACTAGCACGGTGGAAAGCTAACCCCGATAATGTACATAGAGTGGATATGAGTTGTAATTATAATATGGTCTGTTTTCCGCTAACAGACGAAACGAGAAGAAAAAACAAGAAGAGGTGAGAGAAAGAGGTAAGAAAAAGTGAAAACTCCTGAACAATGCACCGAGTCACCTGGGGGACTCAGCTGTTACCATAGCAATACATTATGTGTATGAATAACAGAATATTTAAGTGAACAGCACATTTTTCTCCATGAGTCCAGATATGTTTTTAAATGTATCAAACCAACACTTCTCTTAGATGGCATATAGTAAAGCACATAATATTGCATATTTATTTTTCATTACATGACAAATTGGGAGTATTTCCCCAATACGAATGTATGCCAAGGTCAATCGAATGCACTTTTGCAGACTACAGCTTTGGTCAATCATTGTGTGGTTTCTGTTCATGTTTGGTATTTGCTTTGTGAGTCTTTGGTTAAACCTTTCATTAGAAATGGCTGTAGAGCTATATTCAATTCATACATTTAAACCATATCACTTTGTTGGCAGTGTTTCATGGCTATAACTATTGATCCATGTACAATGAGCTTATCATACTAAACTGTTGGTAATAATGCTGTCACAGATTATGAAGGGTTATGGAGACATTTAGTTGGCTCTGTGAAAGTTTGTAATTCTATCCATGAAGTTATTGACACAATTCATTACTTAATCATGTTATGCTTTTGTATTACATTTATAACTGCTTCCAAAAGTGTTGAACAGCCATATACTTGCAATTTTTACAAAACATTTATTTTCTAACCTCCTCTAGATTCATAAAAAGACAAATGTACCAACAAGCTCAGAGTTTATTATATAACTGTGCTTGATATACAAGTTTTCTGTTCATAATATTGAATGTCAGTATATTTCTTTTCAACAATCATGCCTCAAATTCCAGTAAATTTTCTAAGAATTTCCAGATTTATTGTGTGCTTCGTCATGGGATATAAATATGTATTTTACTGTAAACTTAAGCAAAACTTTATAACAGTGTTAAAAACCATCTCACATGTTTTCCCCAATAGATATATTTAATTACAGAACATTATAGGACTTTTTCTTCATTTTAATGTCATAGTAAATATAATATTTTAAAGGGAAATATCTTGTAATTATCAGATTTGTTATGTAACAATAAAGCACAGTATTAAAATAGTTTTGTCTGAAAGTTTCTCTTATCAGTGTATTTGGACAGTCATGAATACAGTTAATATGGTTGTTTGTTATTTCATTAATATATCTGGGTTTTTTATTCAGGGTTTCCACTAAAAAGGTTAGCGTTTCATTTAGAAGAAAGGTGTGGATGTGTTCTATCCTGACAGATTCCAGTTATCTTGACTTTGGAATCAAAATGATGATACCGTCCCACTTTGGCTGAAGATATCATTTGGTACAAGGCTACCAGCTCCTCCTTGTGGTGTAAATTCATGCATGCAGTGAACATGGAACATTCTATGAAGTGTACAGTTTCACCTTACAGTTTTTATCGATTGATTGAACACTGTGACTGAAACTAGGATCCACATGAGTGAAACTAGGATCCACATGAGTGAAACTAGGATCCACATGAGTGAAACTAGGATCCACATGAGTGAAACTAGGATCCACATGAGTGAAACTAGAATCCACATGAGTGAAACTAGGATCCAAATGGCCAAAACTTTTTTGCACAAAAGTTTGTAATTCTCATTGTTTTCACACTTAATGCAAATGTTAAGCCCTTTTTAGCAAAATACTAGACACAATTCTTCATCACAAGACACTTTATGCAAAACAATAGACAACTCTCTACAAAACACAATAATTTGTTTTGCAAAGCATGTCAAACAGAACTAAATACTTTTTTCATGGTCAATAACGATGACTCCCATAATGGTGTATCTTTACCATCAACATATAAACTCTCTTTGCATAATTGGTAATCTCACAATCAGTCCATAAATACATATAAAATAGTCCACTGATCAGTTCATTGGTTTTCCATTATATCATAATGATATGTTTTATATCGCCAACTATATTTTATAGGAAACATATTCAATGTGATGTAGATTAAAACATACAGTGGGTGTAGAAGGGGTGAGCAGGAGGAGAAGTACAGGAGAACAATCAGTGACTTTGTGTTGTGGTGTGAGCAGAACCACCTTCAGTTCAACATCAGCAAAACAAAGGAGATGGTGGTGGACTTCAGGAGAACCAAGGCCCAACTGACTGCAAATAGTCTAAAACAGTTTTTTAGACTATTTAATGCCTCACCAGGGTGCCGTGCCGTCGGCAACACATACCTGGAACTGTTGAGGTGTTAGGACCTAGTTTAACAATTATGCATCCATCCGTGAGTAACTGGTCTGTAATCACTCATTCACTCAGGACTTATTTATTCATTCAGGACTGTATATACATACTCATGTACAGTTGTTATATATCACATGCAATATTGTAAGTAATTCTTGTACTGAACTTACGTAGGCATTCACTCAGGAATGCATATTAGTATCCTGTCAGTTATATTTTTTTCATTGCTTTTAGTGTACATTTACCTGTACAGTTAATTTAACCATGCAAAATATTCACTTACCTGTTCATTTAACTAGACTGTATATTAAGTAAAGTGTCATGTCCTGATATGTTTCACCTGTCTGTGTTTGACTCCTCCCCACACCAGGTTGACTCCTCCCCACACCAGGTTGACTCCTCCCCACACCAGGTGCACCCTATCTCCATCATTAGTCATTTTGGGTATTTAGGCCCTTGGGTTCTGTTGGTTTTTGCCAGATAGTCTTGTCTAGTTCAGTCGTTTTGTGTTCCTAACTCTGCCAGTAGTTCTTCCCGGTATTTGGACCTCTACCTGTTCTTGTGGATAACGAGCCTGTCTACCCCCTCCTGTGCCTTCGACCTTCTGATCTCCTGCTAAACGAACTCTGCCTGTGTTACGGATTACGAGCCTGTCTACTCCTCTGTACTGCCATCCTTCTGATCCCCGGTACCGAACCCTGCCTGAACTACTACTACGAGCCTGACTTCCCTTATTGGACTACTGCTATTCTGATCCCCTGTTATGAACCCTGCCTGAACTACTACTACGAGCCTGACTTCCCTTATTGGACTACAGCTATTCTGATCCCCTGTTATGAACCCTGCCTGAACTACTACTAGGCTTTTGGGTCCCACATATCTGTCGTTGTGTCATAAACTATTATTACCCTCACTTATATCATACACACATTTAGTTATTTAAGTATTTCTCTGCCATCGACCTGTATAGTATAGTTAACCATTCAAATACTCCTTATTTATCTATTTCAACTTTATCTATTTCAATCTTTTTTTTCACCTAACACTCTATAGTGTACATATTCAGCCAACCACCCATACTATGCAGTCTTTTTTTTTCATACTGCCGTTCTATGTATCGTGTATCTGTCTTTTGTGTATTTTCGTTCTGGCATTTTGCACCTGCCCTGTGTTTTTTCGTAGCTGCTTGACGAAGAGATTTCCCCTCGCGGATCAATAAAGTACCTCTCTATCTATTGCCTTTACTGGCCAAAGGTCAAACTACTGTTATATTAATGATTTACTGTGGTGTTGGATCACTAGACTTTCACCAGATATTATTGCATTCAAAGATCAACTGTACCTAGAACATAGATACAGAGACACTTGTCATCAGGAAGCTGCTCTCTCAGCAGAACGGAAAATATCTCAAAGACTTGACATTATCTGGTGGTGAATTCAGGCTACAAGGTAAGAATCTTCCCAGGGATTATTGTGAAGTGTGTAGGACATTAAATGTATGGTGTTATTATAGTACAGTGAATGACAGTAACACACTGAGATCTAACAGTCCATTTCACCTGGGACAGGTACGTGACACTTCAATCATACAAAATGCTGTTAACTGGGCGGAGCCAAGTCAAATTCATAAACATATTGTTCATATCTAGTATTATGGGATTCATATCTGGTGGTTATTTAACAATTTGTAAAAATGTTAATGTATCATAGTTCTACATCATCTTTCAGAATATCACAACATTTGTTGTTTTCTAAATTACAATGAGCTCCTGCTTCCTGGGTAGTTTGGTATGAAAACACTGAATATACTTTTCTTAACATTGATATTAGGAATTTAATTCAATAATAGCAAACCAGTTGAACAAAGCAACACACTAATTATTCAAAGAGAAAGTTATTATGACTATTATATTATTATTCATATTATATTATTATTGTTATTATTATTATTATTATTATTATTATATTATTATCATTATTATTATTTGTTCCACTATACGGAGAAGAGGTGAAACATATCAGTTATAACTACATGTTCATGTTTAGATGTGTCTGTTAGTAAATGTTTTATTTCTAAGAGATAATGAATAAAAGAGAACAATTGACATTCAAGAATTAGTTGTCACTGTGTTAAACACAACTAACATTCTGGATCTCTGTTTAGGGGTCAGTGCTCTAAAATGAGTCTCTCTGGGGAGAGAGAGGAGGGGGGCCCTGCCTCTAAAATGAGTCTCTCTGGGGAGAGAGAGGAGGGGGGCCCTGCCTCTAAAATGAGTCTCTCTGGGGAGAGAGAGGAGGGGGGCCCTGCCTCTAAAATGAGTCTCTCTGGGGAGAGAGAGGATGGGGCCCTGCCTCTAAAATGAGTCTCTCTGGGGAGAGAGGGGAGGGGGGCCCTGCCTCTAAAATGAGTATCTCTGGGGAGAGAGAGGAGGGGGGCCCTGCCTCTAAAATGAGTCTCTCTGGGGAGAGAGAGGAGGGGGGCCCTGCCTCTAAAATGAGTCTCTCTGGGGAGAGAGAGGAGGGGGGCCCTGCCTCTAAAATGAGTCTCTCTGTGGAACATGACACCAAAGTTAAGAGGTGAGATGGAGATGACAATAAGAGTATTATTCACGAAACACACTGGTGGCCAGGGAGACAAAGCTCCAACTCATTAGATGATGGGTGAAAACCTGAGTTAATCTTCAGAAATAAGCAGGAGTTGATTTGACAAAATGACATCAGACATCATTATGATGTAGAACAACAACTTACATGCAGTTGTCATCAGCAGCAGCAACAAGAGAAGAGCCTCTGATAGTTCTGGGTAACTGTCAGACTGAGCAAAACATAGTGTGTTAAAAGTCATGTAATGATTAACTAGGCTATTGAATCACCAATACTTATAATACATAATGATTATACAGACATCATTGTCAAGAGTGGAAGAGATAGATAACATAGATAGTGTGTTAAAAGTCATGGAATGATTAACTAGGAATCACCAACATCAGTGGTGGTTCTAGCTTGTATGACTCCCTAGGTGAACCTTCCCAAGCAGTAGCCTGTCTCTCTAACAAACTAGAATCAGGGCTCCCACTCCGACAAGGTTTATTGACGTGACGTGCAAATGAGTGATAGAAAACCCATCACGCAAATGTCGCCACTGAGTGGCTACCCATGTCACCTATACCTAAATCCAATATTATACATATTACATAATTACATAACTATTATACAGACATCATTGTCAAGAGTCAACAGTACTACTTATTGCTCTGAGAGTGAGTCAGATATATATTATTACTGTGTAAAACCTAACAGTACTACTTATTGCTCTGAGAGTGAGGCAGATATATATTATTACTGTGTAAAACTTAACAGTATTACTAATTACTCTGAGAGTGAGGCAGATATATATTATTACTGTGTAAAACCTAACAGTACTACTAATTACTCTGAGAGTGAGGCAGATATATATTATTCTTGTGTAAAACCTAACAGTACTACTTATTGCTCTGAGAGTGAGGCAGATATATATTATTACTGTGTAAAACCTAACAGTACTACTTATTGCTCTGAGAGTGAGGCAGATATATATTATTACAGTGTAAAACCTAACAGTACTACTTATAGCATTTTGCAAAAAAACATGATTATTTGTCTCTCTGAAATGAAACCATTAAGTGATAGATTTTAAACAAAGACATGTCTGTCATTGAACAATCCCATGATTAAATAGTGAAAAAACACACCTATCTCTGTCATCATTTCTTTAAACAATAAAAGATAATTTACCAACATTTCTGAAAATGGATACATAGTGTTTTGGAATGAAACTCTTCTTATGTTTCCCCATCTGAGCTCAGAGTAGATGAGATATGTAATGTTTGTCTCTGTTGTGTTGAAGTCCAATCAAGCAGGAGAGACCAGCCTCCCCTGTACCCAGCTGTGTGTCCATGAAGAGTGACTGGTCTATGGATCTACCTATAATGTTTAGAGAGGGAGACTTTTCTACTGAACAAAGGTAAGAAGAACTCATGGGTCATGGTCAGTGAGTTAAACAACACTGTCTCTAGTCATTTCTCCTCCCATTTTACCATTTATTTTGGTTGTTCGCATCAAATTGAGCAAATGCTCATTGATTTGTAGATCTGACACAGTTGCTACTTTATATTAGCTGTTGTTGTGAATGAGGTATGTAGTACCACAGAAGGCCACAGGGAGGAGCAAGAGAGCTATACACCCATACTGTTCTTTGTATTAAAAACCCTAAACCTTACAATCAATCAATCAAATGTATTTATAAAGGCCTTTTTACATCAGCAGGTATCACTAAGTACTATACAGAAACTCTAACCCTACGTATAACCTATTTTAGACTTAACCCTAACCCTAATTCTAGGGTAGGGTAGCCTAGAACACTTTTAGAAACTATTTTAGTAATAATATTGTGTCAGTAAATAACATTATAGTAATAAATAGCATTTATATTATTTTATTAATTAAAACCTGTCAAAGTGTTTTGATGTTTTTGTTTGTTTGTTATTAAATGGTTTATATTTATTATTGCAATCAGAACGTTTGATGAACAAACCACATTTGTTTTATGTTTCAAATGTGGTTTGAACTGGGTGACCTACAGTAGTAACCTCTATGTGAAAGTCCAGTTGAACTGGGTGACCTACAGTAGTAACCTCTATGTGAAAGTCCAGTTGAACTCGGTGACCTACAGTAGTAACCTCTATGTGAAAGTACAGTTGAACTGGGTGACCTACAGTAGTAACCTCTATGTGAAAGTCCAGTTGAACTGGGTGACCTACAGTAGTAACCTCTATGTGAAAGTCCAACAATCGGCTGGGATAGATGGGGCAGGTTTGATACTGATATCAGGAAATAACAAGAAAAATACATTCTCAGCTGCCTCAGTCTGTACGTGAATTAATAACTTGTAATTACTAAATAAATTACATCATGCAACTCTGGGTTAGAAAATGTACCTCAACATGCCCCTCCATGCTGGTTGATGAATTTGACAATGAATGTACCAGGAAAATACGTTTCTCTCCACCAGAGGTGACTGAATTAATGTTAAGGCTTATTGATAATCATTATAGTAATGAAGTATCATTTCAAAACATGATCATAAAAACAGGTAATAGTAAACATGAATCATCATTATATTACTTCACAGTAATCTGTTAAATGCTTTTTCAGTCCTTCCTCTTGCGTTAGCAGTGTGGAAAGGGACAGAACAAAGTAGGAGCAGGAGTTTTCCTGTGAAGGGGAAGTGGTGGTGCATCCTGGGAGAAAACTAAACTAATCGTCTGAAATGTCATTCGTGGTCTTATGCTGCCATCTATTGGATTTATTTAGTATCTGCAGTAGAACTGAATAAAGTGTCATTCTTTACCAAAGTAGTAATTACTCAGAATTACAAAATATAAAATGTTCTAGTTCATTTTACCACTTAGAACCATAAAATAACTATTTATAGCAGAACAAACAATGAAGCTGACATAAACCAGAAACACCATACATTTAGTTAATTATAAATAAATAAAAAACGATTTATATCTATATCTATTTAAACCTCTCTGTCATAATTTCTTTAAACAATAAAATATAATTTACTAATATTACTGAAAATGGATATATAGTGTTTGGAATGAAACTCTTCTTATGTTTCCCCATCTGAGCTCAGAGTAGATGAGAGACGTAATGTTTGTCTCTGTTGTGTTGAAGTCCAATCAAGCAGGAGAGACCAGCCTCCCCTGTACCCAGCTGTGTGTCCATGAAGAGTGACTCGTCTATGGGTGAACCTATAAACTTTAGAGAGAGAGACTTTTCTACTGAACAAAGGTAAGAAGAACTCTTCGGTCATGGTCAGTGAGTTAAACAACACTGTCTCTAGTCATTTCTCCTCCCATTTTACCATTTATTTTGGTTGTTTTCATAATCCAAAGGCTAATCCTTTTTTCCATTTTCATAGTCCTACAACAATATTTAACAAACACAACATTCCCTCCGTGTGTGTGTGTGTGTGTGTGTGTGTGTGTGTGTGTGTGTGTGTGTGTGTGTGTGTGTGTGTGTGTGTGTGTGTGTGTGTGTGTGTGTGTGTGTGTGTGTGTGTGTGTGTGTGTGTGTGTGTGTGTGTGTGTGTGTGTGTGTACACTCCTTGGATGTTTTGTCCACAGAAACCAACAGGAGAGATCAGAGTCAGAGATTCTCAGTGGTCAGTCTTCACAGAGTCATCAAACAGACCTGGCCTCCATATTCAGTGTATGGGGTCCTGTTATGTACATTTGTTTTTGTTTACCTCAAGTAAAGTTGATCTGTCAATCATTCATTAATATGATAGTGAGAAAGCATTTATTCTCTTGCTTAACTTATTTACTTGATTAATTTCAGTTGCTTGAAGAGAATATTATGACATTTGTGAAGAACGAGCTGAAGATGTTCAAGAGGATTCTTAGTCCAGAACTCCCACAAGGCTTTGAGAGTCAGAAGCAGGATAAGGAAGTGGTGGATGCTGAAGATGAGAAGCAGGAGAGCAGTGCCAGAGAGGGGGCTCTGAAGATCACACTGCACGTCCTGAGGAAAATGAACCAGAAGGAGCTTGCTGACACACTGGAGAAAAGTAAGAGCTGTCTGCCTCATGTTGAATGCTGTTTTATAAGAAACACTTAAAAGCTGTAGCTAAAGTAAAGCTAAAGTAGCTGTGTAACTCAATGATATTGTAGCAGCCTTAACACAACACCTAGTGACCTCATCAAGTAGCAGCAGGGATGTGTTGTGTTGATTCATTTAGACAGAGGAGAGACAGAGAGAGACAACATTAATAATACCATCAATAATACCAATAATTATATAAATCAGTCACACCAGTGTGAAAACATTTACACATATATACAGACAGTTAAGATAATACATTATTACAATTTAAACTTTATAACACAGTCCTACAATACTGTAGGCATTAAATCAGACTTAATATTATTATCCTATGTGTTATTTCTTCATTCAGATGAGCTTGCTGTGATTTGCCAACGTGAACTCAAATCTAATCTAAAGAAGAAGTTTCAATGTGTATTTGAGGGGATCGCTAAACAAGGAAACCCAACACTTCTCAATAAGATCTACACAGAGCTCTACATCACAGAGGGTGGAACAGGAGAGGTCAATAATGAACATGAGTTGAGACAGATTGAGACAACAACCAGGAAACAAGCCAGACCAGAGACTGCAATCAAATGTAACGACATCTTCAAACCCTTAGCTGGACAAGACAAACTTATCAGAACTGTGCTGACAAAGGGAGTCGCTGGCATTGGAAAAACAGTCTCTGTGCAGAAGTTCATTCTGGACTGGGCTGAAGGAAAAGCAAATCAGGATGTCCAATTTGTATTTTCATTCCCTTTTCGGGAGCTGAATTTGATGAAAGGGGAAAAACACACTTTGATTGAACTTCTCAATCACTACTCAATGGAAACCAAAGAATCAAGAATCTCCAACTACGACATGTACAAAGTTATGTTCATCTTTGATGGTCTGGATGAGTGCCGACTGCCCCTAGACTTCCAGAGGAACAAGATGTGTTGTGACGTCACAGAGTCAACCTCAGTGGATGTTCTGCTGACAAATCTCATCAAGGGAAATCTGCTTCCCTCTGCTCTCCTCTGGATAACTACCCGACCTGCAGCAGCCAATAAGATCCCTTCAGGATGTGTTGACCAGGTGACAGAGGTACAAGGGTTCAATGACCCACAGAAGGAGGAGTACTTCAGGAAGAGATTCAGTGATGAGGACCTGGCCAGCAGAATCATCTCTCACATAAAGACATCAAGGAGCCTCCACATCATGTGCCACATTCCAGTCTTCTGTTGGATTTCTGCAACAGTCCTTGAACACATGTTGAGTACAGACAAGAGAGAAGAGATGCCCAAGACTCTGACTGAGATGTACACACACCTTGTGGTGTTTCATACCAAACAGAAGAATGAAAAGTATCTTGGGAAAGAAGAGACAGGTCCACACTGGAATAAAGAGAGCATTCTGTCACTGGGAAAACTGGCTTTTCAACAGCTTGTGAATGGTAATCTGATTTTCTATGAAGAAGACCTGAAAGAGGCTGGCATTGATGTCAATGATGCTTCAGTGTACTCAGGATTGTGTACACAGCTCTTTAAAGAGGAATGTGGGCTGTACCAGGACAAGGTGTACTGCTTCATGCATCTGAGCATTCAGGAGTTTCTGGCTGCTGTATATGTGTTCCTCTCATTCATCAACAACAATGAGAATCTAGTGGGCAAACCTCAACCAATTTACAGGAACCTTTCTGTGAAGATCAGAAACAAGCGTAAAGTAACCTTCTACAAGAGTGCTGTGGATAAAGCCTTACAAAGTGAGACGGGAAACCTGGACCTTTTCCTCCGCTTCCTTCTGGGCCTCTCACTGGAGTCCAATCAGAAGCACTTACGAGGTCTACTGACAAAGACAAGAAGCAGATCACAGAGCCATGAAGAAACAGTCAAGTACATCAAGGAGAAGATCAGAGAGAATCCCTCTCCAGAGAGGTGCATCAATCTGTTCCACTGTCTGAATGAACTGAATGACCATTCTCTAGTGGAGGAGATCCAAAGATACCTGAGATCAGGAAGTGTCTCCAGTGAAGAACTGTCACCTGCACAGTGGTCAGCTCTGGTCTTTGTATTGCTGACTTCAGAAAAGGAGCTGACTGTGTTTGACCTGAAGAAATACTCCAGATCAGAGGAAGGTCTTCTGAGGCTGCTGCCAGTCGTCAAAGCCTCCAGATCTGCTCTGTGAGTATATAAAATGACATTTAAGTACTAATCATCAGGAAGAAATATTCAGTTTAGAGTAAAATATGTATTATTAATAACATAATGAATCAATGCCTTGATGTTCACATTAGTATAACAATATGACCATAACATTCTAGGAGACGGAAGATGAATCTATATGTTGTTCGACAGAATAAACCAAATGCATCTGCCATTGTCCTTCTACACTACTGGTGTTAAATTAACTGTGTGTTTGTGAAATCATGATGATCTCTTTACCAGGCTGTCAGGCTGTGGAGTCACAGAGGAAGGCTGTGCTTCTCTGGTCTCAGCTCTGAAGTCAAACCCCTCACACCTGTGATATCACACATTGTTGTTAAAGAAAATAAAGGGTGACATTCCTGGAGTCGTGCGGTGTATGCACAGGAACTCTCCGGTAAAATCAATCTCTGTCTCTTGCCATCTTCTTATGGCTGAGCTCGCCACAATATCAGTAGCAGTGTTTATGTGGGCTGATTTTTTTCATGCTCTGGTAATTTACTGTAGAGTTTCTGCCACTTCGTTGTGGAAACATTAAACCTCTCTCGGCTATTAAGTTCGCTTATAGACTTCTAATCTAATTCTTCAGAAAAGAGAATGCATGGAACACAGTACAATGATTTTTTACATTCGCTAAAAAACAGCCAGTCTCGTTTCACCTTCTCACGTCCGTTTGCTGCTTTAGAGTGGGACAAATATGCTGGGAAAGGCTTGTCTTCAGAATCTTTTGTGGACATACTTTTTATCAAAGTAGTGCTGTCAACACCTGCCAATGCTCTATCAATGTTCTCTCTCTCTACACTTGACATTTTTTTGGCCCATTTTCTCGGGTCATTGTAGCTCCCTGGGTCGATGACACTGTCGCAGGCTTCCCTACGTTGAAACACATTACTGCCACTATTTTCACCACCAAAGAATAGCAGTGTGGTTGTAATATGATTTGACTCTTTGCAGGCTGTCAGGCTGTCTAGTCACAGAGGAAGGCTGTGCTTCTCTGGTCTCAGCTCTGAAGTCAAACCCCCCACACCTGAGAGAGCTGGACCTGAGCTACAATCACCCAGGAGACTCAGGAGTCAGACTGCTCTCTGCTGGACTGGAGGATCCACACTGCAGACTGGAGAAACTCAAGTATGTAGAGGGTTTATGTCAATGTTCATATCAGACATGTTGGAGTTATCAGGCTAGTTAAGACAAACATTATTACCACCACTTGGACTAACTTATATGATGAATTGTGGTGGGGGGGTGGTGTCTGTGTGTGTTCTGTCAACTGGATCCTCCAGTGTGTGTGTCCAGTGTGTGTGTGTGTGTGTGTGTGTGTGTGTCCAGTGTGTGTGTGTGTGTGTCCAGTGTGTGTGTGTGTGCTGCTGCTGGACACACACTGACCACAAACACACACTGGACACACACATACACTGGACACACACACACACACACACACACACACACACATACATACTGGAAAACCACACACACACTGGATACACACACACACACACACACACACACACACACACACAGATGCGCAGACCCATACACACACACTGGATATATACACACACACACACACACACACACTGGATACACACACAGACACACACTGGATACAGAAACACACACACACACACACTGGACACACACACACACACAAACAGGACACACACACACACACACAGATGCACACACACACACACACATTGGACAGAAACACACACACATACAAACTGGACAAACACACACACTGGACACACACATAAACTGGACACACACACACAAATACACACACTGGACACACACTGGATACACACACACTGCATACACACACACACACACACACTGGATACACACACATACAGACATTTGACAGAAACACACACACACATTTGACACACACTTGACACACACACACACACAGATGCGCACACCCATACACAAACATAGACAAGACATTTATTTAGTTACACGCTCACTGTGTGTGTGTGTGTGTGTGTGTGTGTGTGTGTGTGTGTGTGTGTGTGTGTGTGTGTGTGTGTGTGTGTGTGTGTGTGTGTGTGTGTGTGTGTGTTCACGTGTATCCCTCAATGTCTGTCTGTTCTTCTACTTACCGTTACAGTGTGGAACATGGTGGAGAGAACACAATGAAACCTGGACTTAGAAAATGTGAGTGTTGACTGCTGTAAAGAATATGACTAAGAATAAGTCTTAATTCAAGTTAAGTCAAAGTCAAAGACCACCATCATTACTTACTTGGTTATATTAAATATCAGCTGGAGTTCTACAGAAGCACAAATCAGCGACACCAAAGTTTAGAAAGAGTTGATTTGACAATGTGTGTGTCTGTGTGTGTGTGTGTGTGTGTGTGTGTGACGTGTTCGTGTTACATTAGAAATGTGTGTGTGTGTTCCTGCATGTATATAGGTATGTGTCCAATGTGTGTGTGTTCAGGATGTGTGTTTGTTCATGCATGGATACAGGTTTCTAATATTGTGTCTGGTTTCATCCATCAGATGTCTGTGATCTCACACTGGACCCAAACACAGTAAACAGAAACCTCTCTCTGTCTGAGGAGAACAGAAAGGTGACATGGAGGAGAGAGGAGCAGCCGTATCCTGATCACCCAGAGAGATTTGAGGTCTATGGACAGGTGCTGTGTAGAGAGGGTCTGACTGGGCGCTGTTACTGGGAGGTAGAGTGGAGTGGGAGATGGGCTGGTATAGGAGTGACATATAAAGGAATCAACAGGAGAGGAGGGGGTAGAGACTGTGTGATTGGATGGAATGACAAGTCCTGGAGTCTGAGCTGCTATGGCAACAGTTACTATGCCTGTCACAATAATAACTTCACTACCATAGACGTCCCCTCCTCCAGCTCCCACAATAATAACTCCACTACCATAGACGTCCCCTCCTCCAGCTCCCACAATAATAACTCCACTACCATAGACGTCCCCTCCTCCAGCTCCAACAGAGTAGGAGTGTATCTGGACTGGCCAGCCGGCACTCTGTCCTTCTACAGAGTCTCCTCTGACACACTGACCCACCTGAACACATTCTACACCACATTCACTGAGCCCCTCTACCCAGGGTTTAGGGTTTATGATGTTGACTCCTCAGTGACCCTAAAATAATAACCATAGTAACCATATACACACACACACACACACTGGACGACACACACACACACACACACACACACAGACACACACACACACTGGACACACACACACACACACACTGGACACACACTGGATATACACACACACACATACACACACACACACTCACACACACAGGACACACACTGGACACACACACACACACACACACACAAACACACACACACACACACACACTGGACATACATACACACACACACACACACACTGGACACACACTACACACACACACACATTACACACACACACACACACATTACACACACACACACACAACCACACACACACACACACACACACACAACCACACACACACTGGACACACACACACACACACACTTGACAAACACACACAAAACCACACACACTGGATACACACACACAACCACACACACACACAACCACACACACTGGACCCACACACACACACACACACACACACTGGACACGCACACACACTGGACACACACACACACACTGGACACACACACACACACTGGACATACACACACACACACACACACACACACACAACCACACACACACTGGACATACACACACACACACTGGACACACACACAAACACACACATTACACACACAACCACACACACACTGGATATACACACACACACACACATTGGACACACACACAACCACACACACACTGGACATACACACACACACTGGACACACACTACACACTACACACACACACACACACACACGAACACACACATTACACACACACACAACCACACTCACACTGGATATACACACACACTGGACACACACACACACACACACCCACACAACCACACACACTGGATACACACACACATCCACACACACTTGACACACACATACACACATGCACACTCATTGAACACAAACACTGGACACACACACACACACACACACACTGGATATACACACACTCGACACTCACACACACACACACACACACACACTGGATATACACACCCACTGGACACACACACACACACACAAACACACACACACTGGACCCACACACACAACCACACACACTGGACCCACACACACACACACACACACACACTGGACACACACACACACTGGACACACACACACACACTGGACACACACACACACACTGGACATACACACACACACACACACTGGACCCACACACACAACCACACACACACTGGACATACACACACACACTGGACACACACACAAACACACACATTACACACACAACCACACACACACTGGATATACACACACACATTGGACACACACACAACCACTCACACACTGGACACACACACACACACACACACTGGACATACACACACACACTGGACACACACTACACACTACACACACACACACACACACAAACACACACATTACACACACACACAACCACACTCACACTGGATATACACACACACTGGACACACACACACACACACACCCACACAACCACACACACTGGATACACACACACATCCACACACACTTGACACACACATACACACATGCACACTCATTGAACACAAACACTGGACACACACACACACACACACACACTGGATATACACACACTCGACACTCACACACACACACACACACACACTGGATATACACACCCACTGGACACACACACACACACACACACACACACACACATACACACACACACACACACACACACATACACTGGACACACACACAAAACCACACACACACGTGCACACACACACACACTAGACACATACACACTAGAAAGATAAACACACTGGACACACACACACACTGGACACACACATACACACATGACACACACACACACACATGACACACACACGCACACTGGACACACACACACACACACACACAACCACACACACTGAACACAAACGCGACACACACACACACACTGCACACACACTGTACACACACACACACTTTACACACAAACTGGACACACACATACACAAACACACATACACACACACACACTAGAGACACACACAATGGACACTCACACACACTGGACACACACACACACTGGACACACACACTGGACATACACAGACACACAAACACACACTGGACCCACACACAAACTCACACACACTGGACACACACACACTGGACACACACTACACACACACACACACACACACACACACACTGTAAACACACACACACTTTACACCCAGACACACACACACATACATACACATACACTGGAAACACACGTCTTCCTATAATAGTGAGGACTTTGACACAGGACCTTCAAATGAGGACCATCATTTCTGATAGAATTGGGAACAAACAGACACCTCATTCCAGCACTAAGTGGTCCCACAAACACAGATGTCACTTCAAACCTCCAATGAAAAAATAGACATGCAGGGCACCAGTCTAGTGAGGACCAGTGGTTTCTAGGCAGTTTATGGATCACAGGGTCTAGAACAGCTTCTATCCCAGTTCTATCTGCCTGTTAAATCAAGCAACCTAAACTGTTTTCATCATACTTTTACAACATGACTCAACCTTTTTTGATTTTAGGATCTTACCACTGCATTTTTATTGATGTTCTTATGATATATTTGACTGTTTATGTGTATGTACCACAGGAGGTTGGTGGGACCTTAATTGGGGAAGACAGGCTTGTAATAAGTGGAATGGTATCAAATACATCAAACATGTGATTTCCATGTGTTTGATGCCATTTCATTGGCTCCGTTCCAGACATTATTATGAGCCGTCCTCCCCTCAGCAGCCTCCTCTGGTATGTACTGTCCTATATGTGAGAGAGCTCCAACAAGGAATTACAATGTATGTATTACTTTTAATACCTGCAAATGGTAAATAAACTACTTGAACCCTTTATGAATGTCTGAAGACGACTAGGCTGTTACCATCTGACAAAAGGTGAAAATATTACAGGAATATTCTGCAAATGTTGATGAAGACGTCACTCAATACACCCAAAACAACATGCAGTCTTTCCACAAGACTCCCATGAAGTTATAGTGACGTTATGAGTTGACGTTAAAGTAACATACTCAGAATATACTGCACTCTTTAATACTGTTTTAGATGTATCCTCTGTTTAAACATTTAAACTCTTACAATAACACCTTAAAATACCAATGTGATCATTTGTTGAATGTCTTTTATGTTGAAAAACTAATTGTACCATTATATATGGACATATGCTCCATAATTACACCATTATATATGGACATATGCTCCATCATTGTACCATTATATATGGACATATGCTCCATCATTGTACCATTATATATGGACATATGCTCCATCATTGTACCATTATATATGGACATATGCTCCATCATTGTACCATTATATATGGACATATGCTCCATCATTGTACCATTATATATGGACATATGCTCCATCATTGTACCATTATATATGGACATATGCTCCATCATTGTACCATTATATATGGACATATGCTCCATCATTGTACCATTATATATGGACATATGCTCCATCATTGTACCATTATATATGGACATATGCTCCATCATTGTACCATTATATATGGGCATATGCTCCATCATCGTACCATTATATATGGACATATGCTCCATCATTATACCATTATATATGGACATATGCTCCATCATTGTACCATTATATATGGACATATGCTCCATCATTGTACCATTATATATAGACATAATCTCCATAATTGTACATGAATATATTGTACTTTTCATAATAAAACATACTTGAAACCAGAATAAAATGTTAATAGTGAAAACTATTTTGTTATTGATGTTACGTTGCCTCTCCCAGTCGCAGGTTGACTTTTGTCATGAATCTTGCCTAGGAGGCAGAACTGTGCAATTTCCTCTAGATATGCCGGCGGCAAAGTCAACATTGTCTACATGGTAAACATTAGTGTAAAATAATAGTGTTTTATGGTGTTAAATGAAGGTAAGGATTATCAGTGTGGTTAAGGTTAAAGTTGTGATTAAAATCTGATTGCATTACTTTGTGCCTGTGCCAGCTAGTGACCACTTTGCAGAACTGCCTCCAGAACAAGATTCATGACAATAAATTCCAACCTGCCTCCCAGTCATCCCCTCCTTATCTTTACAAGGCTGCAGAACATCAAGCTAGTGATGCGGGGGTTGTCTCATAACCCACAGTCCACAGGAGGGTAGATGGCAGGTTGAATAAAGACTAAATAATAGGCTACATAAAACAATACATCAATGTAGCGGGGGTTGTCTGTCTCATAACCCATGTTGTTCAATTGTACAACCTCTTTCTCTTAAAAATATAGCACTTTTAAAGTTTGGAAAAGTAACACTGTTGTGATGTGTAGGGTGTTAGCCTTTCACGCCAGCGACCAGGGTTCACTTCCCTGCCCTTCTTTTCGCTACAATGTTAATAGCATAGACTACCTGTTGAACAAAGAGACACAATAGGATGAGATCAAGGATCTTAGGAGAATATAAATAAGTTTACATTTAGAGTTGTAGCTGCTTTTATCAATTGTCTGAAATGTAACTAATGACATGACCTCAGAGTTTGGAGATAACCACTCCCAGTTTAAATCACCATGACAACCATTTCATCATTTCTCCAGAGCATCATGGGAATCTAGAGACTCAACCTTTGTATCCATTCACATAAGTTTACAGCATCTCACAGTTGCAACTTCATTGCTAAGAAGTCAAAACTGCTTTGGTTTAGATAAAGACATTGGTCGTAATTTCTGTAACAATCAGGTTTGGGCTCAATTCAGAATTTTGGTAATGACTCCCATTCAACTCATAAGAAATGTTCCCTTTACTTCTATTTCCGCATTGAGCAAATTTCAGGTCTGCTACTTGCAAATTTGAATGTTGTGAAGATTCGATGCAACTTCCAGTACGTGAATCCTGTGAACACATTTGCTGCCAGCGCTGCCCAAATTGCAGGCTCTTTGGACTGAAGACAATCCACAGTTTATTTATTTAAAGAAACTAATGATCCTCTGTGGTCAAATCATGCTTTCTTGTTCAGTAACCTATTTAGAATGATCTCATTTATTTCCATATAGATAGGAGTGGGATATTTAGGCTGAATAATTATTAGGCTGTATAATCTGGTCCTTTTAATTCAGTTTACTTTAGGGGAAACTTAGGTTATGGACATGACGCCTATGTCTGTAGCGCACTTGTGATGGAGTGTTCAAAACAAATGGCCTCTGGGTTGATACGAATAGTCATGATTCTTCCAGGAAGTGGTGGATTTAGGTCTAGGCGACATGAGCAGTCGCCCAGAGCGCCATCTTGACGGGGAATGGTGACATTTGCGCGATCGGTTATGTATCGGTTTCCACTGCTCTCACACCCTGGGCTTTCTGAGCACATTTGCTCTAAATGAGGAGGAAGGTCTAGGACACACACACATGTTCAGACACACACACACACACACGGAGGGACAGTATTAAGTAGGGTTAATGATATACCTCCTACAGGGACAAAGTCTGAGGGTTGGTGGCCACAGCTGATAACTTACACTGCACACATACATATATACAGTTTGTGAAACATTTTGCTTTTTCTTTGCTGGGGGGGGGGGACTGAAGGGGGGGGTTCACCTAGGGCACCATACAAGCTAGAACCATCAAAACACTGAAGGGGAGGCTCACCTAGGGCAACATACAAGCTAGAACCACCAATACACTGAAGGGGGGTTCACCTAGGGCAACATACAAGCTAGAACCACCAATACACTGAAGGGGGGTTCACCTAGGGCAACATACAAGCTAAAACCACCAATACACTGAAGGGGGGGTTCACCTAGGGCACCATACAAGCTAGAACACCAATACACTGAAGGGGGGTTCACCTAGGGCAACATACAAGCTAGAACCACCAATACACTGAAGGGGGGGGTTCACCTAGGGCACCATACAAGCTAGAACCATCAATACACTGAAGGGGGGTTCACCTAGGGCAACATACAAGCTAGAACCACCAATACACTGAAGGGGGATTCACCTAGGGCACCATACAAGCTAGAACCACCAATACACTGAAGGGGGGTTCACCTAGGGCACCATACAAGCTAGAACCACCAATACTTCCAGGTAAACATAGGCTTTTAATTGTATTTCCATCTAGCTGAAGACAGTTAGGTTGTCATTATCATTAATAACACCTACACTAAGTGGTATGTAACCTTTATTGAACTAGGTCATTATCATTGTTAACACCTACACTAAGTGGTATGTAACCTTTATTTAACTAGGTCATTATCATTATTAACACCTACACTAAGTGGTATGTAACCTTTATTTAACTAGGTCATTATCATTGTTAACGCCTACACTAAGTGGTATGTAACCTTTATTGAACTAGGTCATTATCATTGTTAACACCTACACTAAGTGGTATGTAACCTTTATTTAACTAGGTCATTATCATTATTAACACCTACACTAAGTGGTATGTAACCTTTATTTAACTAGGTCATTATCATTGTTTACACCTACACTAAGTGGTATGTAACCTTTATTTAACTAGGTCATTATCATTGTTAACACCTACACTAAGTGGTATGTAACCTTTATTTAACTAGGTCATTATCATTAACACCTACACTAAGTGGTATGTAACCTTTATTTAACTAGGTCATTATCATTGTTTACACCTACACTAAGTGGTATGTAACCTTTATTTAACTAGGTCATTATCATTGTTAACACCTACACTAAGTGGTATGTAACCTTTATTTAACTAGGTCATTATCATTAACACCTACACTAAGTGGTATGTAACCTTTATTTAACTAGGTCATTATCATTGTTTACACCTACACTAAGTGGTATGTAACCTTTATTTAACTAGGTCATTATCATTAACACCTACACTAAGTGGTATGTAACCTTTATTTAACTAGGTCATTATCATTAACACCTACACTAAGTGGTATGTAACCTTTATTTAACTAGGCAAGTCAGTTAAGAACAAATTCTTATTTACAATGACGGCCTACCTACAGGGTCAGCCCCTGGAGCAAATTAGGGTTAGGTGTCTTGCTCAAGGACACATCGACAAGTTTTTCACCTTTTTGGCTTGGGTATTCGAACCAGCAACCTTTCGGTTACTTGCCCAATGCTCTAACCGCTAGGCTACCTGCCACCTATATAGGTAAACATTCGGTTACTGGCCCAAAGCTCTAGCTGCTAGGCTAACTGCCGCCCATATAGGTAACCATTCGGTTACTGGCCCAAAGCTCTAACCGCTAGGCTAACTGCCACCCATATAGGTAACCATTTGGTTACTGGCCCAAAGCTCTAACCGCTAGGCTAACTGCCACCCATATAGGTAACCATTTGGTTACTGGCCCAAAGCTCTAACTGCTAGGCTAACTGCCACCCATATAATAGCCTGTTGAAATGTCCAACATCAGTTGATGGTGACGGAATCACACATTATTTCAGCAAAGTCAACTTTGTATCTCCTATAAAATGTTGGGCAGCCTCTGAATATCATATACAAACCAAAGATATCCCATATGCATCGCTTTCGTCTTTTGCTGGCATTTTACAGCTTGTTTCTTGCATAAAGCATTGCAGCTATAGACTGCACCATACAAGCTAGAACCACCAATACTTCTGAAGGGGGGTTCACCTAGGGCACCATACAAGCTAGAACCACCAATACTTATGAAAGGGGGGTTCACCTGGGCACCATACAAGCTATAACCACCAATGCACTGAAGGGGGGGTTCACCTAGGGCACCATACAAGCTAGAACCACCAATACTTCTGAAGGGGGGTTCACCTAGGGCACCATACAAGCTAGAACCACCAATACTTCTGAAGGGGGGTTCACCTAGGGTACCATACAAGCTAGAACCACCAATACTTGTGAAGGGCGGTTCACCTAGGGCACCATACAAGCTAGAACCACCAATACTTCTGAAAGGGGGGTTCACCTGGGCACCATACATGCTAGAACCACCAATGCACTGAAGGGGGGGTTCACCTAGGGCAACATACAAGCTAGAACCACCAATGCACTGAAGGGGGGGTTCACCTAGGGCACCATACAAGCTAGAACCACCAATACACTGAAGGGGGGGTTCACCTAGGACAACATACAAGCTAGAACCACCAATACACTGAAGGGGGGTTCACCTAGGGCACCATACAAGCTAGAACCACCAATACACTGAAGGGGGGTTCACCTAGGGCAACATACAAGCTAGAACCACCAATACACTGAAGGGGGGGTTCACCTAGGGCAACATACAAGCTAGAACACCAATACACTGAAGGGGGGGTTCACCTAGGGCAACATACAAGCTAGAACCACCAATACACTGAAGGGGGGGTTCACCTAGGGCAACATACAAGCTAGAACCACCAATACTTCCAGGTAAACATAGGCTACTTTGTCATTAACTTTTAATTGTATTTCCATCTAGATGAAGACAGTTAGACTGTCATTATCATTGTTATCACCTACACTAAGTGGTATGTAACCTTTATTTAACTAGGTCATTATCATTAACACCTACACTAAGTGGTATGTAATCTTTATTTAACTAGGTCATTATCATTGTTATCACCTACACAAAGTGGTATGTAACCTTTATTTAACTAGGTCAGTATCATTGTTATCACCTACACTAAGTGGTATGTAACCTTTATTTAACTAGGTCATTATCATTGTTAACACCTACACTAAGTGGTATGTAACCTTTATTTAACTAGGTCAGTATCATTGTTATCACCTACACTAAGTGGTATGTAACCTTTATTTAACTAGGTCATTATCATTGTTAACACCTACACAAAGTGGTATGTAACCTTTATTTAACTAGGCAAGTCAGTTAAGAACAAATTCTTATTTACAATGACGGCCTACCTACAGGGTCAGCCCCTGGAGCAAATTATGGTTAGGTGCCTTGCTCAAGGACACATTGCCAAGTTTTTCACCTTTTTGGCTTGGATATATCGAACCAGCAACCTTTCGGTTACTGGCACAATGCTCTAACCGCTAGGCTACCTGCCACCTATATAGGTAAACATTCAGTTACTGGCCCAAAGCTCTAACCACTATGCTAACTGCCGCCCATATAGGTAACCATTCAGTTACTGGCCCAAAGCTCTAACCGCTAGGCTAACTGCCACCCATATAGGTAACCATTCGGTTACTGGCCCAAAGCTCTAACCGCTAGGCTAACTGCCACCCATATAATAGCCTGTTGAAATGTCGAACATCAGTTGATGGTGACAGAATCACACATTGCTTTAGCAAAGTCAATTTTGCCTCTGAATATCAGAGACAAACCAAAGATATCCCATATGCATCGCTCATGTCTTTAGACTGTATTTTACAGCTTGTTTCTTGCATTAAGCATTGCAGCTATAGATTGCTTTATATATTCAGTCATTTTCTTTAACAAAAGTCACAATAACCTCACATACTCAATTAGAACCCTGGTTTTAACTCAGGTGCAGATCCAGATTATTTTCAGGTGGGGGGCACAGGGGGGAACAACAGTTAAATTGGGGAGGGGGGGGGGGCACCCAAAAGTGACAACAAAAATGAAGGCCGCCACCGACCTCTCTCTTCATCATTTAGACTACTAAGTGGAAACAATTAAAGTGTCCAGTTACAGTGTATTTATGTCTTCATCTGGTTTTGTTGGCTACATTAACTCTTTCACCTTGAATATGACCTTTTCATTTATTCACTGTCAACATTAAACATTCTAATGTCCCCTTGTTTATTATCATCAACATCTGGCTCTTATGTGCAATTAGTAAAGTCACCAACAGTAGCCTAAGGCAGATTAAGTGTCTGTAATGTATTGTTCCAGAATAACACTATGTACAGCACTGTCAATTTACACATATTGTAATATGAATCACTATCATTGTTAATAATGATTATCAATACTGTTCAACTCTGTAGTAAACAAGACTTCTCACATGATAAGCAGCACTCAATACATTCTCACAGTGGAACTGAGAACAATGACTAGAATGTTTTATACTCTTCATCAGTAATTAGTGCTCAGCTCTGTACAGTAAACATCTTAGTGTTCTGTATAGTAATCAGTCTTAAGCACAATAAACAGAAGTCAATACATTCTCACAGTGGAAAGGTACATTTAGAGGTACAGACACTTCAAAACAACTGTATTTTGTGATTTCTGTGTCGGCTACTAAACAACCTTGTGAACTCATCCATATCCAAGGCCTTGGCTCTCTTGGACTCCACACTTAGCACCCCGAGGTCACTCAGTCTTTCATTGTTCATGGTGGTAGGTAATTGATTTTTTATCAACTTCAGTGCAGAAACGCTGTGTTAGCAAGCAGCTGTGTTTACAGGGTAGGGCCATGGCAATTTTGCACAATCTGAACAGTTCATAGAAGACTTCACTGAATGGCTCCAGGAATACTGTGAACTGGAGCAAACTGGTTAGATTATTCCTTCCAGCCGCCTTCTTCGTCTCCAAGATCCGCTTGGCTTGATGTAGCTCCTGCTGAAGATCATCCAGATTTGTGTTGTAAATGGTTCCCAACTAAAACAGAGGAGTCTCCTCCAATAAGCTGTTGCTTTTGGGATTGAGTGCTTGAATCCCTTTTCATGATATCACAATTCGTTTTTGGGAAAACTCTCTAGCTCAGCATTCACAGCGTCTAAGATGGGAAAACAGTTGTACAAAAATGAAGCTTTCATGCCCTTTTCCCTTGTAGTAACACCTGACCACTAACCACATGTGTTCTTTGTTTTTTAAAGTACTTTGTCTCATCAGCTAGGACGCTGAATGCCCCACTATGTGTTTTACCTCTTCAACAATGTCCTTCCTAACCATCTCAGACAGCACCTCCAAAATCACATTTTGAATGACGGGACTTGTATATTTGGCATCGCTATGCTCCATTTTCCGTTTTACTAAAGGGTCATGCTTGGCTATTGATAAAGGAATTTGTATGTTTAATGTTAATGACTAAGATGTTTCACCCTGAAACTGTGTAATGTGTAATATGTATTAGAAATTACATAGACAATGTTCAGAATGTTACTATTTGGTAAATGAGTCAGGATGTAGTCCTTAGGCTAGCAGGAGGTTAGCCATAAAAGTTTACCACCCTCATCTATCAGAGTGGGGGTCTTGTCCCTGAGGTGTAAACATTAGCCACTGAGGGATGCCTTTGAGGGGAGTGACCTGAGATAACAGGACAGTGTTTTTGAAGGCAGATCCTGAGAACTTGCAGGCCATAAAACAGGGTGGAGACTTTGCTGACTGGATTTTATAAAAGTGTTTTGTGTTTTGTCTTTCGGCAGAGCGTTCTCTATGAATAAAGACTGACCATTGCAAAGCTGGAGCTCTCTCTGTATTATTTAAACAAACTGAAGAATTGACAACCTTCAGGATACAGATAGAGTTATAAGAGTTCATTTAGAACATTGGAATAAAAATATTTGTGACATTTGGTCCTTCGAGCGGATTCTCAATACCTGTTTCTGTCGTCCCAGGGAAACACCGAAACCGTGCACGGGCGGATCTAACATCCGTATTATAAAGTCCTGACCTCTGAAATTGAGGGTTATTTCAGGCCGGTGGGAAACTGGACGCGACAGTTAAACGGTGACGAGATCCAACCAACATTTAGTCCCAGCTGCAAGGATACGGTCAGTAATTTTTATTCATATGGATTTGGGGGAATAATACCTGTATGATTGCATTAAATGATAGAATGATAAGGGTTTTGATGTGATCTAGGTGTTAAACTATTCCATATCCACTAGGGGCTGTCCATCCTGGTGACCTATCTTTAGAATTTTGTGTGGAGAAAAGTTTTAAAGGGAACGAAGTATTCTATGCAATTGGAAGATAGGAATTGGGTTTGGAGCCAAATAGGAAAGGGAACGTAAGAGTTCAGGGAACGTAAGAGTTCAGGGGAACGTGAGAGTTCAGGGAACGTGAGAGTTCAGGGGAACGTGAGAGTTCAGGGAACGTGAGAGTTCAGGGAACGTGAGAGTTCAGGGGAACGTGAGAGTTCAGGGAACGTGAGAGTTCAGGGGAACGTGAGAGTTCGGGGAACGTGAGAGTTCAGGGAACGTGAGAGTTCAGGTGAACGTGAGAGTTCAGGGAATGTGAGAGGTCAGGTGAACGTAAGAGTTCTGGAGAATAGCTGAGATCTGCCATAGGCAACTATTCCATAAAAAGGTGTAAAGCCACGAGGATGGGAGGTCAAATATAGAGTAATTGAAAACTAAGGTGTGCCGATACATAAAACTTGTGGAGATAATGTGAGGAAGGGGTAGATATGGCCAGGGAAATAAGGAGGTGAGGTAACCTGTTTAACATGAGAGGATGAAGGAAATAATTATCGATATGGGAGGTAGAAATACTAATCAGTCAAAAGTCATAAGGAACGGCACAATAACGGAAGTTATTTAATCCGTATACGTGTGAGACCTAGTGATCTACTAAAAGTCATAAAATAATTATTCCAGGTGAAGAGTGGAGACTGCGAAGAAGGTGCGTTTGAAAAGTTGATCTTGAAACCCCGCTGTGGGAGAGTTATCCAAGTTAATGGTATTGTGAATTTAAGCCGTAGAATTGTGTTATTTGTGTTGTAACTGCAGTGTGAACCGGTATTGTAATAATGTAGTTTTATGTTGAAAGGACAGGACGATAAACTGACGAGTTTGTCCTGATTGTGTGGAACGGTAATAACCAACATGTCCTGCCATTTAAACGTGGCATCGTTTGTCTCTGATTGTTGATTGTTGTATGTCTTGCAAGGAACTGTAAGCGAAACGTTTGTCTGCGTGGGAATAACTCATTGTGTTGATGTAGGTAAGCAAAGAGTTTGTCCCTGTGTGGGAATAACTAATTGTGTTGATAAGTATTGCTATGAATGTTGATCAATGGCTGGGTGTCGGATTGTTTTTTTCATATTCTGTAGGTTAAACTTTAACTTACAACGGACACCAGGAGATGCTGCGTCGCGATAAACCTTGATATGATAAAATTGTTATAGGAATTTAGGAGTCTAGGTTGGCTGTATTGAGTGAAAACTTTTTGAAACTAGTTTAGGGCCATTTCCCAAAGGAGCTTTGTTTGGGAAAGTTAGAGTAGTGATTTAGACTACTTCCATAGTAGCATGGTTGGCTAGCGCACGTAAAACTGTTGAACTATCTATTAACAGAGGTTGTGTGTAATAGATGGTATTATATATTGACTGACATGATAAATGAATTGGCATTTTAGATTACAATACATGTAGGACGACCCTAGTGGATGGTGGAGTTATAATTCTGGTGGATCTTAAACATTTGATGGAAGGGCGTTTGCCTGGGATGAGTGGTTTTAACGTTTGAGCTTGATAAGTTGGGGGATGGGCTGTGTCGTTAATAGGAATGTGGACGATGGAGAATCCAATGTGTTGCTGACCCATGATAATTTGGAAGGGAATAGTTTTTAAGTAATTGTATACTGAGAGGGTGTGTTGATAGGGAAATAGATGTTAAGTAGAATAATATGGATATTATTAGAACCATGGAGATATTTTATATGGAAATGTGGAATAGCTGATAAGTTCAGTACTTAAAAATGTAAGAGACAGGAGAGGTTAATACTTGGAGGTTTGAAACACCATATGATAGAGAAATAAAATGTTATTAGGAGGGAAAAAAATGAATCATATCTGGTCTAGTTATTCCAGATTAGATGGACTATTAGGAAAATACTGGAGGACAGGAGAAACCGAGTGGTTTACAATTTGTGATAATTTTATGGAGGGACATTTTGAGCATTCGACAGAGGGGAGGAGGAGGCAAGCCTATTGAGGCCCCCTGTGTTCTGTAGAGATAAGTTGGGAGTCTATCCATAAACCCTGAATGTTTACTGAAGATTTAATCTGGGGGGGAGGTTGGGTACCCTGCCAGACCAAGAGAAAAACTGGTTCTCCACTATCAGATCAGATGTCTAAAGAACTAGGGGACATGATGAGTGAGGCAAGAGCCTAGTCAACCTCTTGACCCTAAGAAAGTCAGAGCAGAGACAGACATTTTGGAAGCTGAATCTTACCTATAAATGATTCTGAATAACAGACAGAAATAGTGGCTCTTACTTGTGCATGTTGTTTAGGTAAAGGGAAAATAGTTACCATTTACATAGGAAGTACACATATTTGCTACACAATGGATAAACGGGAATGGTGACTACTTCTGGTAGACATATTACACATGCTAAGTTGATTTTGAATCTTTTGGATGCTGTACTCCTACCAGAGGAGTTGGCTATTTGTAAATGTCAGCAAGTAGAAGGAGTTGGGACCACGTAATTGGAGATTATATAGATTAAAAGTTGAGTTTACACATATCCCTAGTGGAAAGATACCTCAGAGGAATGGAGGTTTTTAGGGAAGTGGGTAATGGATAATAGATTGGTAATAAATACCAGAGGGAGACTAGTATAGTCTATATTATTGGTAGATATAGATGAGAGTTGAATTGGAGAGAGAAACTTAGAAGTGGGACCTGACTAATGACAGAGAGATGTGTTTTTCACTCAGGGAAAGGGAGTGAGTTGAAGCCATACCTTCTAAGTTATAGTCCTAAGGAGTTGTTGATGAAGAATTGATTAAAGGAGTAATTTTGGTGAAGGTAGATTTGAAGGTTAATTATAGATTGTATTAAAAGTAATATTTTATGAAGTCTGAGAGTAAGAAAGAACAGTTGAAGTCAGAACCCACGGCCACCCATAGATAATTCTGGATTGAAATTATATCCCTCATTAGTAGATTGGGCATGGAGGGAGAATCCAGATGATGAAGTAGTAGTGGTGTGGGACCCCACACCCCCTATCCTAATCAGAGGGAAACTGAGGGAGCTCAGGGGGGAGAGGGGGATGAGACAGATGTAGAGATAGGTATCACAGAAATTTTAAAGGAACTATTGGTGAGACAGGGAGGCAAGGGAGTTGGAGCAAAGAACAGGAGAGCAACAAAACTAGAGAGAGGTCATAGAGGGAGAAGGGGTGGAAAACCCAGATCCCTAAAGAGACTTGAACCTTATAATAGCAGTCCAGTTATGAGAAAAGCTCAGAGAAGGATCAGAGTGAGTCTGTTGATGAGGTAACAGGAGGTCTCCCTGCAAATCAGTGCCCATTGATAGCCTACCTAATACATCAGCAGGCATAGATGGGGCAGCGCCCACATTAGATTGTATAAAGCATGGACAGAGAGCAGTTAAAGATAGTATTCCTGACTGGAATGAGACCTGCAATGAGTAGAAGCTGTTAAGAAAACATTGGTGGGAATATGAGGGACTGCACAATTGGTAGAAGTTAAAAGATATGCGATCCATCACAAGCAGAATGGAAAACAGGATCAAGCTAAGCATAGTTTAATTTTTTTATGTTTCCAGTAAAAAAAACAAGTAGCTCCCAGTAATGATTGGAGAATGGTATTAGATCTCCAGGGAGTGAATCAGAGTGTGATAGAGCTCTAGGTGTATCAGATTTACACACCCTGCATAGTCAAGTGAGATGGAAAAATATTTAGCTGACTATGATGAATTTGGCTAAATGGTTTTTTAGCATACCTCTACCAACGGTGGTTTGGTTTACCTTTTAGGGGAAGAAATTGCCATATATAAAGGGGTTTTAGTAAGGCTGTACGGAAAGTCCTACAGATTTTTTACAAGCTATCACTAGTGATCTAGTAAAAGTAGAGCCTCAGAGGAAACAGAAATGTTGATTTATGTAGATGATATTCTAGTGGCTAACCCTACTGGTGAAGGATGTGGATGGGATAAACTTTAGTTGTTAAAGGATATGGTAGAACAAGGCCATAAAGTGAGCAAAAGGAAACTACAATTGTAGCAAACTGTGGTTGTGTATTTGAGATATACTATACCTTGAGAAGGGCGTACTCTGAACCCCTCTAGAAAAGAGACGATTTTGGGAGTAAGAAGATTTATAAACAGATGATGAGTTTTAATTACTGTAGAGCCTGGGTGCTACATTCTGCTCTTCACACAGAGAGAATTAGAAATATGGAAACAGGGAGGGACAATCCTCCGAGATGATATTTGGCATCAGGGTAATTTACCAATATTACCAAAGTCTTTGTTTAGAGATGTAGTAATTTTGATACATGGGCAAAGCTATGTATCAACAGGGGAGATATGTAATTAGAATTAATTACTTAAAACAATTAGGAAGTATGATTGTAGCATATGGAAAAACAAATTACTTAAAAAAAAAAAAAATGTTGTTCCAGGTGTGTTATATGTGCACAAAGTAATGATCATGAGAACTTGCAAGGGGTGAAGGAAAGAAATGGTGATTGACTGTGATAGAAGTTAGATATTACCATGAAGAAATATTGTTCATGTCATCCGCAATCGGCAGGTTTAATTAAACGCATGAATGGAACAATAAAAAGTAGACTAAGGAAGACCTATATAGGTATTGGAAGAAACTTGGTAAGATGAGTACCTATAGTGTTAATGACCATTAGAGTAACGGCAGACAGAGATGGGTTATCTTCCTCTGAAGAGAGTTAGGAGGACCAGAGTAGGCAGAGATAGACACTGAGAATACTCTGGCTGAATACATGAGAAGATTGATTGCTAATCACACCCGTATGTCAAAGATTTTGTGACCTACAGGTGAATTGAAGGAGAGAGTGACCCACTCTATCCAACCAGGTGATGGGGTGCGGGTCCAATGATTGAAAAGGAAAGACTGGAAGCAGCCCCGTTGGGAAGGCCCTACCAGGTCTTGTTGGAAACTGCCTATTTGCCGTTTAGATATGTTCAGAAAGAGAGCGACCTGGGTCCACGTTGCCCACTGCAAGGAGGTAAGAACACATACAAACACTGCTGAACACACACAGAGTTAAGGAGCAGAACCGAGTACCAATAGGGTCCGGGGGTTAACTCCTTAACGAAGATTCCCTACCCCGACCTATCATCACTGTAGTGTGTTCCTAGAGGTGTGAGTATGGGGTGGTACTCAGCAGACTGACTAAGGACAGGAGAGGGTTGACGGTTCTTGGGAATATGGGGGACCCTGAGCTGCATCAGTCTTAATTTTGATACATCCAGATCCACCACTCACCAAAAATAAAAATGAAACTCTACCATGGGAATAATTAAAAGACAGACGACTCAGGATAAGGAGTCCACTAGAAGTGAGTATTATAACATAGTGGCCAGAGAGAGGCAGGATGTGGTTTTCAAAATAACTATTGATAACCTCTCCATTAAGTGGGGAGCATGTAGTCGAGAGAAAGGTGTTCATACTTATGCATTATACCTCTGTACAGGACCTACTGCTAGTTGCCCTTGGGCTAAAGTTTAAACATACTTGGGGAAAATATTAAGTGAAGGCAGTGAGCCAAGAGGATATTATACAAGTATTGGGCTTGCACAGATGACTATGGTCAGGATACCTGTATAGACGTAAATAGCACCAAATTAACTGAGCAAAACAGAGGTGAAAACTGTACAGGGATGGGGTTGGCGAGATTGAAAGAGGCTGCTAACCCACCCCAGTTCACTCTGACTCCAGGGGAGTGTTATAGACAAGAATGGCACCAGAGATTTTAATGGAATAAGTCAGTAGTTAATGTTACTGATCGGAGAAACTACTAAACCTTAGAGCCCTGGTAACAGATGTGTGATGGGCGTGTACCAGTAAAGGACGTATAAGGCAGACACTATAAAAAGGGTGGGTAGGTACCTGCACCCCGGTCCTATTGGTTCAGTCAGTTAGAATTAGTCACCAGAAACCAAGGAAAGGTTTAATCAGACGTAGGAGGAGTTTGAACAAGGAGGAGTATAGCCCTATTGGGATTGATGCGATTGGAATTCCTAGGGGAGTCCCTGATGAATATGAAGCTATGAATCAAGTAGGTGAAGGTTTCAGGACAATGTTCTTTTGGTGGGTGACGTTCAATAAACATGTGGATTGGATCAATCAGCAATGATTCGTAAAGGGGAGTAAGGATGCAGTGAAGGGGATCTCAAACCAATTATCCGCCACCTCGCTCATGACCTGGGAAGATAGGTTGGCTCCAGATAGGTTGCTGGCAGTAATGGGTGGAGTATGCAGAATGGTGGGGGGCAGTTGTTGTAAATTTATTCCTAACGACACCAGAGCTTTTGCAGGATTGACAGCTCTAAGTGAAGGATGGGCTGAGAACTCAGGAGTGAATACATATGTGACAGGATGGTTTGATGAAATATTTGGTAAATGGAAAACTATAGTAGCCACAATTTTGGGGGCAGCTATTGCCTGTATGGGTATGCTTGTATTATGTGGTTGTTGTTTTGTTCCCTGTGTCCAAGGGTTGGAAAGTGCAGGCGTCCAAGCAGATGGTGAGGCATGGACCAGTTCCAGATTCTGATCAGTGGAAGGAGGAATACAATTCACCAGTAGTGGTGGACGATGAGGACACTGATGACTGATTCGACCCAGACGACTACAGATTGGATGAAACATGTCTTAGATCTAATGTGAAAATCTTGAATAAAGAGTGTAACTGGAAGGGGAAATGTTCAGGCTAACAGATGTTGTATACATTTAGTGGAATGATGAAGATACTCCTCCAAGCCTAGTAGATGATTGAGATCCTTTCCATTCCAAGGAGCCCATGTTGAAAGAGACTATTTCAAATGCTTAGAAAAGACTGATTCTTTATATGAAGGTCATGACGAAGATCCTAACCGGAAGAGTTATGGCTGAATAGGCCTAGAACAGTAGTTGATGAGTTTGGAATATAAATACATGTATTGTTTGTTTGGATTAAGTTTGATTAGGAATCCTATGACGATAGATGTGTAATGATCAGTGTGAAAATTTAGTCAAAGGGTGGATTGATAAAGGAATTTGTATGTTTAATGTTAATGACTAAGATGTTTCACCCTGAAACTGTGTAATGTGTAAGATGTATTAGAAATTACATAGACAATGTTTAGAATGTTATTATTTGGTAAATGAGTCAGGATGTAGTTGTTGGGCTTGCAGGAGATTAGCCAAAAAAGGTTACCACCCTCATCTATCAGAGTGGAGGTCTGGTCTTCGAGGCGTAAACATTAGCAACTGGAATGTCTTGAAGGGAGTGAACTGAGATAACAGAAACTTGTGTGGGTATAAATAAGAGGCTCCTCGTGGGAGGGGCAGAGCTCTCTGAATAAACAACTGATCTGTTGCAGACTGAGACTTTGCTTAATTCTTTGTTAACCAGAATCTTACAACCTCTGGGAATTAATCAAAGCTAGAGTGATAGTTCATTTAGAACATTGAGATAAAAATTCTTGTGACAAGAGTAGGGAGAGGGACAGTCTCTGTCATCATCATCCTTCCTGTTCTCAACACTGGGTAGAGAGATTCAGTCTATACTGTTTTGGACATTTTCTGGTGGAAAACTGAGTGGTTTGACCATAACATGTATCCCCTGTGACCCATAGATGAACATGCTAGAAATGTTTTAACAATACATGTTTTGGGGGTGAAGTTTGCATCCTTGTCATTTTCAGGACTCTTGGGTTTTGGTCTCACTTGTGGCCCTAGAGGCAAATCTTATCTCAATCCTACAGAGTGTACCTTTAATATGGGGACATTGTTGTGATTGAGAGCCTAAATATTTATTTCAGTCAATGTTTGCATGTTATTTTAGCATTAATACGTGTCACTTATCAGTTCGAAAACAATAAAAAAATATATTGTTTAGTGTTGTGTAGTGGTTTTGCAAAATATTTACAATTTAGCTGTACAATATTTAGCTGTAGCATGGGTTGGAGAGATATCTGTAATTAAACAGGCAAGACAGGGGAATTTAAAAGGTTTTTACACCTGTGTTGTGGGACATTGGGTTTTTGTGCTTGTGTGCCACATACACACACACACACGTATAACTAACTATTTCTACACACCATTGTGACATCCAGTTGGTAGTTACAGTCTTGTCCCATTGCAGTAACTCCCGTACAGACTCAGGAGAGGCCAAGGTCGAGAGCCATGCGTCCTCCGGAACACGACCCCGCCAAGCCGCACTGCTTCTTGACACACTGCTGGCTTAACCAGGAAGCCAGCCGCACCGTACAGCTAGCGACCAAAGTTACACTGGGCCAATTGTGCACTGCCTCATGGGTCTCGCGGTCGCGACCGGCTGCGACACAGCCCGGGATCGAACCCAGATCTGTAGTGACGCCTCTAGCCCTGCGATGCATTTTTATATACTTCATTATTTCAATGTGTGATTTAATTTATTTTTATCCTGCTGATTTTCTTGTGTATGTAAAGTGACTTTGGGTGTTGTGAAAATAAATGAAATGTATTATTATTATTATTATATGCAGAAGCCATCACATTGGTCTGTCTGTTTTGATTCACACTCCAAAGTTGAAGTGTGAAATGTACTACATCTGTGTTACTCCTAAACATGATATAGTATCTTAGACATAAACAATAACATATATCAAGTTTCATAATGGTCCAATGTGAATGCTGGAATGCTGTTGGTTTCTCTAGGGTGTTCTTTCATAGTGAATGAAGCTGCCATCATGGCACTGAGAATCCAGCGGGCAAGTCTTTCCCATAATGCCATTATGATGTGTCGTAACTCTGTCTATCATTAAAATGGTGACTACTATTTATTGAATAATTACCTACATCTAGTTATGGGATTTAAATTCATCCTGCAATAATTATCTCATTAGGATTCCAGGGGCTCCACGGAGAGAAATGTGTTCTACTGAGTCTCTACTCTCTGAATTTAACTCAAATGTTTGTCCCGTCTTCCAATATATAGAAGTCCTTATTTTAATGAATGTTGCCTCATCAGTCTCGTCCTAGAACGGTCATGAGTCCGTCAATCTGCACAAACCCCAGCAAACTGATCCTTCCGTATAAACAGATTGGTTCAAATGATTTATTTACTAACTAAATGATAGTACAGGATACACAGTAATGGTTCTAGAAACATGGTTCTAATACAATGAATGCACTTAATAGGATAACAGGTCCCTAGTGGATCTGTTCAATATTACACGTCTACACCAGATGGAGATTTAGAGAGAGACAGAGAGAGTGGTAGAGAAATAGACAGAGCAACACAATTCACTACATTTGGAAACTACCTTAATACCTTGCCCGCACTGCCGCGCTCATGGGTCAGAATATAATGCATGTATTTACTTGTGCACTGATTCCCTCTGTTCGGTGCTGGCTTGCACCACCTCTGATGGGTACCGGTCTCTGGTGTAAGTCTGCTTGTCCACAAGATGTCACGTTGTCCTTTCCTTTCGGTGTCTGCTTCCTATAGGACTCGTTCCTGGAGACGGCTAATCAGCTGTGTCGATATCCCCACAGTTTGGGGATGTGATCAGTGTAGACAAGCGATGACTTTTGAGAGAATAACCGGGTGGTTCTGCTCGAATTCACCTTCTTAAATACAGTCGTTGACCGTAGCGTTGATTGTTTCAGATTTCCTCTGTGGGAAGAGTGGATTTCATTTTGATCATACCCTTGTTCAAAAATGATGTTTGGCAAAGTAGATGGTCACTTGTTGCAGCTACAGGGAGATCGTTCCGCTATGAGTTTGAAACATGTATTTCCCTCCACACCCTCATAGCTATGTTGATGTATGTCAGTAGTTCAAGCCTCACTGAAGACAATTAGCTGAGAATACAGTCTCACACCATGCAGTTGTTTTACTTAAATTAAGTGTTTATTGTGTTTGCAGTTCATTGTGAATTAAAATACATGTTTTGAAAAGTACAGCTACATTACAGTAACCTTATCTCATGTATTGACGAATGTTCAAACACTCTCTTGTAATAGGTATGGTTTCTGATATCTGTGTGGATGATGGCAAAGCATCAATACATCTACTGATTTAAGAGATGCTGGCGGAATCCAAAGCAGATGGCAGAAGGGTAAGGAAAGAGTTTCTGCCAACTTCACTGGCACGGTGGAAAGCTAACCCCGATAATGTACATAGAGTGGATATGAGTTGTAATTATAATATGGTCTGTTTTCTTCTAACGGACGAAACGAGAAGAAAAAACAAGAAGAGGTGAGAGAAAGAGGTAAGAAAAAGTGAAAACTCCTGAACAATGCACCGAGTCACCTGGGGGACTCAGCTGTACCATAGCAATACATTATATGTATGAATAACAGAATATTTAAGTGAACAACACATTTTTTCTCCATGAGTCCAGATATGTTTCACATGTTTTCCCCAATAGATATATTTAATTACAGAACATTACAGGACTTTATATTTTTTATTCATTTTAATGTCATAGTAAATATAATATTTTAAAGGGAAATATCTTGTAATTATCAGATTTGTTATGTAACAATAAAGCACAGTATTAAATAGTTTTGTCTGAAAGTTTCTCTTATCAGTGTATTTGGACAGTCATGAATACAGTTAATATGGTTGTTTGTTATTTCATTAATATATCTGGGTTTTTTATTCAGGGTTTCCACTAAAAAGTTTAGCGATTCATTTAGAAGAAAGGTGTGGATGTGTTCTATCCTGACAGATTCCAATTATCTTGACTTTGGAATCAAAATGATGATACCGTCCCACTTTGGCTGAAGATATCATTTGGTACAAGGCTAAACCATTGCGGTGGAAAACATTGGAGTGGCAGATACTATGACTTACCAGGCAAGTGAGTTTGCAAGCTGAGGCACATGGCAGAGAACAGAGAGCATACCTGCAAACTAGTCGCCTTTTGGGAAAATGTACCGTTTGGAATCAAAATAGGCCATTTACGTGAAGTGAAGGAGTTTTTTTATTGGGGGGTGGGTGGGTGGGTGGGGGGTCGGCGAGTCGGAGAAGCCACATCACAAATCTGTCACGCAGGGTTTCACTATCCCTGGAGACTTTCGCCTTTGGATGTTGAACAAGTCCTTAATTGACCGTTCGCAAAGACCCGCCCCCTTTAGTTACTGTTGCTATGTCCGACAAGCCACGCCGCTCTCATCAAATTTAAACAATAAATAGCGTTTTGTGTCTCTTCAATGTGTCTGACAGATCGCTGTACAGCATCAGTTAAAGCTGATCGTGAACCAATCATAACCGCGGGAAGGCGTCAGTACACTCTGTTTTTCAAGGTCAAATCCTCCCATGTTAATCTACTAACTCTCCTGACTGCTTTGTCGGACAAAATGGCGGATGGCGAAGTATGATTGGTCAGATCACCTGTCAATCAAACTCCCTGCTACAACCATCAATTCTGGCAAATGTTTAGCTCTTTCATCCGGTTCGCTGCAGCTCGGCTAAATGCGTCTTTCATGGACTTTATTCATTTGCGTGACTCCGAAATAAAATTACAACTTATAGATGAGTTGTTTGCAATGTTAACCAAATCGCACAATAAGCGAAACACCACTGTTTGAATTGTTGTATAGACTAATTTCAACAAGCCCATATTTGAGACGTTACCAATGCAAAAACCGCAGTTCTTGGTTTGATGCGCTACGTGAACATAGGGCAACGTTTGTGCTTCTTCGTCAGCATTTTTAAAGATTAGCTTTGCTGAAAAGCATAATGCACAAACGTTTCATTATGTCTAAGTGAGTATCAGCACAAGCAAAATGCCCTCAAGTCCGTGGTGCTATTTGGACCCCACAAGGATAGACCAGTGTATGTGTGTATAAACATGTACTTATACACTAACATATGACCAAGTGATGGATGAAATCTGTTTTTGTCATTACCAAAAGAAACTCCAATTAAAAGGAGTGACAAAATGAATATGGCTGATAAAAACCTTTTTAGAATGTTTAATTCCTTCAGTTCAAAATCAACAATGCATATCATGTAATGTTAATGTCTTGATGATTAAACAAAAGAGTTTGCACATGAATTGGTCATGTGTGTTTTAATGAGTATAAACATATTGTTGTTCATGAGTTTACTGCTGTAGGGTTCTTTTTCACAATTATTAAATGTAATTCATGTTACAGGTTGATGGTGGGCATTCTACCTATGTGGCCTTTGAAAACAGCAACCAGGAACTGGTTGAAAGTTCCAACACAAGGGTACAAGACACCAATGAGGTTTTCCCTTCAGTTCTGAAGGTGAGTCTCAGGGCTCTACACTAACCTTTTCCACTGGTGTTACTTGAGCTACTAACTTTTTTAATTACTGGCTCAAAAACATGATTTGGTGTCACAAATGTTTTCTCTGCGTGCCTATGACCTAACTTCAAATCCCATGAATGTCATTGCTGGTTGTTACTGACAGAAGGGGATTTTCTATTAAGACAGTTATGGTGATTATATTATTTTTGTGATTTTTTTCATCTATAATTATGTACGTTTTTCAATCATAATCACATCTTTATTTTTGAGCGTTAGAATAATCATCAATGTATAGATTTATAACCATTTTACAAGTTCTCTTTTTCGTAAAACATTTGTTATTGCAATTCTATATTCATACAGGTTACAAAGAAACCAATGAATTCCTTAGTTGAGTACACAGACTCTGATGACGTCAGCTCTGGACCAGATGTTTCTTCTCCACAACCTGATACATTTTCAGATTTACCATCTAGCAGCATACAGGTTGGTTCTTTCTGATTCGCATTAACTGTTTCATTTATCTATTGTTTTCATTACAAAACTACTTTCAGTAGATGTCATCCTGTTTATAATTTGTTTCTTCATTATAGCATCTCAGTAGTAAAAGTACTGTGGAAGGAGAACATGTGCCACAGCTTAGAAGGACTAAAAGCATTCTGGTAAGGCAAGCAGCATTCTTACAGATAGTTGTTCTATTTATAGGCACCTATTGCATGTTTGGTCCCTATTTAGAATTATTCTCCATTAGTCAAGTCCAATGTTTTTATGTGGTGAAACTGTGTGAACATGCCATTTACAAAACACCTGCCTCTGACAGCTTTGCTCTGTCATGTACATTTTAAACATCTACATGTTCTAGCTCAGTATTTTTACTATTATATTATTCATGATTTCACCAAACAGTTTTATTTATCAGCCACTGAGACGTTGTAGTGTTTTGTAAGAAAATAGCACAATTATTCCTCAGAATCTGTGAAATGTTAACATTTAATTCATTGTTTTTAAGATGGAGGAGACTCTTAATTGGTCTGAAGAGCTTTTTGACAGATGAAGAAAATATTCAAACGATTGTGCCACAATTTAAGCGGACAAGAAAAAGTTTTGACTCAAGTACAGATGAGGAGGAAGATAAAATTGTGCCAAGACTTAGGAAGTCAAGAAGCATTTTGGTAAGCACCCATAGTGCAAGGCATGATGTGTAAGAATGTATGTTCCTTGATAAGTAGTGTTGTTTCTGAAAATCTACACTGTTACTATGAAAATGTTCTTGAATATGCATCATGATCAGTGCAACAAATCGCATCAGTGAGTAGGTTAAGTATTTTTGCCAGTAAATCCTTAAATGGACTTTTTATTCTGCCAATACTCAGGGCTTGAAACAAGGGGCTCTATCTTGCAACCGGCGCAGTGCAGCACAAAGCCCGACGCAAGCTGTGTTTGCTAGTATAAGACCAATGCAGTTGTCAATTTCCCGTCAAGCGCTCACGTCGTTAAAATAGCAAATCGCCCTGCGCTCGTTTTTTGCGCTCATGGGCGTGCTGGTCTTACAGGGAGGTGTGTTCAGGATCATTCTTGGCGTATTTCTATCTTAATACATCGGAAAGTGATCGCGCCATCGACCCACAAAAACCTGGTCTAAAGTCAATAGCGCGCATTCTAGTATTATTTTAACAGCGCATCAGTGAAATTCGCCTCTAGGAGAGAACAACTGCAGATGATCGAGCTGCTTCATCTGTAGCCTGGTAAGAAAGCTCAGTTTGTATGTAAAAGTGCGTTTATGTGGATATTTAATCACATTGCATTTTACCTATGTTTTTTCTTTTTTTACATGGATGCAAGCTAGGGGATTCGTTTTGCCTTTATGGTGAAAACACTTGAACTGTTACTTCATTATAGAATAAAACGAAACCAAGGACAACAAAAACGTTCTTGTGTTTCAGTTTTTATTTTGAATTCTTAAAGTGGTGTTGGCCTTCTACCAACTCGGTTTCACAGGCGGGGAAGACAACGGGTCATCCTAATCTTTCCTGACTGCTTAGCAAATCCGCCATGATAATAGCAATGTGCTATGGTACAAACGCGCCTGGCTCTTAAAGGGAATGGGAGATGACACTCTGATTGGATTATTGCCTGTTACGCCCAAACCACACCTCATTATTATTTATGCAACGGAGTACAACCCTTTTAGACCATGCGCCCGGCGCACGGACACTTGTTTTTCTGCCTTAAAACTAGCAAAAGTGGATTTGGACACGCCCAAATGTGTACTGTGCTAAACTGTGCGCTTAGATCGTTAAAATAGGGACCGAGGTCTGTGAAAACAATGAAGCCAATGAAAAGCTTAACTTAGCCAGTTACTATGAGCACAATTGTAATACATTCCTTTTGTTGAAGACCCAAGTGATTTTTATTACATTCAAGACAGATATATCAAAAGCCACAAGTCTTACTCTAAAATGTTAGCATTTTTATGTACAAAATTAAGAAATGTAGACTTGCAAGAACTAAAAAAATAGACATAGACAGAAACTTTGCACATAATACTGAAGTTATAAAAACAGGGTCTGGAATTCTTGTTCCCTTCAAACAACCAAAAGAAAAGTGTGAGGGTCAAGACTTCATTCACTGTGTGTACTGTCAAGGGTTGTTTATGAAAAGAGTGGTTTGGAGACACATGCAGAGCTGTAAATTCCAACCTAGCAGTGTTAAATCTAAACCTGGAAAAACTACAGTCCTATCCCTCTGTGCGTTTGCTGAACCGCAACCCTCTGCGGTTAGTGAAAGTGTTTGGAAGCTGGTGAGCAACATGACACAAGATGATATCTCTTTTGAAGTAAAAAATGATCACTGCATCATGGAGTTTGGAAAACATCTATATAACAGGCTTGGAGCCGATGTCAGCAAGCATGAATACATTCGTCAAAAGTTGAGGGAGCTTGGTCGGCTGTGTTTACATGGTAGAGAGGTCACACCACTGCAAACTATCAAAGATTATGTCACACCAGAAAACTTCATGCTAGCAGTTACTGCAGTAAGACACACAGCGGGTTTCAACGAGGAAACTAGCAAATACAAAACAGCAACACTTGCTCTAAAGCTTGGACATGGACTGAAAAATGTGACCATGCTGCTTGAAACCGATGCAATGATGAAAGGTGATCATGATGGTACAACAGCGGCTCGCTGCTTTCGTCAAGTGTATGATGCCAGGTGGAATGAGCTTATATCAGCCAAAGCCTTACAGGGCCTCACAGAGTCAGAGTGGAATTCCCCACAGCTGTTACCTTTTACAGAAGATGTAAAAACTCTGCATTGCTACCTGGATGACAAGCAGCGCCAGTTCTACAGTGACTTGACATCAGAGAGCTCATCTTGTAACTGGGCTAACTTGACAAAAGTGACTCTGGCACAAGTTATTTTATTCAACAGGCGTAGAGAAGGGGAAGTCTCCAAAATGCTTGTTTCAACATTCATCCTAAGAGACAAATCAGATCCTCATGAAGATGTCAGTGTAGCTCTCTCTCTGAGCTAGAGAAAAGTCTCTGCAAGCATTTTGGGAGACTTGAAATAAGAGGTAAGAGAGGGCGGAAGGTGCCTGTGCTCTTAACCCCTGCGATGGTGGATTCCCTTAATTTGCTTGTGGAGAAGAGAAAAGAATGTGGAGTGGCTGATAACAACTCATACATGTTTGCACGGCCATATGCCGTGTCCCACTACAGAGGGTCAGATTGCATTCGTTACTTTGTGCGAGCTTGTGGAGCCAAGAACCCTCTCTCAATCACCTCTACAAAGCTCAGGAAGCATGTTGCTACACTCTCAAAAGTACTCAATCTCAATGACACAGAGCTTGACCAACTGGCAGATTTCCTTGGCCATGACATCAGAGTCCATCGCCAGTTCTATCACTTACCAGAGGGCACTCTCCAGCTTGCGAAGATCAGCAAGAATCTCATGGCCCTTGAGCAGGGGCGTTTATCAGAGTTTAAAGGAATGACCCTAGATGATATCAACATCGCCCCAAATGGTAACAATGCCTTTTTATTAGACAAGTATAAGAAAATGCAGATATTGTTTTTCCAGTACACTCCGAATAGCGCTGTGATGGTTTTGTTACCTGCCTTCTTTTTATTTTAGAGTCAATCCTGTGTGACAAAGAAATCCAAGAGGCCAGGCTGGAGGAGAACATGCCAGGTTTCCATTTCAATACTTGCTGTACTTGTAGATGCATGTCTGCATCCGTTTTTCCTGTCTGAGGTATTTGCTTCCAGAAAGAGTATGATTTTTACTGCTCTTTTAACAGAATTTGGGTTATCAAAAAGGAATGTTCTCTTTCTTTACTAAGCTAAATCCTAACTCCTTCATGCTTCCACCTAGAATGGGGTGTAAACTAGCTTTGAGGTATAAATATAAAGCAGCAGCTTCTGAATTCCTTTCCAACATCATAAATTAGGCTGCGTTTATCTATATCATGATGGTCAGAGCGTGAAGGAACTTTGGTTGAGATTCACAGGCCTTACATGACCAAACGCTGACAAATATGTTTTAGTGTAGGGCTGCCAAGATTTTTTGCAGATTTGTTTTTGTAAACAGAAATTAATCTAACCTCTCAACCAACTGACACGTTTTTCTGTGAAATGTACAGAAGACTGCAGGTGTTCTTGCATGTAGAGTGAAAATATTGTTCCCGGCTCCAACTCCAACAATGCAGTAATAATAATAAATAACAACAAATGTAATGTAAGGATGTGCAAAAGAAAATGGGCTCCATCTCTATCAATGACCATATTATAAGAGAAGAGAGAGAGAGAGCTGGAAGCCTGACACCGTGGGCTGGATGAGTTGGGGATCCCCACCCAATTCAGACTCCCAGACCTAAAATCTAGTCAGTCGGTCAGTGACCAAGCCAGGGTGAGGAACACTGAGGGCAGAGAGAGCAGCACACAGGACAGAGAGAAGAGCAGGCAGGGCAGAGAGAGCAGCACACAGGACAGAGAGAAGAGCAGGCAGGGCAGAGAGAGCAGCACACAGGACAGAGAGAAGAGCAAGCAGGTCAGAGAGTGGAGGACACAGGACAGAGAGAAGAGCAGGCAGGTCAGAGAGTGGAGGACACAGGACAGAGAGAAGAGCAGGCAGGTCAGAGAGTGGAGGACACAGGACAGAGAGAAGAGCAGGCAGGTCAGAGAGTGGAGGACACAGGACAGAGAGAAGAGCAGGCAGGTCAGAGAGTGGAGGACACAGGACAGAGAGAAGAGCAGGCAGGTCAGAGAGTGGAGGACACAGGACAGAGAGAAGAGCAGGCAGGTCAGAGAGTGGAGGACACAGGACAGAGAGAAGAGCAGGCAGGTCAGAGAGAGGAGGACACAGGACAGAGAGAAGAGCAGGCAGGTCAGAGAGTGGAGGACACAGCACAGAGAGAAGAGCAGGCAGGTCAGAGAGAAGAGCAGGCAGGTCAGAGAGTGGAGGACACAGGTCAGAGAGAAGAGCAGGCAGGTCAGAGAGTGGAGGACACAGGTCAGAGAGAAGAGCAGGCAGGTCAGAGAGTGGAGGACACAGGTCAGAGATCCTAACCAATTAGTGAGCTACTCCATTAGCCTTGTACAAGGTAAAAGCGAAAACCTGCATACACTAGGCCCTCCATGGAAGGGTTTGGACACCCCTGACTTAACCAAACCCGGTATTTCACTAATTAAATTGTAAGAATTATTCTGAATTTTTCTAAATGTTATTTTTGCTTTGATGTCAAGGGTTATAATATGTCATTTCCAGGGTGTAATGTGACAAAAGATAAGGATTTCAACAGAGTATGATGATTTTCTATAGGCACTTATGAAGACTATACTAATCACAATAGGCTGACGTTCAATATCTGTTCTTTTTAAATGAAACAGATTGTGTGGTGAGGCCACCCTTGTGCAATGTGACATCTCAAAATGAAAGTCAGCATCCAAGGAACAAGGACTGTGTTGAGGACACAGCCGAGTCACCATGTGCTTCAGGCAGTCGGATGCGAAATGACACAAAGAAAAACTCTCAAGCTATCCAATTATCATCTCCAAAAAATGGTGAGTGACTTGTGTGAATGATCTGATTAACTGAAACACAGTGCTACTGTTCTCTAACAGTATTTGTAGTGAAGAACTCAGTTTCATTTAAAGGAACTGTTTCGGCAGGTGATTTATTTATGGGTTTGGTTATTGGGTTGTGAGAATGCTTGCAAAACTTTATAAATTTGTCCTGCTTCCAAGTTCAGTAATTTCATTCTCATTTAGGTCGCAAACCAGTCAAGAAAAATAATTGGCAGAAGGTGGAGGTTGATGCAGTTGAAAACCACATGATGCACTTCATTGAATCCTGTCGTGTTCCAGGAAAGGCTGCCTGCGATTTGTGACTCAAATCTGAGCCGGAAGCCCTAAAACGGAGGGACTGGCTGGCTATTAAATTTTACATAAAAAAACGGATATCTGCTCTGCAAAGAAAAATTATTTGAGCTGTGCTCCTGAGCTGCAAGTGTAAAGTACACCCAAAGTATAAAGTTGTAAATGGCTAAATGGAAAATGGTCAGATTTTAAAATGTTTTCCCATAGTGAATGCTTTCAACATCTGGGCAAAATGTTGGTCTTGAAATCAGCCTTTTTAGTTGTAAAGGTAAAGGATTCAGAGAGACAGAGAGACAGGGTCAGTTGAATAGTAGGAGAGAGAAGGAGGGAGGTTGAACATTAGCAGATACAGTATCTTGGACACAAGGGATACGGAGAACGAGAGACTAGTGACAGCCAGAAAAGAAACAGACATTTTTATTATGTTTTTTGCATTTTACCAAATATATTATCTTATGCAACACTTGTGCTCTTGTTAAGATTTGGGAGAGAATAAAGTTTGATGTAGTTCCAAAATGCATGATGCACTTCATTTATTCCAGTTTTGTATGATCAAAGGTTATATCAGGTCATTGAGTCTTGTTTTAGGATATCAGGTCATTGAGTCGTGATTTAGGATATCAGGTCATTCAGTTGTGGATTAGGATATCAGGTCATTGAGTCTTGTTTTAGGATATCAGGTCATTGAGTCGTGATTTAGGATATCAGGTCATTGAGTCTTGATTTAGGATATCAGGTCATTGAGTCGTGATTTAGGATATCAGGTCATTGAGTTGTGGATTAGGATATCACGTCAATGAGTCGTGATTTAGGATTTCAGGTCATTCAGTTGTGGATTAGGATATCAGGTCATTGAGTCGTGGATTAGGATATCACGTCAATGAGTCGTGATTTAGGATATCAGGTCATTGAGTCGTGATTTAGGATATCACGTCAATGAGTCGTGATTTAGGATATCAGGTCATTGAGGATTGAAATCTATAGTAGTTGTTGTTGATTCTTCAGTCAACTAATTCTTCAGATTCCAGCTTGTTCTTTTACCGTCTACAGTTCTAGACGAGTGTTTTCCTGTCCATTTATGTCCTCATTAGCTTATGAGCGACAGTTTTACATTGTAATGAGTTACTGATTGGTTGTTTAGTCTGTGAGGTCAGTGACCACTTGGGAGTAAGAAGGTGTCACAAGGAAATCCCAATGCAGATACAATGTTATACCATGCTCCTGACCTGCAGGTATAATTCACAGAAAGCACAGTGTTGAAAATAACTACACTGAACAAAAATATAAACGCAACACTCAAAAAATGTGCAGTTTAATCACACAGCACAATGCCACAGATGTCGCAAGTTTACAGGGAGCGAAACGGACAACTCCCATGCAGTGATTTAAAGCCACAACAGGTGGATTCAGCACCACGGCCTGCTTCACAACCTACTGAATTGTTTGTGATTCCTTAGGCTGCAGAGCTGGCCGTGGTGCTGAATCCACCTGCCTAAGGCACACCTGTGCAATAATCATGCTGTCTAATCAGCATCTTGATATGCCACACCTGTGAGGTGGATGGATTATCTCGGCAAAGGAGAAGTGCTCACTAACACAGATTTGTGAACAATATTTGAGAGAAATAGGCCTTTTGTGTACATGGAAAAGTCTGAGATCTTTGAGTTCAGCTCATGAAAATTGGGGGCAATATCAAAAGTGTTGCGTTTATTTTTTTGTTCAGTGTACATTATAAATGGTCAGATATTAGTGAATGTTAAATGTTCTCGCTTAGGGCCCCCGTTGCCGAGTGGTTTAAATCATCTGCCACTGGGTCCCAGGAGCCACAGTCACTCCATTGCAGATTGTGGATTAAGGGTTTCATAGAGTCGCCCTCACTGACCTACAAGCCCTTAATCAACAATACAACAGGTGTAGACCTTACAGTGAAATGCTGACCTACAAGCCCTTAACCAACAATACAACAGGTGTAGACCTCACAGTGAAATGCTGACCTACAAGCCCTTAACCAACAATACAACAGGTGTAGACCTCGCAGTGAAATGCTGACCTACAAGCCCTTAACCAACAATACAACAGGTGTAGACCTTACAGTGAAATGCTGACCTACAAGCCCTTAACCAACAATACAACAGGTGTAGACCTTACAGTGAAATGCTGACCTACAAGCCCTTAACCAACAATGCTTTAAGAAGTTTAAGACAATAACATAGAACATTAAAGTAACTAATAATTAAACAGCAGCTCTTACTCATGATCCCAGCTGGTGAATGTTTGAGAGCGTCTGCTATTTTGTCATCTTCCTCTTGGTAGGAAGCCTTGGGGTGGCTTTCATGGACGCTCCTATGTTGTGAAGAAACATGGAAATGGTACATTCCATGTCATATCACTACTTTTACACCTATACTGGCTGAGACAGAGGTTTCTTCCCTCAGAGACAGACAGAGGTTGGGTATTGACCCTATCTTCCCTCAGTGAGACAGAGGTTGGGTATTGACCCTCTCTTCCCTCAGAGACAGACAGAGGTTGGGAATTAACCCTCTCTTCCCTCAGAGACAGACAGCGGTTGGGTATTGACCCTCTCTTGCCTCAGAGACAGACAGAGGTTTGGTATTGACCCTCTCTTCCCTCAGAGACAGACAGAGGTTGGGTATTGACCCTCTCTTCCCTCAGAGACAGACAGAGGTTGGGTATTGACCATCTCTTCCCTCAGAGACACACAGAGGTTGGGTATTGACCCTCTCTTCCCTCAGAGACACACAGAGGTTGGGTATTGACCCTCTCTTCCCTAAGAGACAGACAGAGGTTGGGTATTGACCCTCTCTTCCCTCAGAGACAGACAGAGGTTTGGTATTGACCCTATCTTCCCTCAGAGACAGACCGAGGTTGGGTATTGACCCTCTCTTCCCTTAGAGACAGACAGAGGTTTGGTATTGACCCTCTCTTCCCTCAGAGACAGACAGAGGTTGGGTATTGACCCTCTCTTCCCTCAGAGACAGACAGAGGTTGGGTATTGTCGCTCTCTTCCCTCAGAGACAGTTTTGGCCATGAGACCTCTCTCCTTCACCTCTCCTTTCTCCTCTCTCTCATCTTAACAGGTGGTAGGATTTCACATTTAGTTTGTAACTGCCCTGTTACTGATTTAATTAGTTAGACATTTTAATAAATACACATTTGACTGACCATCACTTGACCAATAATACTATCTACTAAATACTAATCAATAACCATCTAAACTGGTGCATTTACTTCCTTGTGACATCATCATAGATTGATAGCTCATTAAAGGCCCTCTTCCCCTTCCTGTCCTTCAAGGAGTTTCCTGTCCACAGCTCCTCTGTTCTAATTTGTATCATCATTGGTCTGATTCCTGAGCCCAGGTCCTGGCCACAGCAGAGGGTCAGATATGGGATTTAAAAATAAATAAATAATAATTCCCCCTCATTTGTGTGTTCCTCAGCTAAAACAGCTGGCCATACAGTTCTGATTGATAGTAATGAGAAATCATGTTTGTAGGGTATCAAGTAATCATGGGCTTAAGCTTGTGTAAACAGGCAGAGGGCTGATCATTTCTTCTGAAGATTAGTTAAGTGTTAAATGGGAAATCAATCCAAACACATATATGACAACTACATTTCCATACTGGTCCCCTGCAGGAATCAAACCCACAATCCTGGTGCTGCAAGCCCTATGCTCTATCAACTGAGCTACACAGGAACTGCCTCAAATGAAAGTTTAATATAGTTTCAGACACTTGTAGTATGTCTGCCAAGGCACAGTGTAAGAGCTATAAGGAGAGAGGGAGTGGGAGAGGGAACTGGCTGAACCTGATATGGAAATGAGTTGAGCAAACGAAAGTAACTTTGTACGACAGAATGATTATTCCAGACTCTGCTTCTGTTGAGAGAGAGATAAAAGGTAAGACCACCATTGTTATGTATATTAATATAGTTGATGATATTGTTATGTGTATTAATATAGTTGATAATATTGTTATGTTTATTAATATAGTTGATGATATTGTTATGTGTATTAATATAGTTGATTATATTGTTATGTGTATTAATATAGTTGATGATATTGTTATGTGTATTAATATAGTTGATGATATTGTTATGTGTATTAATATAGTTGATGATGTTGTTATGTGTATTAATATAGTTGATTAATGTTTTTGTGGACAGAGAGTTATAATAGACCTACTCCCCTTAAAATGTTTTCGATATAAATTAGATGCGGGGGTTGAATTCGTTCTGTCCCCCAGGATGATCGCTTCTACAGTATCTAGAAACTAAAAGGGTTCTTTGGATGTCCCCATAGACGAACCCTTTGTAGAACCCTTTTTGGTACTAGGTAGAACCCTTTCCACAGAGAGTCCTACATGGAAGCCAGAAGGGAACCCAAAAGCGTTCTCCTATTGGGACAGCTGGAGGACCCTTTTGGAACCCTTTATTCTAAGAGTGAACTGTATCATAGAACTATAGACTTGTCTTCTCAAAACAGGCTTAAAACACAACTAGCAACAAACAAACATGTTCTCTTTCTAATCTACTGTTAACGCTTTTCACTCAGGAAGGTTTTTAGTGTGAAAGAGAGACTAATGAATACTGTGGAAAGACTTACAACAACGTACACTTCCTCAAAACAGGTTGTGTGTATTCATTAGTGCCCACCGTAGCAAAACGTTTGGCAACGGAAACTGTTTAGGTCACCTTGAACAGCGTTTGGAGCAAACCGTTTATGTATTGTTGCCAAACTGTTGGCTGCGGTATAAACTAATGAATACGACCCAGGTAGTAGCCAACGACTCGGTTGTTGATACCTGCCTGATGCTGAAACCTGAACGTAGCCTGAGGGGTGTACTATGATGCAAGCTAGATATACTGGTTTTCTAAAGATAGCTAGCTTCAGTTAACTTCACATTCCAGCTCAGAGCCTCATCCATAGGAATGTACAGAGAGCTAGTCATCAGGAAGGTGCTCTCAGCAGAACGGAAAATATATAATGACTTGACAGTTTAATCATACAAAATGGTGCTAACTGGATGTGGGCAAGTCAAATTCAATCAGTGGAGGCTGCTGAGCGGAGGACGGCTCATAATAATGATACCATTCCACCTCTTCCTCTCCAGCCATTACCACAAGCCTGTCCTCCCCAATTAAGGTGTCAGCAGCCTCCTGTGAATTCAAAATATCATTATTCATTCATCATAGTTCTACATTTCACAATTTGTATGATAAATGGAATTGTATCATAGTTCTACTGTAGTGTAGTGATCTGTGTAACTTCCGGCGTGTGTTTACTGTGAACACTGAGGCTGTACCCGCTTTAAGTTACAGTTTAACAGAGTGTGTTTACTGTGAACACTGAGGCTGTACCCGCTTTAAGTTACAGTTTAACAGAGTGTGTTTACTGTGAACACTGAGGCTGTACCCGCTTTAAGTTACAGTTTAACAGAGTGTGTTTACTGTGAACACTGAGGCTGTACCCGCTTTAAGTTACAGTTTTAACAGAGTGTGTTTACTGTGAACACTGAGGCTGTACCCGCTTTAAGTTACAGTTTAACAGAGTGTGTTTACTGTGAACACTGAGGCTGTACCCACTTTAAGTTACAGTTTAACAGAGTGTGTTTAATGTGAACACTGAGGCTGTACCCGCTTTAAGTTACAGTTTAACAGAGTGTGTTTACTGTGAACACTGAGGCTGTACCCGCTTTAAGTTACAGTTTTAACAGTGACCAAGTAGGCTATTTATCATAATGTCAGCCTACCAGAGTGGCCTACCATCAAAACCAATGTAAAAAAGGCATCCAATAACATTTAACATGGAAATAGCTGTTCTATCATTCAGCCTACAGTAGCAGACAATGTGTGGTGTTCAATGTAAGCCTACATTCCATGAGACTTCTGGATAAAACATGCAGAGCTTGACATGAACCTGTTTATCCACTAGTCCTTCACACAAGGAGGAGACTGAACATGTTGTTGTGTTTGATGCAAGAAAACACTTTACTAAATAAAATGCATCATTATTCCCATACCATTATTACTGAGAATCAGACCAATTATGCTGCCCTCTGCCTATTGGCTACTTAGATTATTCAAGCATGTCTAAGAAATTGGCTACATTGGCTAGAAATGTAGACGTTTTGTGCAATTGTAGGAAGTAATCACTCCCCTTTTACTGACTACTAATGATCTATAACTCGGTTAATAACTCACTAACTAACAATCACTCCCCTATTACTGACTACTATTGATCTATAACTGAGTTAATAACTCACTAACTAGCAATCACTGCCCTTTTACTGACTACAAATGATCTATAACTGGGTTAATAACTCACTAACTAGCAATCACTCCCCTATTACTGACTAATGATCTATAACTGGGTTAATAACTCACTAACTAGCAATCACTCCCCTATTACTGACTAATGATCTATAACTGGGTTAATAACTCACTAACTAGCAATCACTCCCCTATTACTGACTAATGATCTATAACTGGGTTAATAACTCACTAACTAGCAATCACTCCCCTATTACTGACTAATGATCTATAACTGGGTTAATAACTCACTAACTAGCAATCACTCCCCTATTACTGACTAATGATCTATAACTGGGTTAATAACTCACTAACTAGCAATCACTCCCCTATTACTGACTAATGATCTATAACTCGGTTAATAACTCACTAACTAACAATCACTCCCCTATTACTGACTACTATTGATCTATAACTGAGTTAATAACTCACTAACTAACAATCACTCCCCTATTACTGACTACTATTGATCTATAACTGAGTTAATAACTCACTAACTAGCAATCACTCCCCTATTACTGACTAATGATCTATAACTGGGTTAATAACTCACTAACTAGCAATCACTCCCCTATTACTGACTAATGATCTATACCTGGGTTAATAACTCACTAACTAGCAATCACTCCCCTATTACTGACTAATGATCTATAACTGGGTTAATAACTCACTAACTAGCAATCACTCCCCTATTACTGACTAATGATCTATAACTGGGTTAATAACTCACTAACTAGCAATCACTCCCCTATTACTGACTACTTATGATCTATAACTGGGTTAATAACTCACTAACTAGCAATCACTCCCCTATTACTGACTAATGATCTATAACTGGGTTAATAACTCACTAACTAGCAATCACTCCCCTATTACTGACTAATGATCTATAACTGGGTTAATAACTCACTAACTAGCAATCACTCCCCTATTACTGACTAATGATCTATAACTCGGTTAATAACTCACTAACTAACAATCGCTCCCCTATTACTGACTACTATTGATCTATAACTGAGTTAATAACTCACTAACTAACAATCACTCCCCTATTACTGACTACTATTGATCTATAACTGAGTTAATAACTCACTAACTAGCAATCACTCCCCTATTACTGACTAATGATCTATAACTGGGTTAATAACTCACTAACTAGCAATCACTCCCCTATTACTGACTAATGATCTATAACTGGGTTAATAACTCACTAACTAGCAATCACTCCCCTATTACTGACTAATGATCTATAACTGGGTTAATAACTCACTAACTAGCAATCACTCCCCTATTACTGACTAATGATCTATAACTGGGTTAATAACTCACTAACTAGCAATCACTCCCCTATTACTGACTACTTATGATCTATAACTGGGTTAATAACTCACTAACTAGCAATCACTCCCCTATTACTGACTAATGATCTATAACTGGGTTAATAACTCACTAACTAGCAATCACTCCCCTATTACTGACTAATGATCTATAACTGGGTTAATAACTCACTAACTAGCAATCACTCCCCTATTACTGACTACTAATGATCTATAACTGGGTTAATAACTCACTAACTAGCAATCACTCCCCTATTACTGACTAATGATCTATAACTGGGTTAATAACTCACTAACTAACAATCACTCCCCTATTACTGACTACTATTGATCTATAACTGAGTTAATAACTCACTAACTAGCAATCACTGCCCTTTTACTGACTACAAATGATCTATAACTGGGTTAATAACTCACTAACTAGCAATCACTCCCCTATTACTGACTAATGATCTATAACTGGGTTAATAACTCACTAACTAGCAATCACTCCCCTATTACTGACTAATGATCTATAACTCGGTTAATAACTCACTAACTAACAATCACTCCCCTATTACTGACTACTATTGATCTATAACTGAGTTAATAACTCACTAACTAGCAATCACTGCCCTTTTACTGACTACAAATGATCTATAACTGGGTTAATAACTCACTAACTAGCAATCACTCCCCTATTACTGACTAATGATCTATAACTGGGTTAATAACTCACTAACTAGCAATCACTCCCCTATTACTGACTAATGATCTATAACTGGGTTAATAACTCACTAACTAGCAATCACTCCCCTATTACTGACTAATGATCTATAACTGGGTTAATAACTCACTAACTAGCAATCACTCCCCTATTACTGACTAATGATCTATAACTGGGTTAATAACTCACTAACTAGCAATCACTCCCCTATTACTGACTACTTATGATCTATAACTGGGTTAATAACTCACTAACTAGCAATCACTCCCCTATTACTGACTAATGATCTATAACTGGGTTAATAACTCACTAACTAGCAATCACTCCCCTATTACTGACTAATGATCTATAACTGGGTTAATAACTCACTAACTAGCAATCACTCCCCTATTACTGACTACTAATGATCTATAACTGGGTTAATAACTCACTAACTAGCAATCACTCCCCTATTACTGACTAATGATCTATAACTGGGTTAATAACTCACTAACTAACAATCACTCCCCTATTACTGACTACTATTGATCTATAACTGAGTTAATAACTCACTAACTAGCAATCACTGCCCTTTTACTGACTACAAATGATCTATAACTGGGTTAATAACTCACTAACTAGCAATCACTACCCTATTACTGACTAATGATCTATAACTGGGTTAATAACTCACTAACTAGCAATCAATCCCCTATTACTGACTAATGATCTATAACTGGGTTAATAACTCACTAAATCGCAATCACTCCCCTATTACTGACTAATGATCTATAACTGGGTTAATAACTCACTAACTAGCAATCACTCCCCTATTACTGACTAATGATCTATAACTGGGTTAATAACTCACTAACTAGCAATCACTCCCCTATTACTGACTAATGATCTATAACTGGGTTAATAACTCACTAACTAGCAATCACTCCCCTATTACTGACTAATGATCTATAACTGGGTTAATAACTCACTAACTAGCAATCACTCCCCTATTACTGACTACTAATGATCTATAACTGGGTTAATAACTCACTAACTAGCAATCACTCCCCTATTACTGACTAATGATCTATAACTGGGTTAATAACTCACTAACTAACAATCACTCCCCTATTACTGACTAATGATCTATAACTGGGTTAATAACTCACTAACTAGCAATCACTCCCCTATTACTGACTAATGATCTATAACTGGGTTAATAACTCACTAACTAGCAATCACTCCCCTATTACTGACTAATGATCTATAACTGGGTTAATAACTCACTAACTAGCAATCACTCCCCTATTACTGACTAATGATCTATAACTGGGTTAATAACTCACTAACTAGCAATCACTCCCCTATTACTGACTAATGATCTATAACTGGGTTAATAACTCACTAACTAGCAATCACTCCCCTATTACTGACTAATGATCTATAACTGGGTTAATAACTCACTAACTAGCAATCACTCCCCTATTACTGACTAATGATCTATAACTGGGTTAATAACTCACTAACTAGCAATCACTCCCCTATTACTGACTAATGATCTATAACTGGGTTAATAACTCACTAACTAGCAATCACTCCCCTATTACTGACTACTAATGATCTATAACTGGGTTAATAACTCACTAACTAGCAATCACTCCCCTCTTACTGACTACTAATGATCTATAACTGGGTTAATAACTCACTAACTAGCAATCACTCCCCTATTACTGACTAATGATCTATAACTGGGTTAATAACTCACTAACTAGCAATCACTCCCCTATTACTGACTAATGATCTATAACTGGGTTAATAACTCACTAACTAGTAATAACTCCACTATTACTGACTAATGATCTATAACTGGGTTAATAACTCACTAACTAGCACTCACTTCCCTATTACTAACTAATGATCTATAACTGGGTTAATAACTCACTAACTAGCAATCACTCCCTTATTACTGACTAATGATCTATAACTGGGTTAATAACTCACTAACTAGCAATTACTCCCCTATTACTGACTAATGATCTATAACTGGGTTAATAACTCACTAACTAACAATCACTCCCCTATTACTGACTAATGATCTATAACTGGGTTAATAACTCACTAACTAGCAATCACTCCCCTATTACTGACTAATGATCTATAACTTTGTTAATAACTCACTAACTAACAATCACTCCCCTATTACTGACTAATGATCTATAACTGGGTTAATAACTCACTAACTAGCAATCACTCCCCTATTACTGACTAATGATCTATAACTTTGTTAATAACTCACTAACTAACAATCACTCCCCTATTACTGACTAATGATCTATAACTTTGTTAATAACTCACTAACTAGCAATCACTCCCCTATTACTGACTGATGATCTATAACTTTGTTAATAACTCACTAACTAGCAATCACTCCCCTATTACTGACTAGTGATCTATAACTGGGTTAATAACTCACTAACTAGCAATCACTCCCCTATTACTGACTGATGATCTATAACTGGGTTAATAACTCACTAACTAGCAATCACTCCCATATTACTGACTAATGATCTATAACTGGGTTAATAACTCACTAACTAGCAATCACTCCCCTATTACTGACTAATGATCTATAACTGGGTTAATAACTCACTAACTAGCAATCACTCCCCTCTTACTGACTACTAATGATCTATAACTGGGTTAATAACTCACTAACTAGCAATCACTCCCCTATTACTGACTAGTGATCTATAACTGGGTTAATAACTCACTAACTAGCAATAACTCCCCTATTACTGACTAATGATCTATAACTGGGTTAATAACTCACTTACTAGCAATCACTCCCCTATTACTGACTAATGATCTATAACTGAGTTAATAACTCACTAACTAGCAATCACTCCCCTATTACTGACTAATGATCTATAACTGGGTTAATAACTCACTAACTAGCAACACTCCCCTATTACTGACTAATGATCTATAACTGGGTTAATAACTCACTAACTAGCAATCACTCCCCTATTACTGACTAATGATCTATAACTGTGTTAATAACTCACTAGCAATCACTCCACTATTACTGACTAATGATCTATAACTGGGTTAATAACTCACTAACTAGCAATCACTCACCTATTACTGACTAATGATCTATAACTGGGTTAATAACTCACTAACTAGCAATCACTCCCCTATTACTGACTAATGATCTATAACTGGGTTAATAACTCACTAACTAGCAATCACTCCCCTATTACTGACTACTAATGATCTATAACTGGGTTAATAACTCACTAACTAGCAATCACTCCCCTATTACTGACTAATATCTATATCTGGGTTAATAACTCACTAACTAGCAATCACTCCCCTATTACTGACTAATGATCTATAACTGTGTTAATAACTCACTAGCAATCACTCCACTATTACTGACTAATGATCTATAAATGGGTTAATAACTCACTAACTAGCAATCACTCCCCTATTACTGACTAATGATCTATAACTGGGTTAATAACTCACTAACTAGCAATCACTCCCCTATTACTGACTAATGATCTAATGATCTGTTGCCTAATAGTCCTACTGATCAAGATATGTTATCTAGTAGTCCTACTCATCAAGATCTGTTGCCTAATAGTCCTACTGATCAAGATCTGTTGCCTAATAGTCCTACTGATCAAGATCTGTTGACTAATAGTCCTACTGATCAAGATATGTTGCCTAATAGTCCTACTCATCAAGATATGTTATCTAATAGTCCTACTCATCAAGATATGTTGCCTAATAGTCCTACTGATCAAGATCTGTTGTCTAATAGTCCTACTGATCAAGATATGTTGCCTAATAGTCCTACTGATCAATATCTGCTGTTGCCTAATAGTCGTACTGATCAAGATCTGTTGCCTAATAGTCCTACTGATCAATATCTGTTGCCTAATAGTCCTACTGATCAAGATCTGTTGCCTAATAGTCCTACTGATGAAGATCTGTTACCTAATAGTCCTACTGATCAAGATCTGTTGCCTAATAGTCCTACTGATCAAGATATATTGCCTAATAGTCCTACTGATCAATATCTGCTGTTGCCTAATAGTCATACTGATCAAGATCTGTTGTCTAATAGTCCTACTCACCAAGATCTGTTGCTTAATAGTCCTACTGATCAAGATATGTTATCTAGTAGTCCTACTCATCAAGATATGTTATCTAATAGTCCTACTCATCAAGATCTGTTGCCTAATAGTCCTACTGGTCAAGATCTGTTGTCAAATAATCCTACTAATCAAGATCGGTTGCCTAATTGTCCTACTGATCAAGATCTGTTGCCTAATAGTCCTACTGATCAAGATATGTTGCCTAATAGTCCTACTCATTAAGATATGTTATCTAACAGTCCTACTCATCAAGATCTGTTGCCTAATAGTCCTACTGATCAAGATCTGTTGTCTAATAGTCCTACTCATCAAGATCTGTTGCTTAATAGTCCTACTGGTCAAGATCTGTTGTCAAATAGTCCTACTAATCAAGATCTGTTGCCTAATAGTCCTACTGGTCAAGATCTGTTGCCTAATAGTCCTACTGATCAAGATATGTTGCCTGATAGTCCTACTGATCAATATCTGTTGCCTAATAGTGCTACTGGTCAAGATCTGTTGCCTAATAGTCCTACTGATTAAGATATGTTGCCTGATAGTCCTAGTGATCAATATCTGTTGCCTAATAGTCCTACTGGTCAAGATCTGTTGCCTAATAGTCCTACTGATCAATAGCTGTTGCCTAATAGTCCTACTGATTAAGATCTGTTGCCAAATAGTCCTACTGATCAAGATCTGTTACCTAATAGTCCTACGGATCAACATCTGTTGCCTAATAGTCCTACTGATCAAGATATGTTGCCTAATAGTCCTACTGATCAAGATATGTTGCCTGATAGTCCTACTGATCAAGATCTGTTGCCTAATAGTCCTACTGGTCAAGATCTGTTGCCTAATAGTCCTACTGATCAATATCTGTTGTCTAATAGTCCTACTCATCAAGATCTGTTGCCTAATAGTCCTACTGGTCAAGATCTGTTGCCTAATAGTCCTACTGATCAAGATATGTTGCCTGATAGTCCTACTGATCAATATCTGTTGCCTAATAGTCCTACTGGTCAAGATATGTTGCCTAATAGTCCTACTGATCAAGATATGTTGCCTGATAGTCCTACTGATCAATATCTGTTGCCTAATAGTCCTACTGATCAACATCTGTTGCCTAATAGTCCTACTGATCAAGATATGTTGCCTAATAGTCCTACTGATCAATATCTGTTGCCTAATAGTCCTACTGATCAAGATCTGTTGCCTAATAGTCCTACTGATCAAGATCTGTTGACTAATAGTCCTACTGATCAAGATATGTTGCCTAATAGTCCTACTGGTCAAGATCTGTTGCCTAATAGTCCTACTGATCAAGATATGTTATCTAATAGTCCTACTCATCAAGATCTGTTGCCTAATAGTCCTACTGATCAAGATCTGGTGTCTAATAGTCCTACTAATCATGACCTGTTGCCTAATAGTCCTACTGGTCAAGATCTGTTGCCTAATAGTCCTACTGATCAAGATATGTTGCCTGATAGTCCTACTGATCAATATCTGTTGCCTAATAGTCCTGCTGGTCAAGATCTGTTGCCTAATAGTCCTACTGATCAAGATATGTTGCCTGATAGTCCTACTGATCAATATCTGTTGCATAATAGTCCTACTGGTCAAGATATGTTGCCTAATAGTCCTACTGATCAATATCTGTTGCCTAATAGTCCTACTGATCAAGATATGTTGCCTAATAGTCCTACTGATCAACATCTGTTGCCTAATAGTCCTACTGATCAAGATATGTTGCCTAATAGTCCTACTGGTCAAGATCTGTTGCCTAATAGTCCTACTGATCAAGATATGTTGCCTGATAGTCCTACTGATCAATATATGTTGCCTAATAGTCCTACTGGTCAAGATATGTTGCCTAATAGTCCTACTGATCAAGATATGTTGCCTGATAGTCCTACTGATCAATATATGTTGCCTAATAGTCCTACTGGTCAAGATCTGTTGCCTAATAGTCCTACTGATCAAGAGCTGTTACCTAATAGTCCTACTCATCAAGATATGTCTTCTAATAGTCCTACTGATCAAGATAGGTTGTCTAATAGTCCTACTGATCAAGATATGTTGCCTAATAGTCCTACTGATTAAGATCTGTTGGCTAATAGTCCTACTGATCAAGATCTGTTGCCTAATAGTCCTACTGATCAAGATCTGTGTTCTAATAGTCCTACTGATCAAGATCTGTTGCCTAATAGTCCTACTGATCAAGATCTGTTGCCTAATAGTCCTACTGATCAAGATCTGTTGCCTAATAGTCCTACTGATCAAGATATGTTGCCTAATAGTCCTACTGGTCAAGATCTGTTGCCTAATAGTCCTACTGATCAAGATATGTTGCCTGATAGTCCTACTGATCAATATCTGTTGCCTAATAGTCCTGCTGGTCAAGATCTGTTGCCTAATAGTCCTACTGATCAAGATATGTTGCCTGATAGTCCTACTGATCAATATCTGTTGCATAATAGTCCTACTGGCCAAGATCTGTTGCCTAATAGTCCTACTGATCAATATCTGTTGCCTAATAGTCCTACTGATCAAGATATGTTGCCTAATAGTCCTACTGATCAACATCTGTTGCCTAATAGTCCTACTGATCAAGATATGTTGCCTAATAGTCCTACTGGTCAAGATCTGTTGCCTAATAGTCCTACTGATCAAGATATGTTGCCTGATAGTCCTACTGATCAATATATGTTGCCTAATAGTCCTACTGGTCAAGATATGTTGCCTAATAGTCCTACTGATCAAGATATGTTGCCTGATAGTCCTACTGATCAATATATGTTGCCTAATAGTCCTACTGGTCAAGATCTGTTGCCTAATAGTCCTACTGATCAAGAGCTGTTACCTAATAGTCCTACTCATCAAGATATGTCTTCTAATAGTCCTACTCATCAAGATAGGTTGTCTAATAGTCCTACTGATCAAGATATGTTGCCTAATAGTCCTACTGGTCAAGATCTGTTGCCTAATAGTCCTACTGATCAAGATATGTTGCCTGATAGTCCTACTGATCAATATATGTTGCCTAATAGTCCTACTGATCAAGATCTGTTGCCTAATAGTCCTACTGATCAAGAGCTGTTGCCTAATAGTCCTACTCATCAATATCTGTCTTCTAATAGCCCTACTGATCAAGATAGGTTGTCTAATTGTCCTACTGATCAAGATATGTTGCCTAATAGTCCTACTGATTAAGATCTGTTGGCTAATAGTCCTACTGATCAATATCTGTTGTCTGATAGTCCTACTCATCAAGATATGTTGCCTAATAGTCCTACTGATCAAGATATGTTGTCTAATAGTCCTACTAATCATGATCTGTTGCCTAATAGTCCTACTGGTCAAGATCTGTTGCCTAATAGTCCTACTGATCAAGATATGTTGCCTAATAGTCCTACTGGTCAAGATCTGTTGCCTAATAGTCCTACTGATCAATATCTGTTGCCTAATAGTCCTACTGATCAAGATATGTTGCCTAATAGTCCTATTCATCACTTATTTTTATTACAAATAGAAGATTATCACTTCTCACAATGGTGCTCGTTTAGTAAAGTTAGATCAAAGCTGAATCAATGTCTTTTCAAGATCACATAACGATGAATTAGTATTTTACGTACCATAACCAACTATAATAATATCATAGCAGACCTATAACATCACTGTTACTAAACAAACACATCATTTCTAATGAGATTTTAGGATGGTTAGCTGAAGCTGAATAATCAACAACAAAAAGCATCAAAGCTCAATAGAGCCACAAGGCTAATAGTTGGTTAACTCCATCTGCTCTAATAGTTGGTTAACTCCATCTGCTCTAATAGTTAGTTAACACCTTCTGCTCTAATAGTTTGTTAACACCATCTGCTCTAATAGTTTGTTAACACCATCTGCTCTAATAGTTAGTTAACACCATGTACTCTAATAGTTTGTTAACACCATCTGCTCTAATAGTTTGTTAACACCATCTGCTCTAATAGTTTGTTAACACCATCTGCTCTAATAGTTTGTTAACACCATCTGCTCTAATAGTTAGTTAACACCATCTGCTCTAATAGTTAGTTAACACCATCTGCTATAATAGTTAGTTAACACCATCTGCTCTAATAGTTAGTTAACACCATCTGTTCTAATAGTTAGTTAACACCATCTGCTCTAATAGTTAGTTAACACCATCTGCTCTAATAGTTAGTTAACACCATCTGCTCTAATAGTTTGTTAACACCATCTGCTCTAATAGTTAGTTAACAACATCTGCTCTAATAGTTAGTTAACACCATCTGCTCTAATAGTTTAACACCATCTGTTCTAATAGTTAGTTAACACCATCTGCTATAATAGTTAGTTAACACCATCTGCTCTAATAGTTAGTTAACACCATCTGTTCTAATAGTTAGTTAACACCATCTGCTCTAATAGTTAGTTAACACCATCTGCTCTAATAGTTAGTTAACACCATCTGCTCTAATGTCACAACTACATGTTCATGTGATGTCATTAAATCAACTGACTGTTTCCATGTATGTTAGTAAATGTTAGATTTTTCATTGAGATAATGAATAAATGAGAACAACTAACATTCTGGATCTCTGTTTAGGGGTCACTGCTCTAAAATGAGTCTCTCTGGGGAGAGAGAGGAGGGGGGCCCTGCCTCTAAAATGAGTCTCTCTGGGGAGAGAGAGGAGGGGGGCCCTGCCTCTAAAATGAGTCTCTCTGCGGAACATGACACCAACGTTAAGAGGTGAGATTACAATTTTGTTTAAGAATTCTTAAGTTTATTTCCAAAACGCTATATCGCCCCCCCCCTAAAGAAAACTGAAATGATTGCTTATGGGTAACTTCAATATTACTGTTCTCAGATTTTTTATTAATTGATTTTAAATGTATTTTTGCTAAATGCTATATATCCATTGTTTAGCTGGAATGGAATGTTTGTATCCTGTATATTTGACTGGATATGTGGTTGTCTCAGCTAGCTATCTTAAGATGAATGAACTTACTTTAAATCACTATGGATAAGATCATCTGCTAAATCAGGGGTTCTCAATCCGGGTTCCACTGAGGTACTGCAGGGGTTCTCAATCCGGGGTCCACTGAGGTACTGCAGGGGTTCTCAATCTGGGGTCCACTGAGGTACTGCAGGGGTTCTCAATCTGGGGTCCACTGAGGTACTGCAGGGGTTCTCAATCCGGGGTCCACTGAGGTACTGCAGGGGTTCTGCAGCACCCTGACTATACTCATTACAATGAAAGACATTCAATAGAATTTTCACAAGACACGACCACTTTGCCTTCTCTTAATTATTGCCTTAAATGTTGTAAAGCATATTTTTGTTTGACCAATTCTGATGGTTGTTACAAGAGGAATTTAGACAACATTGCCTTAATATCAACACACCCTTCACTCACGTTAAACAACTCTAAACAACTCTAAATAATGTTGCCTACAACGTTGCATGCAAGGTTCATTTTCATCTAACACATATTACACCCTAGATGCCTTCAATTAACCAATTTATAGCCATGCCCAATTTAGGATAATTTTTATTACAACGTGATGTTGCGCTCCGAAGGGATAACTTGAAATAACATGAAATAACAGCATTCCATGTCATAACATGATGTAGGCAGTTAAATAACGGAAAGAAAAACGTGTTTATTCTGCTCTTAGAAAAGAAGGTTCCTTATAGAACCAAAACGCTTCTATCACTTCCTTAATATATGGAACCAGTAAAAGTTATATATACATAACCCTTTTATAGGGTTCTTTGATCAGAACTCTAGAGGTTCTTCTTCACTGAACCAAAATGGTTCCATATAGAACCCTGCATGGTGCCATTTATGAATTATGGATACTACTATTAAATAGTAATATGTTTAGCTATTTAAACAATAAAAGATAATTTACCAACATTTCTGAAAATGGATATATAGTGTTTTGGAATGAAAGTCTTCTTATGTTTCCCCATCTGAGCTCAGAGTAGATGAGAGACGTAATGTTTGTCTCTGTTGTGTTGAAGTCCAATCAAGCAGGAGAGACCAGCCTCCCCTGTACCCAGCTGTGTGTCCATGAAGAGTGACTGGTCTTTTTTCAATTTTCATAGTCCTACAACAATATTTAACAAACACAACATTCCCTCCCTGTGTGTGTGTGTGTGTGTGTGTGTGTGTGTGTGTGTGTGTGTGTGTGTGTGTGTGTGTGTGTGTGTGTGTGTGTGTGCGTGCGTGCGTGCGTGCGTGCGTGCGTGCGTGTGTGCGCACTCCTTGGATGTTGTGTCCACAGAAACCAACAGGAGAGATCAGAGTCAGAGATTCTCAGTGGTCAGTCTTCCCAGAGTCATCAAACAGACCTGGCCTCCATATTCAGTGTATGTGGTCCTGTTATGTACATTTGTTTTTGTTTACCTCAAGTAAACTTGATCTGTCAATCATTCATTAATATGTTAGTGAGAAAGCATTTATTCTCTTGCTTAACTTATTTACTTTATTTATTTCAGTTGCTTGAAGATAATATTGTGACATTTGTGAAGAACGAGCTGAAGACGTTCAAGAGGATTCTTAGTCCAGAACTCCCACAAGGCTTTGAGAGTCAGAAGCAGGATAAGGAAGTGGTGGATGCTGAAGATGAGAAGCAGGAGAGCAGTGCCAGAGACGGGGCTCTGAAGATCACACTGCACGTCCTGAAGAAAATGAACCAGAAGGAGCTTGCTGACACACTGGAGAAAAGTAAGAGCTGTCTGCCTCATGTTGAATGCTGTTTTATAAGAAACATTTAAAAGCTGTAGCTAAAGTACAGCTAAAGTAGCTGTGGAACTCAATGATATTGTAGAAGCCTTAACACAACACCTACTGACCTCATCAAGTAGCAGCAGGGATGTGTTGTGTTGATTCATTTAGACAGAGAGAAGAGGAGAGACAGAGAGAGACAACATTATAATACCATCAATAATACCAATAATTATATAAATCAGTCACACCAGTGTGTAATGCATTATGAAAACATTTACACATTTATACAGAGAGTTAAGATAATACATTATTACAATTTAAACTTTATAACACAGTCCTACAATACTGTAGGCATTAAATCAGACGTAATATTAATATCCTCTGTGTTATTTCTTCATTCAGATGAGCTTGCTGTGATTTGCCAACGTGAACTCAAATCTAATCTAAAGAAGAAATTTCTATGTGTATTTGAGGGGATCGCTGAACATGGAAACCCAACACTTCTCAATCAGATCTACACAGAGCTCTACATCACAGAGGGTGGAACAGGAGAGGTCAATAATGAACATGAGTTGAGACAGATTGAGACAACAACCAGGAAACAAGCCAGACCAGAGACTGCAATAAAATGTAACGACATCTTCAAACCGTTAACTGGACAAGACAAACTTATCAGAACTGTGCTGACAAAGGGAGTCGCTGGCATTGGAAAAACAGTCTCTGTGCAGAAGTTCATTCTGGACTGGGCTGAAGGAAAAGCAAATCAGGATGTCCAATTTGTATTTTCATTCCCTTTTCGGGAGCTGAATTTGATGAAAGGGGAAAAACACACTTTGATTGAACTTCTCAATCACTTCTCAATGGAAACCAAAGAATCAAGAATCTCCAACTACGACAAGTACAAAGTTCTGTTCATCTTTGATGGTCTGGATGAGTGCCGACTGCCCCTAGACTTCCAGAAGAACAAGATGTGTTGTGATGTCACAGAGTCAACCTCAGTGGATGTTCTGCTGACAAATCTCATCAAGGGAAATCTGCTTCCCTCTGCTCTCCTCTGGATAACTACCCGACCTGCAGCAGCCAATAAGATCCCTTCAGAGTGTGTTGACCAGGTGACAGAGGTAAGAGGGTTCAATGATCCACAGAAGGAGGAGTACTTCAGGAAGAGATTCAGTGATGAGGACCTGTCCAGCAGAATCATCTCTCACATAAAGACATCAAGGAGCCTCCACATCATGTGCCACATTCCAGTCTTCTGTTGGATTTCTGCAACAGTCCTTAAACACATGTTGAGTACAGACAAGAGAGAAGAGATGCCCAAGACTCTGACTGAGATGTACATACACCTTGTGGTGTTTCATACCAAACAGAAGAATGCAAAGTATTTTGTTAAAGAAGAGACAGGTCCACATTGGAATAAAGAGAGCATTCTGTCACTGGGAAAACTGGCTTTTCAACAGCTTGTGAATGGCAATCTGATTTTCAATGAAGAAGACCTGAAAGAGGCTGGCATTGATGTCAATGAAGCCTCAGTGTACTCAGGATTGTGTACACAGCTCTTTAAAGAGGAATGTGGGCTGTACCAGGACAAGGTATACTGCTTCGTACATCTGAGCATTCAGGAGTTTCTGGCTGCTGTACATGTGTTCCTCTCATTCATAAACAAAAATGAGAATCTAATGGATGAACATCAATCAACGTCCAGGGACCTTTCTGGGAGGAACAGACAAAAGCGTAAAGTAACCTTCTACAAGAGTGCTGTGGATAAAGCCTTACAAAGTGAGACAGGAAACCTGGACCTTTTCCTCCGCTTCCTTCTGGGCCTCTCACTGGAGTCCAATCAGAAGCTCTTACGAGGTCTACTGAAAGTGACAAGAAATAGCTCACAGAGCCATGAAGAAACAGTCAAGTACATCAAGGAGAAGATCTGTGAGAATCCCTCTCCAGAGAGGTGCATCAATCTGTTCCACTGTCTGAATGAACTGAATGACCATTCTCTAGTGGAGGAGATCCAAAGATACCTGAGCTCAGGAAGTCTCTCAGAAGCCAAACTGTCACCTGCACAGTGGTCAGCTCTGGTCTTTGTATTGCTCACTTCAGAAAAGGAGCTGGATGTGTTTGACCTGAAGAAATACTCCAGATCAGAGGAAGGTCTTCTGAGGCTACTGCCAGTGGTCAAAGCCTCCAGAACTGCTCTGTGAGTACATAAAATGATATTTACGTACTAATCATCAGGAAGAAATATTCAGTTTAGAGTAAAATATGAATAATTAAAAACATAATGAATCAATGCCTTGATGTTCACATTAGTATAACAATATGACCATAACATTCTAGGAGACGGAAGATGAATCTATATGTTGTTTTACAGAATAAACCAAATACATCTGACATTGTCCTTCCACACTACTGGTGTTAAATTAACAGTGTGTTTGTGAAATCATGATGATCTCTTTACCAGGCTGTCAGGCTGTGGAGTCACAGAGAAAGGCTGTGCTTCTCTGGTCTCAGCTCTGAAGTCAAACCCCTCACACCTCAGAGAGCTGGATCTGAGTAGCAATGACCTGAAGCATTCAGGAGTGAAGCTGCTCTCTGCTGGACTGGAGAATCCCCACTGTAAACTGGAGACTCTGAGGTCAGTATTCCACCAGATCCACATGTGTTTACCAGGCACACATAGTCCACATCATATGGACAGTGAAGCATACAGTTTTAAATAAGGCGCTATGCTCCAGCATTTTGGATTTCAGATGGAATGTTTCATATTAGGTGACAGTACAGAATGTCAACTTTTATTTGAATCTCTGTTTTACCGTTTAGAAATTAAAGCACTTCATTTCTGTAGTTCTCCCATTTGAAAAAGTCATTATTATTTCAATAAATTAATTTAGTCAAAAGTGTAGTATTTAGATCAATATTCCTTCCCTGCAGTGATAACATGAAGCTTGTGATTCTACAAACTTGTTGAATGCATTTGCAGTTTGTTTTGGTTGTGTTTTGGATGATGTTTTTCCCAATAGTAACTGAATGGTGAATAATGTCCTGTCATTTTGGAGTCACTTCACTTGTATTGTCAGTAAGAATAGAAGATGTTTCTGAACACTTCTACATTCATGTGGATGCTACCATGGTTATGAATAATCATGAATGAATCGTGAATGATGATGAATGAGAACGTTACAGAGACACAAAGATCATACCCCCTCTGTTATTGGTAATGGTGAGAGGTTAGCATGTTTTGTTCTAGCCTCTGTAACTTTCTCACTCATTATTATTCATGATTCATTCATGATTTTTATTAATCATGGCATCATCAGGATTCATTTAGTAGTGTTTAGAAACATGTTATCTACTCACTTAGAAGATGAATCCAGTCACCATCCACCATTCAGTTACTATTGTGCAAAACATAACCCAAAACACAAACAAAACAAAACTTCAAATGCAACCAATAAGTTTGAGACCAAATACTATACTTTTGACTACTTTAATATACTATAAGTGAATTGGTCAAAATACTTACCACTTCTTCAAATAGGGGGACTAGATACATAAAGTGCTTTTATTTAACTAAATGCTGAAACAGATATGTATGAAAATACCCTCAAATAAAAGGTGACATTATATACTGTCACCTCATATGAAACATTTGATCTCAAATCCACAATGCTGGAGTACAGAGCCACATTTAAAATGTTAGTTTCACTGTCAAACTAGATATGGTGTGGACTGTATACTCAATACAATCTAAATCTGATACTTCACTGTCTGTGTTTTGACTGATACTGCTTTTTAAACTGGTCTGGTCAGTCTACTCAAATATTTGTACTATACATTTTTTCTCTGCAATTCAATACGTTGATCATTTGTAATTTCTAATAATCATACATTCATTTATGAATAGATACGGAAGGTTTCAGGACACTGATATATCTGAATATGTTTAAAAATATATACTGCCACTATTTTCACCAACAAAGAATAGCAGTGTGGTTGTAATATGATTTGACTCTTTGCAGGATGTCAGGCTGTCTAGTCACAGAGAAAGGCTGTGCTTCTCTGGTCTCAGCTCTGAAGTCAAACCCCTCACACCTGAGAGAGCTGGATCTGAGTAACAATGACCTGAAGGATTCAGGAGTGAAGCTGCTCTCTGCTGGACTGGAGAATCCCCACTGTAAACTGGAGACTCTGAGGTCAGTATTCCTGTAGTTGGTCAACAAGTGATAACTGTTCACCAGATCCACATGTGTGTACCAGGCACACGTAGTCCATGTGTTTGGACAGTGAAGCTTACAGTTTGGCCGTATGCTCCAGCATTTTGGATTTGAAATAAAAAGTTTAATATTAGGCGACAGTACAGAATGTCACCTTTTATTTGAGGTTAATGGTGAGAGGTTTGTATGTATTGTTGTGTCCTAAAAAATATGCCACCAGATACTATACTTTTCACTACTTTAATACACTATAAGTGAATTGGTCAGTGTTGAAGCCATTTCTATGGAAGTAATAATATTTTGAGTTTATTTTGTAAGACCTGAGAACCTGTGTTGCAAATGGAACGTACAAATTGGAATGTAAACAGTTGACCAGTGATTTAGTATAATGTAATTTGATTGGCTGTTAGATTTAGTATGAAAGAAAAAGAACCCTGCGAAACAGCCAGAAGCCACTGGACTTTGGAGCAACACAGTCTTTTGACCTACACGGAACTGCACAGTTAATTTGTAAGAAAAGTAAAGATCCTAAGTTTTTATATTTTATGTTTTTGAAATTCATAATTAAACAGTCAAACGAAGAACTTTGGATTCAAGACTTTTATTTACTGACGTTTTGTGAGTACAAAAGAACTTTGAAGTCCTAAGCTACTGAGTCAGCTTGCTGCACTCACATCAAAGTCAAAAGACTGCTCAACAAAGTCAAAATATCGAGCAAATTCAGAAGATTGCTCGACGAAGACGAAAGGCTGAGCTGAGGAAACCTGCTAGCGGCTGATAACAAAGACGGCGAGATAATCAACTAGGCTGAGCTGAGGAAACCTGCTAGCGGCTGCTAACAAAGACGGCGAGATAATCAACTAGGCTGAGCTGAGGAAACCTGCTAGCGGCTGATAACAAAGACAATAGACCAAGACGGCTGAAATCTACGTCGCAGCTCAAGAATACAGAAAGAAAGCCAGAGGTAGCCTACTGTTAGGGTCGCGTCAATTCAAATCTGGTATTGGAATAAGAGAAGACATCATGAACTATTTCAAATCAAGCTAAGTTTATTAGATACAAATGTATAAATGATAAGTATGAAAGTTCGTATACGGGCTCACTGTAACACCCCGCAGGGTCCACAGAGAACTGGGTGTCACGTGCTTTGTTCTTACTCAAATACTCCCGACAGAATAGTTCCCGCTCGCTTCTGGCCTGTCAGAGTAGAGGCTGAGTGTGGTTTAGACTTACTCAGCCTATCGTTGGCGTGCAGGCTGGTCCCAGCCTCGTGACGCACTCCTATTGTCAGGCGTTGTCTCAAAGCTTTGCATGTGGTGTCAAGGACATGATCGCACGTTCAGTTCCAGTTGTTGCACTTTCAGTACTTAGTGGTCTCTCATGTAGCTAACTCTCTAGCTTGTGAAACATTCTTCTTGCATGCATCACTAGCCTCACTTTAATTAACCACACAGTTTCTGCTTTCTTAACTTGTACATTGAAGTAGGCCTTAATCCTTGCTTAAACATAGTTTACACAATGACAATGGCAGGTTGCATAGCAGACTTATGGTATTAATGCCTAAAACCGATAATTATACCTTACACTACCTAGAGTGTGAGTCGTCGGCTGAATGAAACTTTCCCTGGAACAGGTCTGATATTTTCTTCTTAGAGCCACCTTCAGGACCCAGATTTGAACCCCTGATACGTAGTCAAGAAAAACACAATGTTGACGATTATGTGTGTCGTGGAGCTGGTAAGCCATCCCTTACATTCAATCCAAAGCCAGCCATTCAAGTTGGTGCTTCAGATAGAAGAAAGTAATCGTCAAGGTTTGATGCTGTCAGCAGCACGCTGCATCTTAATCATCATGATAACACTGATTCTTCTACAGATAGCCTGCACGAAGTGCTGCAGAGTCAAAACCAAGTCACCAAGTTGCTCATTAAACAACAGAGTTTGTCTCAACTGCCTCAAAGAGACATATTGTCACGAATGTGTGTGTTGGGAGACCAAGGCGCAGCGCAGGGAGTTAGTCTTTTAATATACTATATAATAATAATTATAATTACTATGTATAACAAACAGAACGAATGACGAACTACAGAACAAAACACACCAATGAACGGACGTAAACAAAACACACTTACTTCAAACGTGACTGCGACATATAACGACAACGACCCACACCAGAGTGAAG
>CM042397.1:4409060-4664060 GCA_023634145.1 Thymallus thymallus | reverse complement strand
ACTGGATATACACACACACACTTAACCGCTTGTTAAGTTTCATGCTGACTGTGTGTGTGTGTGTGTGTGTGTGTGTGTGTGTGTGTGTGTGTGTGTGTGTGTGTGTGTGTGTTCACGTGTATCCCTCAATGTCTGTCTGTTCTTCTACTTACCATTACAGTGTGGAACATGGTGGAGAGAACACAATGAAACCTGGACTTAGAAAATGTGAGTGTTGACTGCTGTGAAGAATATGACTAAGAATAAGTCTTAATTCAAGTTAAGTCAAAGTCAAAGACCACCATCATTACTTACTTGGTTATATTAAATATCAGCTGGAGTTCTACAGAAGCACAAATCAGGGACACCAACGTTTAGAAAGAGTTGATTTGACAATGTGTGTGTCTGTGTGTGTGTGTGTGTGTGTGTGTGTGTGTGTGTGTGTGTGGAGTGTTCGTGTTACATTAGAAATGTGTGTGTGTGTGTGTGTGTGTGTGTGTGTCCAGAATGTGTGTGTGTGTGTGTGTGTGTGTGTGTGTGTGTGTGTGTGTGTGTGTGTGTGTGTGTGTGTGTGTGTGTGTCCAGGATGTGTGTGTGTGTGTGTGTCCAGGATGTGTGTGTGTGTGTGTGTGTGTAATTAATGTGAATAAGTGTGTTTTATATCACCATACAGTATAACATATGATCATTCAACAAGTCTCAAGTTACCTTAACTTCTCCTTTTGATACCTAGAAACATCTACATTAAATGAATTAGTGAAAAGTGAGTTAACATTCTAATGTGAATGATGATGATTTCTAATATTGTGTCTGGTTTCATCCATCAGATATCTGTGATCTCACACTGGACCCAAACACAGTAAACAGAAACCTCTCTCTGTCTGAGGAGAACAGAAAGGTGACATGTAGGAGAGAGAAGCAGCCGTATCCTGATCACCCAGAGAGATTTGAGGACTGTGGACAGGTGCTGTGTAGAGAGGGTCTGACTGGGCGCTGTTACTGGGAGGTAGAGTGGAGTGGGAGAAGGGCTGTTATAGGAGTGACATATAAAAGAATCAGCAGGAGAGGAGTGGGTGATGACTGTGTTATTGGATGGAATGACAAGTCCTGGAGTCTGTCCTGCTCTGACAACCGTTACTATGCCTGGCACAATAATAACTCCACTACCATAGACGTCCCCTCCTCCAGCTCCCACAATAATAACTCCACTACCATAGACGTCCCCTCCTCCAGCTCCCACAATAATAACTCCACAACCATAGACGTCCCCTCCTCCAGCTCCCACAATAATAACTCCACTACCATAGACGTCCCCTCCTCCAGCTCCCACAATAATAACTCCACTATCATAGACGTCCCCTCCTCCAGCTCCAACAGAGTAGGAGTGTATCTGGACTGGCCAGCCGGCACTCTGTCCTTCTACAGAGTCTCCTCTGACACACTGACCCACCTGAACACATTCTACACCACATTCACTGAGCCCCTCTATCCAGGGTTTAGGGTTTATGATGTTGACTCCTCAGTTACCCTAAAATAATAACCATGGTAACCATACACACACAAACACACACACTAGACACACACACACACACACTAGACACACACACACTGGACACACACAAAAACACACAAACACACACACAAACACTTGACACACACACACACTAGACACACACACACACACTAGACAAACACACACAGGACACACACAAAAACACACATTGGACACACACACACACACACACACACACACACACACACACACACACACACACACACACACACACACACACACACACACACACACACACACTCACATACACTGAACACAAACACACACACACACACACACACACACACACTGCTTACAGACACACACACACACACACACACACACACACACACAGGACACACACATACTGGATACACACACACACACACACACACACACACTCAAACTGGATACACACACACACACACACACACACACACACACTCAAACTGGATACACACACACACACACACACACACTCAAACTGGATACACACACACACACACACACACACTCAAACTGGATACACACACACACACTGGATATACTGGATACACACACACACACACAGTGAATACACACACACATACACTGGACACACACACACACACACACACACTGAATACACTGGATACACACACACACACACACACTAGATACATTGGATACACACACATACACTGGATACACACACACACACACACTGAATACACTGGATACACACACACACATACACACACACACACACACACACACACACACACGCATTTGACTGAAACACACACACACACACACACACACACACACACACACACACACTGAATTATACACACACACTAGACACACACACAAACTGGATACACACACACAGGACACACACACAGGACACACACATACTGGATACAAACACACACACACTTAACACAATGGACACACACACACACACACTGGACACACACACACACACACTGGATTCACACACACACACTGCACACACACACACAAACTGGATATACACACACACTGGATACACTGGATACACACACACACACACAGTGAATACACACACACACATGCACTGGATACACACACACACACACACACTGAATACACTGGATACACACACACACACTCACACACACACTAGATACATTGGATACACACACATACACTGGATACACACACACACACACTGAATACACTGGATACACACACACACACACACACACACACACACACATACATTTGACTGAATCACACACACACACACACACACACACACACACAAACTGGATATACACACACACACTTAACCGCTTGTTAAGTTTCATGCTGACTGTGTGTGTGTGTGTGTGTGTGTGTGTGTGTGTGTGTGTGTGTGTGTGTGTGTGTGTGTGTGTGTGTGTTCACGTGTATCCCTCAATGTCTGTCTGTTCTTCTACTTACCATTACAGTGTGGAACATGGTGGAGAGAACACAATGAAACCTGGACTTAGAAAATGTGAGTGTTGACTGCTGTGAAGAATATGACTAAGAATAAGTCTTAATTCAAGTTAAGTCAAAGTCAAAGACCACCATCATTACTTACTTGGTTATATTAAATATCAGCTGGAGTTCTACAGAAGCACAAATCAGGGACACCAACGTTTAGAAAGAGTTGATTTGACAATGTGTGTGTCTGTGTGTGTGTGTGTGTGTGTGTGTGTGTGTGTGTGTGTGTGTGTGGAGTGTTCGTGTTACATTAGAAATGTGTGTGTGTGTGTGTGTGTGTGTGTGTGTCCAGAATGTGTGTGTGTGTGTGTGTGTGTGTGTGTGTGTGTGTGTGTGTGTGTGTGTGTGTGTGTGTGTGTGTGTCCAGGATGTGTGTGTGTGTGTGTGTGTGTCCAGGATGTGTGTGTGTGTGTGTGTGTGTGTGTGTAATTAATGTGAATAAGTGTGTTTTATATCACCATACAGTATAACATATGATCATTCAACAAGTCTCAAGTTACCTTAACTTCTCCTTTTGATACCTAGAAACATCTACATTAAATGAATTAGTGAAAAGTGAGTTAACATTCTAATGTGAATGATGATGATTTCTAATATTGTGTCTGGTTTCATCCATCAGATATCTGTGATCTCACACTGGACCCAAACACAGTAAACAGAAACCTCTCTCTGTCTGAGGAGAACAGAAAGGTGACATGTAGGAGAGAGAAGCAGCCGTATCCTGATCACCCAGAGAGATTTGAGGACTGTGGACAGGTGCTGTGTAGAGAGGGTCTGACTGGGCGCTGTTACTGGGAGGTAGAGTGGAGTGGGAGAAGGGCTGTTATAGGAGTGACATATAAAAGAATCAGCAGGAGAGGAGTGGGTGATGACTGTGTTATTGGATGGAATGACAAGTCCTGGAGTCTGTCCTGCTCTGACAACCGTTACTATGCCTGGCACAATAATAACTCCACTACCATAGACGTCCCCTCCTCCAGCTCCCACAATAATAACTCCACTACCATAGACGTCCCCTCCTCCAGCTCCCACAATAATAACTCCACAACCATAGACGTCCCCTCCTCCAGCTCCCACAATAATAACTCCACTACCATAGACGTCCCCTCCTCCAGCTCCCACAATAATAACTCCACTATCATAGACGTCCCCTCCTCCAGCTCCAACAGAGTAGGAGTGTATCTGGACTGGCCAGCCGGCACTCTGTCCTTCTACAGAGTCTCCTCTGACACACTGACCCACCTGAACACATTCTACACCACATTCACTGAGCCCCTCTATCCAGGGTTTAGGGTTTATGATGTTGACTCCTCAGTTACCCTAAAATAATAACCATGGTAACCATACACACACAAACACACACACTAGACACACACACACACACACTAGACACACACACACTGGACACACACAAAAACACACAAACACACACACAAACACTTGACACACACACACACTAGACACACACACACACACTAGACAAACACACACAGGACACACACAAAAACACACATTGGACACACACACACACACACACACACAGACACTGGACACACACAGACACTGGACACACACATAAACACTGGACACTAGACACACACACACACACTAGACAAACACACACAGGACACACACAAAAACACACATTGGACACACACACACACACACACACACACACACTGAACACACACACACACACAATGGACACACACGCACACACACACACTCACACACACACACTCACACACACACACTGGACACACACTGGACTCACACACACAGACTGCACACACACACACACACACACACATTACACACACACTGGACTCACACACACACACACTGGACACACACACACACACACTGGACACACACGCAAACACACACATACTAGACACACACACACACACACACAGACGCTGGGCACACGCACACACACATTGGACACACACACTGGACACACACACACACACACAGACTGGTCACACACACAGACTGGACACACACACACATTACACACACACTGGACACACACACACTGGACTCACACACACACACACTGGACACTCACACACAACCACACACTCTGGACACACACTTGACACACACACACACACTAGACACACACGCACACTGGACACACGCGCCCACACACACACATTAGCCACACACACACACAAACTAGACACACACACACACACTAGACACACACACACTAGACACATATACACTAGAAAGACACACACACATACACACACTGGACAAACACACAGGATACACACACTTTGGACACACACACACACACACACACACTGGACTCACACACACACACACTGGACACACACACACACACACACACACACACACACTGGACACACACTACACACACACACTGAAAACACACACACACTTTACACACAGACACACAACCACACACACACACTGGATATACACACACTGGACACACACACACACACTGTACACACACTAGACACACTCACACACACACTGGACACACACAGGATACACACACTCTGGACACACACTTCACACACATACACACACTGGACACACACACACACACACTGGACACACACACTGGACATTCACACACACACATACACAAATACTGGACACAACCACACACACACACGTCTTCCTATAATACGGAGGACTTTGACACAGGACCTTCAAATGAGGACCATAATTTCTGATAGAATTGGGAACAAACAGACACCTCATTCCAGCACTAGGTCGTCCCACAAACACAGATGTCACTTCAAACCTCCAATGAAAAAATAGACATGCAGGGCACCAGTCTAGTGAGGACCAGTGGTTGCTAGGCAGTTTATGGATCACAGGGTCTAGAACAGCTTCTATCCCAGTTCTATCTGCCTGTTAAATCAAGCAACCTAAACTGTTTTCATCATTCTTTTACAACATGACTCAACTTTTTTTTATTTTAGGATCTTACCACTTTGCATTTTTTATTGATGTTCTTATGATATATTTGACTGTTTATGTGTATGTACCACAGGAGGTTGGTGGGACCTTAATTGGGGAGGACAGGCTTGTAATGGCTGGAGAGGAATAAGTGGAATGGTATCAAATACATCAAACACGAGGTTTCCATGGTTTCCATGTGTTTGATGCCATTTCATTGGCTCTGTTCCAGACATTATTATGAGCCGTCCTCCCCTCAGCAGCCTCCTCTGGTATGTACTGTCCTATATGTGAGAGAGCTCCAACAAGGAATTACAATGTATGTATTACTTTTAATACCTGCAAATGGTAAATAAACTACTTGAACCCTTTATGAATGTCTGAAGACGACTAGGCTGTTGTCATCTGACAAAAGGTGAAAATATTACAGGAATATTCTGCAAATGTTGATGAAGACGTCACTCAATACACCCAAAACAACATGCAGTCTTTCCACAAGACTCCCATGAAGTTATAGTGACGTTATGAGTTGACGTTAAAGTAACATACTCAGAACATACTGCACTCTTTAATACTGTTTTAGATGTATCCTCTGTTTAAACATTTAAACTCTTACAATAACACCTTAAAATACCAATGTGATCATTTGTTGTATGTCTTTTATGTTGAAAAACTAATTGTACCATTATATATGGACATATGCTCCATAATTATGCCATTATATATGGACATATGCTCCATCATTGTACCATTATATATGGACATATGCTCCATCATTGTACCATTATATATGGACATATGCTCCATCATTGTACCATTATATATGGACATATGCTCCATCATTGTACCATTATATATGGACATATGCTCCATCATTGTACCATTATATATGGACATATGCTCCATCATTGTACCATTATATAAGGACATATGCTCCATCATTGTACCATTATATATGGACATATGCTCCATCATTGTACCATTATATATGGACATATGCTCCATCATTGTACCATTATATATGGACATATGCTCCATCATTGTACATGAATATATTATACTTTTCATAATAAAACATACTTGAAACCAGAATAAAATGTTAATAGTGTAAACTATTTTGTAATTGATGTTACGTTGCCTCTCCCAGTCGCAGGTTGACGTTTGTCATGAATCTTGCCTAGGAGGCAGAACTGTGCAATTTCCTCTAGATATGCCAGCTGCAAAGTCAACATTGTCTACATGGTAAACATTAGTGTAAAATAATAGTGTTTTACGGTGTTAAATGAAGGTAAGGATTATCAGTGTGGTTAAGGTTAAAGTTGTGATTAAAATCTGATTGTATTACTTTGTGCCTGTGCCAGCTAGTGACTACTTTGCAGAACTGCCTCCAGAACAAGATTCATGACAATAAATTCCAACCTGCCTCCCAGTCATCCCCTCCTTATCTTTACAAGGCTGCAGAACATCAAGCTAGTGATGCGGGGGTTGTCTCATAACCCACAGTCCACAGGAGGGTAGATGGCAGGTTGAATAAAGACTAAATAATAGGCTACATAAAACAATACATCAATGTAGCATTATTGTGCAATTTACACTAAGTGTACAAAACATTAAGAACAGCTGCTCTTTCCATGACAGACTGACCAGGTGAATCCAGGTGAAAGCTATGATCCCTTATTGACGTCACTTGTAGATGAAGGGGGCGGGACAGGTTAAAGAAGGATTTTTAAACCTAGAGACAACTGAGACATGGATTGTGTATGTGTGCAATTCAGAGGGTGAATGGGATTCAAAACGTAGAATTTGCTGCGAGAGGCAGAATCATTAGATCATTTATTTTGGTTCTGTCCATATGGAGCAGGTTTTTGGTCACAATGTTATTGTTCATTAGTTTGCTCCAACTGGTCGAGTGGTGCTAGGGATTGTGGGGCATAATGAAGGTTTATTCAATAAAAAGTGTGTGTGTGTGTATATATATATATATATATAGTGGGGAAAAAGTATTTGATCCCCTGTTTTTGTTTGCCATAATTTTAATGGTAGGTTTATTTGAACAGGTGAGAGACAGAATAACAACTCCAGAAAAACAGACGCATGTGTGTGTTCAGTACGTGTGTCCAGTGTGTTTTGTGTATCCAGTGAATCCTGTGTGTATTGTTTAATTTCCAATTCTTTATAGCAATTGTGGATTTCCAATTCTTCCTAGCTCCCTGAATATAATCAGCTTTGTCTGTTTTCAAGCAGAGACAAGGTCTCTTTGTGTCCTCAGCAGATGATGGTAGGGTGGAGGCAACCCCCTACCACTCAGCAGGTTGACCCTTGACCTGAGGAATGTAACCAGAGTCAGGAGACTCCCCCAGGGATAAAGGCTACCTGAGAACCTCCCATTCTTCTGACTTGCAACTAGACATGTATTCTGTGCCACTATTATCTCCAAATAAGGAGAAAAGACCAGGGTGTAGGAAATTAGGATGGGTGTAACCGTGCAGGAGGGGCTAAATGTGTCTTATGAATAAACATTTAAGAACTGTATAAAAGCCAAGAACTGAGAGATGTAAGTTAGTCGATCTGCAGGTCCACTCGGCTTTTGTTGCTCCTGTAATAAAAGTCTATCTTGCTTCTACAAACTCCAGAAATGCTTTTATTTTTTATTAAGCGGGAAGAGTTTCTTCCACCACATAAATTGGCGACCACGAAGGGACTGACGAGTGCTGAGCCATCGGGGCATCTGAGCGAAATACGCAAACGATAAAACAATGGCCATTGTGTAAGCAAAATCCTTACTATAAGTTTGCGTAATTCGATCAGTTGCCTTCGAGGGTCAGGTACTAAAGTCAGGTCTCTCCAGAATACGGGCTAAATGTAATTGTTTAAGGTAAAAGAAACAGTTTGTAGAAAGAAATATAATGTGAATAAAGTGTGACGTTCCTGGAGTCGTGCGGTGTATGGGGCACAGGAACTGTGGTAAATTAATCCCTGTCTGTACTACTGCGTGTAGTGTGGTGAAAGGAATGAAAAAGAGTGAAAGAATAAACAAAGTGTGAGAGAGTCTTACTGGAGGTGAGAGGGACGCGCACCCTCTCTGGGATTACCCGGTAGGGAGGACGCAGCTGATCTCTGTATCCCATAGGAGGAGTGAAAGTATGTGTGTGTGAAGCCGTGAATTGTGTGTGTTTGAAAAGTTTACATTGTAATCCCACTGTGGGTGCGTCTGACGAAGTGCATGTATATATACTATGGTATTACAATAAGCTGGGTAGTTAGTTCAGGTGAATGTGGCCATAAGCACGGGCTGAGATGTGCTGTTCGGGGCGAGTCAGTGGGGTTGTGTGTGTTCATTTGAGTCGGTAATCAGTCTGTGTTGTCTTGTTATTTCATCAGGGCCGCCTCGGCTGGTTGTCTGCTGCGTATGTGTGGTCTGCGTGGCTCATTGGCGCCTCCTGCTGGTCATACTGTTAAGTGCATTTTGGAACAGGTGTTTGGCTACTTGCCTAAAGTATATAGAGAAACCCTGTATAATAACGCTTTCTGTCTGTGCATCAGGAGAAAGGGCTGGATTTGCAGGTCACTCAGTGAAAGTGTGAGTGTATATAAGGGTATTATCTTTGAGAAAACCGGTATAAGGGTGTTATTTTTATGAGGACACGATATTAAACAGGTAAATAAGTAATATCCCAGTATAAGGGTGTTATTTTTTTTATGAAGACCCGATAATATAACGGGCAGAATAGATAAAATCATATAAGGGTATTATCTTTATGAGAAACCGGTATTATAAATGCGCATTAGATATATTGTAAAATAAATAGTAGGAACCTACATTGTATAAATAATATTTAGAGGAACATAGTTAATCTGCATGGATAAATGAAAGTTGGAGCGTTATATGTAAAAATATGATTTAGTGAGTGGTGTTTAGAATTGGAAGGTAAGAATCAGTATTTAGAGATTTATTATTAAAAACTGCAATTTAGAGGGTTTAGTCTTGAAGCTGCAAAGGTGCAGCTTGGAGTTATAGTGGGGATACACACTAAGAGTCCATACTTATGAGACAAGTGTGGGTCAGCACTATAGGATGTAAATGGAAAGTACTAAACTATATGACGTTAAGATAGAATAGGGAAAATAAAGGCAGCATATAAAAGTTTGGATAGTCATAGGATTATATGGTTATAAAGAAACAGAGTGAGTCTGTAAGGTATAGACGAGGGAACAATAAAATAAACAGAGTGAGTCTGTAAGGTATAGACAAGGGAATAATACAATAAACAGAGGGAGTCTGTAAGGTATAGACAAGGGAATAATACAATAAACAGAGTGAGTCTGTAAGGTATAGACGAGGGAATAATAAAATAAACAGAGTGAGTCTGTAAGGTCTAGACAAGGGAATAATAAAATAAACAGAGGGAGTTTAAGGTTTTAAAACTTTATTTAAAATATTATTTAAAACAACAAGTAAAGGAATAAATTGATAAAAGTAAACAATAAGAAGGAACTTGACAATATAGAAATATAGAACCTAGAAAGGTTTCAGTAAAATAGGTTGAATTATCAAATACTGAATAGGTAAAACACATTATAACCTACACATAAAAGGTTTAAATACTATTAAAATATATCTATAAAATAAAAAGATATTAGGAGAACTTGATATGACAGAAGGAGCTCCAATTGATCCGGAACATTGTGAACTTTTGACAGAGTGATAAGAGGACAAGGGAGAGGGAATGCTGGAAGAAGTCAATTCCAGGGTGGAAGGAGAGGAAGAGTGAAACCCCCTGCAGAACCACCCCACTATGTTAATTAAGGACCTTCCCAAGACTCAACCAATGAATGGATGGATGGGTGGATGGATGGGTGGGTGGGTGGATGGGTGGGTGGATGGATGGATGGATGGCCCCAACAGCCTCCACCGGCAGACCAGGCTTGGCTCCAGAAAACAGAATAATTAACAACAGGGATGCCCTGACCCCCTCCCACAGTGTTACCAGTACATATGTCCTGAAGGTGTAGATGGTTATGCATATATAGACACTGACACAGGTTAAAGACATGCTGGTTATGGAATTGTTTTACTTGGTAGGACAGGATTGATAGAAAATTGTTTATTTTTGGATGTTAGTTGACAGTTTCACTTAATTGGACAATATTGATAAACTTTATTTGTGGTTTATTTCACTTTTGACTAGACAGGATAATTACAGGTTCTAATTTACTATGATGGCCCTCACTGAGGCATGTAAACTAGGTAGTGGTGTACATGTTAACAGATATTCTGATTTAGCATACGCGATTGGTGTTTGCCTACCATGAGTAGGGGTTTGGAAAAGTAGTGATTTTATGAATGCATCTGGAAATATTAGGAAAATAATATGCTTACAGATTGAGGCCCTGCTGGAAGCTATGTTGCTCCCAGCTAGGTTGGCATTTTGAGGGTTTGTGCCTGCAAGGCGATCAAGATAACATTAGCTTAGGTAATAAAGTTGCTGCTGAAAGGTTTCACACCCATGTTGTGTATCTGGTTTCTGCTGTGAAGAATGGGTGTGTTTAGAGAGATGGTATAATGTCTTGTAGAGGTGTGGCCTCGGATGAGCGGTGCATGAGAGGGAACTGGATGGACTGACATGTGACTAGTTCAGACAGGAGCTGTGGGGATTCCTGAGAACAGAGTATCCAGCCAAGGTAGACCCCAAAGCACTAAGGGGGGAACCACTCAAGCCATCTGCGTGAACAGCTGAAAAGATGACAACAAGAAACAGAAAAGGACTCCGAAGGGAAACCCTGATGACAGCCATGTTCAGGACATCACTTCTGGAGGTGAGGCTGACACCAGTCAAGAGCAGACAGGAAGATGTGGTGGGACTTCATTCAAAATCCCACTGAGAGTTCTGTGACAATGTCATCCATGCAGTGGAGAAACACAGAAAGGACGAACAAAAGTTGACAGAACAGGGGAGAGACATTAATAGAAGGCTGACACACCTGCAGCTGGAGGAATATACATGAAAGGACAAAAAGAAAACACAAGCCTCATTGACTATTGAACCAGCATCTGAAGAGGTTACCATGACACCTGTCAGCCAAGGAGGTCTGCAACCACCACCTCAGCCACAAGGCCTAAGATCAACCACCACACCAGTAGTGAATGGGTACACACAGCCACCACAGGGTAATTGGCAAGGAAATGGTCCCACCTCGGATGCATGGCAGCGATCTCAAACACAGGCTCCACAGGGACCAGTGACCCGCTGGGGAAGACCAAATTAAAGGGACTAGGGATGCCCAGAGAGTCCTAAAGGGGAGGGTCAGTTTACAGCAATAACCATGCAGGCTGATGATGAACCTGTGCTACAGGTTCGGGTGAATAATAGAGGCACACCCATGATGATAGATACTGGAGCAACGTATTCGAGTGTAAATCCAAATTTTGCCTCACCTCTCCATGTCATGTAAATTTACTAAGACAATAGGATTCTTGAGTGCCGGCTGGCCAGTCCAGATACACTCCTACTCTGTTGGAGCTGGAGGAGGGGACGTCTATGGTAGTGGAGTTATTATTGTGGGAGCTGGAGGAGGGGACGTCTATGGTAGTGGAGTTATTATTGTGGGAGCTGGAGGAGGGGACGTCTATGGTAATGGAGTTATTATTGTGGGAGCTGGAGGAGGGGACGTCTATGGTAATGGAGTTATTATTGTGGGAGCTGGAGGAGGGGACGTCTATGGTAGTGGAGTTATTATTGTGGGAGCTGGAGGAGGGGACGTCTATGGTAGTGGAGTTATTATTGTGCCTGGCTCTGTAACTGCTGTCAGAGCAGCTCAGACTCCAGGACTTGTCATTGTATCCAATCACACAGTCATTACCCCTTCCTCTCCTGCTGATTCCTTTATATGTCACTCCTATACCAGCCCATCTCCCACTCCACTCTACCTCCCAGTAACAGCGCCCAGTCAGACCCTCTCTACACAGCACCTGTCTACAGTCCTCAAATCTCTCTGGGTGATCAGGATACGGCTGCTCCTCTCTCCTACATGTCACCTTTCTGTTCTCCTCAGACAGAGAGAGGTTTCTGTTTACTGTGTTTAGGTCCAGTGTGAGATCACAGACATCTGATGGATGAAACCAGACACAATATTAGAAGTCATCATCATTCACATTAGAACGTTAACTCACTTTTCACTAATGCATTTAATGTAGATGTTTCTAGGTATCAAAAGGAGAAGTTAAGGTAACTTGAGACTTGTTGAATGATCATATGTTATACTGTATGGTGATATAAAACACACTTATTCACATTAATTACACACACACACACACACACACACATCTACACACACCTGTATGCATGCATGAACACACACACACATTTCTAATGTAACACGAACACATCATACACACACACACATCCTGGACACACACACACACACACACACACACACACACACACACACACACACAGACACACACACACACACACACATTGTCAAATCAACTCTTTCTAAACTTTGGTGTCCCTGATTTGTGCTTCTGTAGAACTCCAGCTGATATTTAATATAACCAAGTAAGTAATGATGGTGGTCTTTGACTTTGACTTAACTTGAATTAAGACTTATTCTTAGTCATATTCTTCACAGCAGTCAACACTCACATTTTCTAAGTCCAGGTTTCATTGTGTTCTCTCCACCATGTTCCACACTGTAACGGTAAGTAGAAGAACAGACAGACATTGAGGGATACACGTGAACACACACACACACACACACACACACACACACACACACACACACACACACAGTGAGCGTGTAACTTAATAAATGTCTTGTCTATGTTTGTGGGTGTGCGCATCTGTGTGTGTGTGTCAAGTGTGTGTGTGTGTATCCAGTGTGTGTGTGTGTGTGTGTATGCAGTGTATGTGTATCCAGTGTGTGTGTGTGTGTATTTGTGTGTGTGTCCAGTGTATGTATGTGTCCAGTGTGTGTGTTTGTCCAGTTTGTATGTGTGTGTGTTTCTGTCCAATGTGTGTGTGTGTGTGTGTGTGTGTCCTGTTTGTGTGTGTGTGTGTGTGTGTGTCCAGTGTGTGTGTGGGTGTGTGTGTCTCTGTATCCAGTGTGTGTCTGTGTGTGTATCCAGTGTGTGTGTGTGTCCAGTGTATGTGTGTGTGTTTGTCCAGTTTGTATGTGTGTGTGTGTTTGTGTTTGTGTGTGTGTTTGTGTGTGCGTGTGCACAGTGTGTGTGTGTGTGTGTGTATCCAGTGTGTGTTTTTGTGTGCGTGTGTGTGTGTATCCAGTGTGTGTTTGTGTGTGCATGTGTCCAGTGTGTGTTTGTGTGTGCGTGTGTCCAGTGTGTGTATCCAGTGTGTCCAGTGTGTGTATCCAGTGTATCCAGTGTGTGTGTCCTGCTTCTTAGTGTGTGTGTGCGTGAGCGTGTGTCCAGTGTGTGTATGTTGTGCATGCCTGTGTGTATCCAGTGTGTATCCAGGTGTGTGTCTGTGTGTGTTCTGTCGACTTGATCCTCCAGTGTGTGTGTCCAGTGTGTGTATCCAGTGTGTGTTTGTGTTCAGTGTGTGTTTGTGTTCAGTGTGTGTTTGTGTTCAGTGTGTGTCCAGCAGCAGCACACACACACACACACTGGACACAAACACAAAGACACCCCCCCCCCCCCCCCCCCCTCCCCAAGTCATCATATAAGTTAGTCCAAGTGGTGGTAATAAAGGACACACAATCACTGGACAGACACACACACACAGTGGAGGTAATAATGTTTGTCTTAACTAGCCTGATAACTCCAACATGTCTGATATGAACATTGACATAAACCCTCTACATACTTGAGTTTCTCCAGTCTGCAGTGTGGATCCTCCAGTCCAGCAGAGAGCAGTCTGACTCCTGAGTCTCCTGGGTGATTGTAGCTCAGGTCCAGCTCTCTCAGGTGTGAGGGGTTTGACTTCAGAGCTGAGACCAGAGAAGCACAGCCTTCCTCTGTGACTAGACAGATTGACAGCCTGCAGAGTCAAATCATATTACAACCACACTGCTATTATTTGGTGTTGAAAATAGTGGCAGTATATCTATTCATAAATAAATGTATCATTATTATAAATTATAAATGATCAAAGTATTGCTTTTAGAGGAAAACATGTATTGTACAAATATTTGAGTAGACTGACCAGACCAGTTTAAAAAGCAGTATCAGTCAAAACACAGACAGTGAGGTATCAGATTTAGATTGTATTGAGTATACAGTCCACACCATATCTAGTTTGACAGTGAAACTAACATTTTAAATGTGGCTCTGTACTCCAGCATTTTGGATTTGAGATCAAATGTTTCATATGAGGTGACAGTATATAATGTCACCTTTTATTTGAGGGTATTTTCATACATATCTGTTTCACCATTTGGAAAAATAAAAGCACTTTATGTATCTAGTCCCCCTATTTGAAGAAGTCATAAGTATTCTGACCAATTCACTTATAGTGTATTAAAGTAGTCAAAAGTTTAGTATTTGGTACCAAACTCATTGGATGCATTTGCAGTTTGATTTGGTAGTGTTTTGGGATATGTTTTGCCCAATAGTAACTGAATGGTGGATGATGACTGGATTCATCTTCTAAGTGAGTAGATAACATGTTTCTAAACACTACTAAATGAATCCTGATGATGCCATGATTAAGAAAAATCATGAATGAATCATGAATAATAATGAGTGAGAAAGTTACAGAGGCTAGAACAAAACATGCTAACCTCTCACCATTACCAATAACAGAGGGGGTATGATCTTTGTGTCTCTGTAACGTTCTCATTCATCATCATTCACGATTCATTCATGATTATTCATAACCATGGTAGCATCCACATGAATGTAGAAGTGTTCAGAAACATCTTCTATTCTTACTGACAATACAAGTGAAGTGACTCCAAAATGACAGGACATTATTCACCATTCAGTTACTATTGGGAAAAACATCATCCAAAACACAACCAAAACAACCTGCAAATGCATTCAACAAGTTTGTAGAATCACAAGCTTCATGTTATCACTGCAGGGAAGGAATATTGATCAAAATACTAAACCTTTCACTAAATGTATTTGTTGAAATAATCATGACTTTTTCAAATGGGAGAACTACATAAATAAAGTGTTTTAATTTCTAAACAGTAAAACAGATATTTATGAATACCCTGAAATAAAAGTTGACATTCTATACTGTCACCTAATATGAAACATTCTATCTCAAATCCAAAATGCTGGAGCATAGAACCATATTTAAAACTGTATGCTTCACTGTCCATATGATGTGGACTATGTGTGCCTGGTAAACACATGTGGATCTGGTGAACAGTTATCACTTGTTGACCAACTACAGGAATACTGACCTCAGAGTCTCCAGTTTACAGTGGGGATTCTCCAGTCCAGCAGAGAGCAGCTTCACTCCTGAATCCTTCAGGACATTGTTACTCAGATCCAGCTCTCTCAGGTGTGAGAGGTTTGACTTCAGAGCTGAGACCAGAGAGGCACAGCCTTCCTCTGTGACTAGACAGACTGACAGCCTGCAGAGTCAAATCATATTACAACCACACTGCTATTCTTTGGTGTTGAAAATAGTGGCAGTATATCTATTCATAAATAAATGTATCATTATTATAAATGATCAAAGTATTGCTTTTAGAGGAAAACATGTATTGTACAAATATTTGAGTAGACTGACCAGACCAGTTTAAAAAGCAGTATCAGTCAAAAGACAGACATTGAAGTATCAGATTTAGATTGTATTGAGTATACAGTCCACACCATATCTAATTTGACAGTGAAACTAACATTTTAAATGTGGCTCTGTACTCCAGCATTTTGGATTTGAGATCAAATGTTTCATATGAGGTGACAGTATATAACGTCACCTTTTATTTGAGGGTATTTTCATACATATCTGTTTCACCATTTAGAAAAATAAAAGCACTTTATGTATCTAGTCCCCCTATTTGAAGAAGTCATAAGTATTCTGACCAATTCACTTATAGTGTATTAAAGTAGTCAAAAGTTTAGTATTTGGTACCAAACTCATTGGATGCATTTTAAGTTTGATTTGGTAGTGTTTTGGGATATGTTTTGCCCAATAGTAATTGAAGGGTGGATTATGACTGGATTCATCTTCTAAGTGAGTAGATATCATGTTTCTAAACACTACTAAATGAATCCTGATGATGCCATGATTAAGAAAAATCATGAATGAATCATGAATAATAATGAGTGAGAAAGTTACAGAGGCTAGAACAAAACATGCTAACCTCTCACCATTACCAATAACAGAGGGGGTATGATCTTTGTGTCTCTGTAACGTTCTCATTCATCATCCTTCACGATTCATTCATGATTATTCATAACCATGGTAGCATCCACATGAATGTAGAAGTGTTCAGAAACATCTTCTATTCTTACTGACAATACAAGTGAAGTGACTCCAAAATGACAGGACATTATTCACCATTCAGTTACTATTGGGAAAAACATTATCCAAAACACAACCAAAACAACCTGCAAATGCATTCAACAAGTTTGTAGAATCACAAGCTTCATGTTATCACTGCAGGGAAGGAATATTGATCAAAATACTAAACCTTTCACTAAATGTATTTGTTGAAATAATCATGACTTTTTCAAATGGGAGAACTACATAAATAAAGTGTTTTCATTTCTAAACAGTAAAACAGATATTTATGAATACCCTGAAATAAAAGTTGACATTCTATACTGTCACCTAATATGAAACATTCTATCTCAAATCCAAAATGCTGGAGCATAGAACCAAATTTAAAACTATGTTTCACTGTCCATATAATGTGGACTATGTGTGCCTGGTAAACAAATGTGGATCTGGTGAACAGTTATCACTTGTTGACCAACTACAGGAATACTGACCTCAGAGTCTCCAGTTTACAGTGGGGATTCTCCAGTCCAGCAGAGAGCAGCTTCACTGCTGAATCCTTAAGGTCATTGTTACTCAGATCCAGCTCTCTCAGGTGTGAGGGGTTTGACTTCAGAGCTGAGACCAGAGAAGCACAGCCTTCCTCTGTGACTCCACTGCCTGACAGCCTGGCAAAGAGATCATCAGGATTTCACAAACACTCTGTTAATTTAACACCAGTAGTGTAGAAGGACAATGTCAGATGCATTTGATTTATTCTGTCAAACAACATATAGATTCATCTTCCGTCTCCTAGAATGTTATGGTAATATTGTTATATTAATGTGAACATCAAGGCATTGATTCATTATGTTTTTAATAATATACATTTTACTCTAAACTGAATATTTCTTCCTGATGATTAGTACTTATGTACTCACAGAGCAGCTCTGGAGGCTTTGACCACTGGCAGCAGCCTCAGAAGACCTTCCTCTGATCTGGAGTATTTCTTCAGGTCAAACACATCCAGCTCCTTTTCTGAAGTCAGCAAAACAAAGACCAAAGCTGACCACTGAGCAGATGAGAGTTCTTCACTGGAGACACTTCCTGATCTCAGGTAGCTTTGGATCTCCTCCACTAGAGAATGGTCATTCAGTTCATTCAGACAGTGGAACAGATTGATGCACCTCTCTGGTGAGGGATTCTCCCAGATCTTCTCCTTGATGTACTCAACTGTTTCTTCATGGCTCTGTGAACTGCTTCTTGTCTTTGTCAGTAGACCTCGTAAGTGCTTCTGATTGGACTCCAGTGAGAGGCCCAGAAGGAAGCGGAGGAAAAGGTCCAGGTTTCCTGTCTCACTTTGTAAGGCTTTATCCACAGCACTCTTGTAGACAGTAACTTCAGGCTTGTTGCTGGACGTTGATTGAGGTTCATCCATTAGATTCTTATTGTTGTTGATGAATGAGAGGAACACATATACAGCAGCCAGAAACTCCTGAATGCTCAGATGCACAAAGCAGTACACCTTGTTCTGGTACAGCCCACATCCCTCTTTAAAGAGCTTAGTACACAATCCTGAGTACACTGAGGCTTCATTGACATCAATGCCAGCCTCTTTCAGGTCTTCTTCATAGAAAATCAGATTGCCATTCACAAGCTGTTGAAAAGCCAGTTGTCCCAGTGACAGAATGCTCTCTTTACTGCAGTGTGGACCTGTCTCTTCTTTCCCAAGATACTTTGCATTCTTCTGTTTGGTATGAAACACCACAAGATGTGTGTACATCTCAGTCAGAGTCTTGGGCATCTCTTCTCTCTTGTCTGTACTCAACATGTGTTCAAGGACTGTTGCAGAAATCCAACAGAAGACTGGAATGTGACACATGATGTGGAGGCTCCTTGATGTCTTTATGTGAGAGATAATTCTGCTAGCCAGGTCCTCATCACTGAATCTCTTCCTGAAGTACTGCTCCTTTTGTGGGTCATTGAACCCTCGTACCTCAGTCACCTGGTCAACACATCTTGAAGGGATCTTATTGGCTGCTGCAGGTCGGGTAGTTATCCAGAGGAGAGCAGAGGGAAGCAGATTTCCCTTGATGAGATTTGTCAGCAGAGCATCCACTGAGGTTGACTCTGTGACGTCACAGCACATCTTGTTCTTCTGGAAGTCTAGGGGCAGTCGGCACTCATCCAGACCATCAAAGATGAACAGAACTTTGTACTTGTCGTAGTTGGAGATTCTTGATTCTTTGGTTTCCATTGAGAAGTGATTGAGAAGTTCAATCAAAGTGTGTTTTTCCCCTTTCATCAAATTCAGCTCCCGAAAAGGGAATGAAAATACAAATTGGACATCCTGATTTGCTTTTCCTTCAGCCCAGTCCAGAATGAACTTCTGCACAGAGACTGTTTTTCCAATGCCAGCGACTCCCTTTGTCAGCACAGTTCTGATAGGTTTGTCTTGTCCAGTTAAGGGTTTGAAGATGTCGTTACATTTGATTGCAGTCTCTGGTCTGGCTTGTTTCCTGGTTATTGTCTCAATCTGTCTCAACTCATGTTCATTATTGACCTCTCCTGTTCCACCCTCTGTGATATAGAGCTCTGTGTAGATCTTATTGAGAAGTGTTGGGTTTCCTTGTTTAGCGATCCCCTCAAATACACATTGAAACTTCTTCTTTAGATTAGATTTGAGTTCACGTTGGCAAATCACAGCAAGCTCATCTGAATCTAGAAATAACACAGAGGATATTAATATTACGTCTGATTTAATGCCTACAGTATTGTAGGACTGTGTTTAAATTGTAATAATCTTTTGTCTTAACTGTCTGTATAAATGTGTAAATGTTTTCATAATGCATTACACACTGGTGTGACTGATTTATATAATTATTGGTATTATTGATGGTATTATTAATGTTGTCTCTCTCTGTCTCTCCTCTTCTCTCTTCTGTCTAAATGAATCAACACAACACATCCCTGCTGCTACTTGATGAGGTCACTAGGTGTTGTGTTAAGGCTGCTACAATATCATTGAGTTACACAGCTACTTTAGCTGTACTTTAGCTACAGCTTTTAAATGTTTCTTATAAAACAGCATTTAACATGAGGCAGACAGCTCTTACTTTTCTCCAGTGTGTCAGCAAGCTCCTTCTGGTTCATTTTCCTCAGGACGTGCAGTGTGATCTTCAGAGCCCCCTCTCTGGCACTGCTCTCCTGCTTCTCATCTTCAGCATCCACCACTTCCTTATCCTGCTTCTGACTCACACACACAAACACACACACAAACACACACACACACACACACACACACACACACACACACACACACACACACACAGACACAGACACAGACACAGACACAGACACAGACACAGACACAGACACAGACACACACACAGGGAGGGAATGTTGTGTTTGTTAAATATTGTTGTAGGACTATGAAAATGGGAGAAAGAATTAGCCTATGGATTATGAAAACAACCAAAATAAATGGTAAAATGGGAGAGGAGAAATGACTAGAGACAGTGTTGTTTAACTCACTGACCATGACCCATGAGTTCTTCTTACCTTTGTTCAGTAGAAAAGTCTCCCTCTCTAAACGCTATAAGATGATCCATAGACCAGTCACTCTTCATGGACACACAGCTGGGTACAGGGGAGGCTGGTCTCTCCTGCTTGATTGGACTTCAACACAACAGAGACAAACATTACGTCTCTCATCTACTCTGAGCTCAGATGGGGAAACATAAGAAGAGTTTCATTCCAAAACACTATATATCCATTTTCAAAAATGTTGGTCAATTAGCTTTTATTGTTTAAAGAAATGATGACAGAGATAGGTTTAAATAGATATAGATATAAATCGTTTTTTTTATAATTATCTAAATGTATGGTGTTTTTGGTTTATGTCAGCTTCATTGTTTGTTCTGCTATAAATGGTTATTTTATGGTTCTAAGTGGTAAAATGAACTAGAACATTTTATATTTTGCAATTCAAAGTAATTACTACATTAGTAAAGAATGACACTTTATTCAGTTCTACTGCAGTTACTAAATACATCCAATAGATGGGAGCATAAGAACACATTTCAGACAATCAGTTTAGTTTTCTCCCAGGATGCACCACCACTTCCCCTTCACAGGAAAACTCCTGCTCCTACTTTGTTCTGTCCCTTTCCACACTGCTAACGCAAGAGGAAGGACTGAAAAATCCATTTTCAGAAATGTTGGTAAATTAGCTTTTTTTGTTAAAAGAAATTATGACAGAGATAGGATTAAATAGATATAGATATAAATAGTTTTTTTATAGAGATAGGTGTGTTTTTTCACTATCTAAACATGGCATGGGATTGTTCAACGACAGACATGTCTTTGTTTAAAATCTATCACTTGATGGTTTCATTTCAGAGAGACAAATAATCATGTTTTTTTGCAAAATGCTAAATATCTGTAGTACTGTTAGGTTTAACACAGTAATAATATATATCTGCCTCACTCTCAGAGCAATAAGTAGTACTGTTAGGTTTTACACAGTAATAATATATATCTGCCTCACTCTCAGAGCAATAAGTAGTACTGTTAGGTTGTACACAGTAATGATATATATCTGCCTCACTTTCAGAGCAATAAGTAGTACTGTTAGGTTTACACAGTAATAATATATATCTGCCTCACTCTCAGAGCAATAAGTAGTTTTGTTAGGTTTTACACAGTAATAATATATATCTGCCTCACTCTCAGAGCAATAAGTAGTACTGTTAGGTTTAACACAGTAATAATATATATCTGCCTCACTCTCAGAGCAATAAGTAGTACTGTTAGGTTTTACACAGTAATGATATATATCTGCCTCACTCTCAGAGCAATAAGTAGTACTGTTAGGTTGTACACAGTAATAATATATATCTACCTCACTCTCAGAGCAATAAGTAGTACTGTTAGGTTTTACACAGTAATGATATATATCTGCCTCACTCTCAGAGCAATAAGTAGTACTGTTAGGTTGTACACAGTAATGATATATATCTGCCTCACTTTCAGAGCAATAAGTAGTACTGTTAGGTTTTACACAGTAATAATATATATCTGCCTCACTCTCAGAGCAATAAGTAGTACTGTTAGGTTTTACACAGTAATAATATATATCTGCCTCACTCTCAGAGCAATAAGTAGTACTGTTAGGTTTTACACAGTAATAATATATATCTGCCTCACTCTCAGAGCAATAAGTAGTACTGTTAGGTTTTACACAGTAATAATATATATCTGCCTCACTCTCAGAGCAATAAGTAGTACTGTTAGGTTTAACACAGTAATAATATATATCTGCCTCACTCTCAGAGCAATAAGTAGTACTGTTAGGTTTTACACAGTAATAATATATATCTGCCTCACTCTCAGAGCAATAAGTAGTACTGTTAGGTTGTACACAGTAATTATATATATCTGCCTCACTTTCAGAGCAATACGTAGTACTGTTAGGTTTACACAGTAATAATATATATCTGCCTCACTCTCAGAGCAATAAGTAGTTTTGTTAGGTTTTACACAGTAATAATATATATCTGCCTCACTCTCAGAGCAATAAGTAGTACTGTTAGGTTTAACACAGTAATAATATATATCTGCCTCACTCTCAGAGCAATAAGTAGTACTGTTAGGTTTTACACAGTAATAATATATATATCTGCCTCACTCTCAGAGCAATAAGTAGTACTGTTAGGTTTTACACAGTAATAATATATATCTACCTCACTCTCAGAGCAATAGGTAGTACTGTTAGGTTGTACACAGTAACGATATATATCTGCCTCACTTTCAGAGCAATAAGTAGTACTGTTAGGTTTTACACAGTAATGATATATATCTGCCTCACTCTCAGAGCAATAAGTAGTACTGTTAGGTTTTACACAGTAATAATATATATCTGCCTCACTCTCAGAGCAATAAGTAGTACTGTTAGGTTTTACACAGTAATAATATATATCTGCCTCACTCTCAGAGCAATAAGTAGTACTGTTAGGTTTTACACAGTAATAATATATATCTGCCTCACTCTCAGAGCAATAAGTAGTACTGTTAGGTTTAACACAGTAATAATATATATCTGCCTCACTCTCAGAGCAATAAGTAGTACAGTTAGGTTTTACACAGTAATAATATATATATCTGCCTCACTCTCAGAGCAATAAGTAGTACTGTTAGGTTTTACACAGTAATAATATATATATCTGCCTCACTCTCAGAGCAATAAGTAGTACTGTTAGGTTTTACACAGTAATAATATATATATCTGCCTCACTCTCAGAGCAATAAGTAGTACTGTTAGGTTTAACACAGTAATAATATATCTGCCTCACTCTCAGAGCAATAAGTAGTACTGTTAGGTTTTACACAGTAATAATATATATATCTGCCTCACTCTCAGAGCAATAAGTAGTACTGTTAGGTTTTACACAGTAATGATATATATCTACCTCACTCTCAGAGCAATAAGTAGTACTGTTAGGTTTTACACAGTAATGATATATATCTGCCTCACTCTCAGAGCAATAAGTAGTACTGTTAGGTTGTACACAGTAATGATATATATCTGCCTCACTTTCAGAGCAATAAGTAGTACTGTTAGGTTGTACACAGTAATGATATATATCTGCCTCACTTTCAGAGCAATAAGTAGTACTGTTAGGTTTTACACAGTAATGATATATATCTGCCTCACTCTCAGAGCAATAAGTAGTACTGTTAGGTTTTACACAGTAATAATATATATCTGCCTCACTCTCAGAGCAATAAGTAGTACTGTTAGGTTTTACACAGTAATAATATATATCTGCCTCACTCTCAGAGCAATAAGTAGTACTGTTAGGTTTTACACAGTAATAATATATATCTGCCTCACTCTCAGAGCAATAAGTAGTACTGTTAGGTTTAACACAGTAATAATATATATCTGCCTCACTCTCAGAGCAATAAGTAGTACTGTTAGGTTTTACACAGTAATAATATATATCTGCCTCACTCTCAGAGCAATAAGTAGTACTGTTAGGTTGTACACAGTAATTATATATATCTGCCTCACTTTCAGAGCAATAAGTAGTACTGTTAGGTTTACACAGTAATAATATATATCTGCCTCACTCTCAGAGCAATAAGTAGTTTTGTTAGGTTTTACACAGTAATAATATATATCTGCCTCACTCTCAGAGCAATAAGTAGTACTGTTAGGTTTAACACAGTAATAATATATATCTGCCTCACTCTCAGAGCAATAAGTAGTACTGTTAGGTTTTACACAGTAATAATATATATCTGCCTCACTCTCAGAGCAATAAGTAGTACTGTTAGGTTGTACACAGTAATTATATATATCTGCCTCACTTTCAGAGCAATAAGTAGTACTGTTAGGTTTACACAGTAATAATATATATCTGCCTCACTCTCAGAGCAATAAGTAGTTTTGTTAGGTTTTACACAGTAATAATATATATCTGCCTCACTCTCAGAGCAATAAGTAGTACTGTTAGGTTTAACACAGTAATAATATATATCTGCCTCACTCTCAGAGCAATAAGTAGTACTGTTAGGTTTTACACAGTAATGATATATATATCTGCCTCACTCTCAGAGCAATAAGTAGTACTGTTAGGTTTTACACAGTAATGATATATATCTGCCTCACTCTCAGAGCAATAGGTAGTACTGTTAGGTTGTACACAGTAACGATATATATCTGCCTCACTTTCAGAGCAATAAGTAGTACTGTTAGGTTTTACACAGTAATGATATATATCTGCCTCACTCTCAGAGCAATAAGTAGTACTGTTAGGTTTTACACAGTAATAATATATATCTGCCTCACTCTCAGAGCAATAAGTAGTACTGTTAGGTTTTACACAGTAATAATATATATCTGCCTCACTCTCAGAGCAATAAGTAGTACTGTTAGGTTTTACACAGTAATAATATATATCTGCCTCACTCTCAGAGCAATAAGTAGTACTGTTAGGTTTAACACAGTAATAATATATATCTGCCTCACTCTCAGAGCAATAAGTAGTACTGTTAGGTTTTACACAGTAATAATATATATATCTGCCTCACTCTCAGAGCAATAAGTAGTACAGTTAGGTTTTACACAGTAATAATATATATATCTGCCTCACTCTCAGAACAATAAGTAGTACTGTTAGGTTTAACACAGTAATAATATATATCTGCCTCACTCTCAGAGCAATAAGTAGTACTGTTAGGTTTTACACAGTAATAATATTTTTTTTTTATTTTTTTTATTTCACCTTTATTTAACCAGGTAGGTCAGTTGAGAACAAGTTCTCATTTGCAACTGCGACCTGGCCAAGACAAAGCAAAGCAGTGCGACAAAAACAACAGAGTTACACAGTAAACAAACATGGTCAAAAACACAATGGAAAGTCTATATACAGAGTGCAAAATGTAGTGCAAAATGCAGTAAGGTTAAGAGGTAGGACAATAAATAGACCATAGTGGTGAGACAAATTACAGATTATCATCATTAACACAGGAATGAAGGATGTGCAAATTATGATGTGCAAATAGAGATACTGGAGTGCAAGATTTGTGAAAAATAACAAAAATAAATATGGGGATGAGGTAGTAGTGTGGGCTATTTACAGAAGGGCTATATACAGGTGCAGTGATCGATAAGCAGCTTTGACAGCTGACGCTTAAAGTTAGTGAGGGAGATAGGAACCTCTAGCTTCAGTGATTTTTGCAATTCGTTCCAGTCATTGGCAGCAGCGAACTGGAAGGAATGGCGGCCAAAGGAGGTGTTGGCTTTGGGGGTGACCAGTGAGATATACCTGCTGGAGCGCATGCTACGGGTGGGTGTTGCTATAGTGACCAGTGAGCTGAGATAGGGCGGGGATTTACCTAGTAATGACTTATAGATGACCTGGAGCCAGTGGATTTGGCGACGAATATATAATGAAGGCCAGCCAACGAGAGCATACAGGTCGCAGTGGTGGGTAGTGTATGGGGCTTTGGTAACAAAACGGATGGCACTGTGATAGACTACATCCAATTTGCTAAGTAGAGTGTTGGAGGCTAGTTTGTAAATGACATCGCCGAAATCAAGGATCGGTAGGATAGTCAGTTTTACAAGGGCATGTTTGGCAGCATGAGTGAAGGAGGCTTTGTTGCGAAATAGGAAGCCAATTCTGGATTTAATTTTGGATTGGAGATGGTTGATGTGAGTCTGGAAGTTGAGTTTACAGTCTAACCAGATGCCTAGGTATTTGTAATAATATATAATATATATCTGCCTCACTCTCAGAGCAATAAGTAGTACTGTTAGGTTGTACACAGTAATTATATATATCTGCCTCACTTTCAGAGCAATAAGTAGTACTGTTAGGTTTACACAGTAATAATATATATCTGCCTCACTCTCAGAGCAATAAGTAGTTTTGTTAGGTTTTACACAGTAATAATATATATCTGCCTCACTCTCAGAGCAATAGGTAGTACTGTTAGGTTGTACACAGTAACGATATATATCTGCCTCACTTTCAGAGCAATAAGTAGTACTGTTAGGTTTTACACAGTAATGATATATATCTGCCTCACTCTCAGAGCAATAAGTAGTACTGTTAGGTTTTACACAGTAATAATATATATCTGCCTCACTCTCAGAGCAATAAGTAGTACTGTTAGGTTTTACACAGTAATAATATATATCTGCCTCACTCTCAGAGCAATAAGTAGTACTGTTAGGTTTTACACAGTAATAATATATATCTGCCTCACTCTCAGAGCAATAAGTAGTACTGTTAGGTTTTACACAGTAATAATATATATATCTGCCTCACTCTCAGAGCAATAAGTAGTACTGTTAGGTTTTACACAGTATTAATATATATATCTGCCTCACTCTCAGAGCAATAAGTAGTACTGTTAGGTTTTACACAGTAATAATATATATATCTGCCTCACTCTCAGAGCAATAAGTAGTACTGTTAGGTTTTACACAGTAATAATATATATATCTGCTTCACTCTCAGAGCAATAAGTAGTACTGTTAGGTTTTACACAGTAATAATATATATATCTGCCTCACTCTCAGAGCAATAAGTTGTACTGTTAGGTTTAACACAGTAATAATATATATCTGCCTCACTCTCAGAGCAATAAGTAGTACTGTTAGGTTTTACACAGTAATAATATATATCTGCCTCACTCTCAGAGCAATAAGTAGTACTGTTAGGTTGTACACAGTAATTATATATATCTGCCTCACTTTCAGAGCAATAAGTAGTACTGTTAGGTTTACACAGTAATAATATATATCTGCCTCACTCTCAGAGCAATAAGTAGTTTTGTTAGGTTTTACACAGTAATAATATATATCTGCCTCACTTTCAGAGCAATAAGTAGTACTGTTAGGTTTAACACAGTAATAATATATATCTGCCTCACTCTCAGAGCAATAAGTAGTACTGTTAGGTTTTACACAGTAATAATATATATATCTGCCTCACTCTCAGAGCAATAAGTAGTACTGTTAGGTTTTACACAGTAATAATATATATATCTGCCTCACTCTCAGAGCAATAAGTAGTACTGTTAGGTTTTACACAGTAATAATATATATCTACCTCACTCTCAGAGCAATAAGTAGTACTGTTAGATTTTACACAGTAATAATATACATCTACGTTTATAAATCGTTTTTTTATTTATTTATAATTAACTAAATGTATGGTGTTTCTGGTTTATGTCAGCTTCATTGTTTGTTCTGCTATAAATGGTTATTTTATGGTTCTAAGTGGTAAAATGAACTAGAACATTTTATATTTTGTAATTCTGAGTAATTACTACTTTAGTAAAGAATTACACTTTATTCAGTTCTACTGCAGTTACTAAATAAATCCAATAAATGACAGCATAAGACAACGAATGAAATTTCCATTTGGTTTATAACTCAGTGATCCTGCGCAGCATTCGCTCAATTTGATGCCTACGAACGAAGGTGTCGATGCATATCGAATTACCCAGCAGCCATTTAGAAACAACAAGTCGTCAAAAAAATGTGTTATTTCTGTTTAAATCGGCCACATCTTGAAAAAGAGGACAGGGACATGCGTTTGGTTTAGGTTGTACACCTTTTTCTGAAAATAAATATGGTTAACCATGACCAGAAAATGTTTAACGGATGATGGGTATGTGACGGCCATGGCGATAAATGATGTTCACCAGAATATATACCCGGGTCAACAGTGAGTTTTGTAAATACATGTAACATTGCTTATAATTAGTTAACTTAAGTATCTGTTCACAGTTAATTCAGGCAGGTCTCATTGATAACCATAGCAAAGCTGACATTGTGATGCAGAACAAATGAGCTAGGATTTAGTGATGGGAAGTTCGGCTCTTTTCCGAGAGCCGGCTCTTTTGGCTCAGCTCCCAAAGAAGAGCCGGCTCTTTCGACTCCTGAACGGCTCTTAATTTAGGATTTTTTTGTAGGCCTTTATTTTACCCTAACTTTAAAATAAAAAAATGGTTTGTGTGTTGAAAACCCTTTCATGTGCAGTGTTTTTATGCATTTATTTTGTTACAAAAGCATTCTTTTGTTTTTAATCATTTTAATCAAACATTTTTTTGCACAAATTAACAACAAAAAAACAGCAAATAAACAGAATTGAACTAGAACAGAACTAGAACCAAACTCAAGCAAACAGTATTAATGTCCTCAGTGAAGATTGGCATTCAAAAAAATCAGATGCCTCAGCTTTGATGGACTGATCCTATTTCTTCTTTCTGAGATTATCTGCCCTGTTTTTGAGAAGATTCTCTCTGAAGGAACCGATGTTGCCACAATACACAGTCTCCCTTCCATCACCTTCGCCAGGCGTGGAAAGACTGAGGCCTTGGCCTGCCACCAGCTCAGTGGGTCTTCTGCTCGTTGGATGATGGGCTCCTCAAGATAAGACCTCACCTCCAGTATAGCATCAGCTGTAGGATTTCTTCTTGTATTATCTCCTGTAGCTCTTTCATCAAAAAGCCTCCAAACAACAGAGGTTTGTGGTTCCTCATACACTTGGCCTTCTAATGGCGGAGCTGGCTGGCTGCTAGGGGTGCATCTTGCTGCTGCACTAATTCTCTGAAGTGCCTCATCAACAGCTCTGTTGTCATTGAATGCAAGTTTTTTAAACCTAGGATCCAATAATGTGGTTTCTGAGTGGACAGTGTTGTACTCCATACGCAGAAATTTCCGGTCCATGGCTGAACAAAGAGCTGCAACCAATTCTTTCCCTTTCTGCATGGTTACAGTCTGTTGGGCTGTCACACGCTGCAAACCTTTGCATAGCAGGAGCATTTTTGAGGCAGAAACATAGCTGAGGGAGAGAAACAGCAACTTTTAAAATGAAGCATTTTTTAAAGTATGTGGCATATTATATGTGGCACATTATACTGTATTGTTTCTGCAATGTATAATAGTGACTGAATGGTAGTAGTGAAAAAAAATGGTCCAAGGTACCTGTCTGCACTTATTTCCACAGTCACCTCCTCAAATGGTTGCAGGACGGTGCAGACCTCTTTCACCAGCTCCCATTCCTCTTGACATAGAGCATCAACTGGTGCGTTGATGAGGGCCAGGGTGGAGATGATGGCATCTTTTGTTTCAAGAATTCGTTTCAACATATAAAATGTTGAGTTCCACCTGGTGGCACACTCTTGTTTGGGCCTCAGTTCAGGCATCCCCATCTGGCACTGTGTGGACTTTAGCCTCTGTGTTGCAACTGTGCTTTTGTGGAAAAACTCCACAACAGCCTTCACCTTATCCACGGTTGGTTTGACCACCTTTAGGGCATCTCTAATCATGAGGTTTAGTGTATGTGCCAGACATGGGTGATGGGTCCACTTAAGAATTTTTATGGCTTTGGTGATGTTTGCTGCATTGTCACTCACACAGCACACTACTTTGTCCTCTACTTGCCACTCTTTTGCCACTCTTACTAGCTCATCTGCTAGGTTTTCTGCAGAGTGTCTCTCTGTGAACTCAAAGCAGTCCAAAAGGCAAGATGTCATCTTGTAATTTTCAATGAAATGGCAAGTGACAGCCATGAAAGAGCAGGTTGTTCTGGAGGTCCAGCAGTCAGTTGTCAGGCAAACTGATGGAGCTTGTTTCACCCTTACTTGCCATAATGCCCGTTCTGTGTCATATAGTTTAGGTATTGTTGTTTGGGACAATGTTTTTCTACTGGGAAGAGTGTATGTGGGATTTAAAGTTTTGACAAAACTTTTAAAACCTCTGTCCTCCACAATTGAAAAGGGTTGGAAATCAGTAGCTATCATTTTAGCTAGCTCTACATCAATGCTGTGCTGTTTGGATGGGGTCATCACTTTGGGTATAAACTGGCTTATTTTGCTTTGAGCTGCAGTAGGAGAGGTTATACCTGCATGTGTGGGGAAGCCAGTAGATGCTGCTGCAGTTGCTGTTTTTTGGGGATGAGACACACCAGGATCTGTAGATGGGGTGCTAGCTTGCCCTCTCTCCTCTAACTGCACTGTAGGATGGACAGTTCTCATATGTCTATGCAGGTTTGTGGTGGAACCTGCTCTTAAAGTAATTTTCATCTTGCAGTGAACGCACTCTGCTTTGTTGTTTCCATTGTCTTTAAACTGGAGCCAGATGCTGCTTCTCTTTCGGGTGTCACTCATAGTTACGACTCACACACTCTCCTCACCGCTATCTGACAGACAGTGTCGTTATTAACGTTGTTACGACTCATTAACTTGCAGTGGAGTGCCGCTTCACTTCACCCCCCTCTCTGTTTTTACATAATGGTATGATCCCATATCCTCACATCTGATTGGCCGCGATGCGATTGCTGACCAATCAAAACAAAGTTCTGCCTGTAAGCACGCAGCGAAAGGAAAAAAACTGGGAGCCGGCTCTCACTCGATGCGAGCCGGCTCTTCTGATTCACTACAAAGCATCGGCTCTCAGAGCCGCATCTTTTGCGCATGACACATCACTACTAGGATTAGAACGTTCTGAAGTAGAGATCATAACAATAGTAAAGCTGACATTGTGACACAGAACAATGATCTGGGAATAGAACGTTCTGAAGGAGAGTAGTAAACATACAATGTTTACTTAATAACACGGTGCTCAGTAGAACCAATAGGAGCTGACAGGGTGAAAAATGCTATTAATATTTAAAATATTAATATATATATAGATATATATATATATATAGATATATATATATATCCACAAAATGAAACAAGGATAGCGAATGAAAAGGATCTAGCTACAATCAGCTCGTCTTCAGTTCACGGTGTTGCGTTTGTTGTTTTTCAATTTTTGAGTTTAATTAACTATGTTTGCACGTAACCTTTGCTCTGCGCCTTGTTCCCTAAACACTGACCGTGACAGAATGATCCACCACCATGGGAACCCGCAGCGAGGGGAGGAAGAGTACAGGTCGTTCGGCACTCCGGGCTTCGCGGGGGAGCCTGGGCAGCACAGGTGTCGACAGAGGAGACGTCGGCGAGAGAGGGTGTCGGAGGGAACACAGCCACTGGTGGTGCGGAGCATCTGGGTGCTCTCGACCCATGATGGGGAAGAATACCGTGGACAGCCCCGAAGGTCCCCCATATTGACGTTGTGGGGTCCTTGGGACGCGAGGGACACGGAGGAGGAGGAGGAGGAGCGGCTGAGGAGATATTTCGGGTGGGCCGAGGAGGACCATGAAAGGAAGCTTTCGGTCTCCGGCCCCAGTACCTGATCTCCAGCGCGCTCCAGGCCTATCCGTCCAGCGCTCTTCCTCAGAGTGTGCCCAGCCCAGGACTCCCAGTACCGGCTCCACGCCGCCAACCTTCGGTCAGCCACTCCAGGTTGGTAGATCAGTGCCCACCACACCGGAGGGGTTTTCCCCTCACCTCTTCCATGATGGGGAAAAGGAGGAGGTAGAGCCGGAGCTCCTCGCCATGCCGGTGACCAGTCCGGGACCGGTAGCCAGGCCAATTAAACAGATGGAGCTGTCATCAGTCCAGCTTCAGTACTCGAGCCGTTCTCCGTTCGGGTGTCCAGTCCAACGTCTCCAGTGCCGGCTCCACGCAGCAGACCACCGGTGCTCCTCCACAGTCTGGTACGGCCCATGCCTGCTCCTCGCACCAGAACTCCAGTGCGTGTGTCCAGCCCGACCTCTCCAGTGCCGGCTCCACGCACCAGATCACCAGTGTGTCTCCGCAGGCCGGTACGGCCCGTGCCGGCGCTGCGCACCAGAGCTCCAATCCGTGTGTCTAGCCCGGAGCCTCCAGTGACGGCCCACAGCGTATTTTCCTAGTACATTCATTGTCAAATTCATCAACCAGCATGGAGGGGCATGTTAAGGTAAATTTGATAACCCAGGGTTGCATGATGCCATCTATTTAGCAATTAAAAGTTATTAATTCACGTTGATTGATGAGGCAGCTGAGAATGTATTTTTCTTGTTATTTCCTGATATCAGTCTCAAACTTTCCCCATCTATCTCAGCCAATTTCTGGACTTTCACATAGAGGTTACTATTGTAGGTCACCCAGTTCAAGCCACATTTGAAAAATAAAACAAATGTGGCTTGTTCATCAAACGTTCTGCCTTGCAATAATAAATATAAACCACAGCCCGGAACCTCCAGTGACGGTTCACAGCCCGGATCCTCCAGTGACGGCCCACAGCCCGGAGCCTCCAGTGACGACCGGTAGGTAATCCTGTTACAGGGCTGGAGCTCTCCTCTGCTGGAGAGCTTCTCTGCGCTGGTGCCCAGGCTGGGCACGGAGTTCAGTCCCACTCGGGAGCCGGAGCTCCTCAGCACACCGGTGCCCAGTCCGTGGCCGGCAGCCAGCCCAGCTACGTGGCTGGAAACCTCCTCTGCGTCAGTGCCCGGTCGTCAGCTCATCTCCAGTGCCGGAGCAGTCCACTCCACCGGTGCCCAGTCCGGGACCGGTTGTCTGCCCAGCTCCAGGGTCGGAGTCTCCCACACCAGGGTCCAGACATGACTTGGTGCGTCACGGGAGTACTTAGGGGGTGTCCATCGCGCCGGGTCCGGACAGGACCGGGCGCGCAATGGGGAGGCAGGGAGGGAGCTGCCTTCTATGCCTGCGTCACGCCCGAATCCGGAGCCGGAGCCCCCACCAACAACCTCCCCAATACTCCGCCCTTTCCCCACTTTTTGTGTTAAGATTTTATGTTTTTTGTTTGGGGGGGAAATAGCGAGGTCGGGAGCCCGCGCCTTAAGGGGGGGGGGGGTACTGTAAGGGCTTGACTGAGGCCAGGTCTCTGACTCACTCTAGAGGGAGTGGGATGGTCACAGTCAGGTCCTGACATTCACAGGGAGTTGGTGTTTGGTTTTGGTCAATCCCATATTAGAGGCAGCTGTCTTGAGTTGTCTCTAATTGGGGATTTCTGTTCACATTTCGTCCACCTGCGTCGTGGATCATTGTATGTTTACTAAGATGTCTGTAAGAGCTCGTCTTCAGTTCACGGTGTTGCGTGAGTTGTTTTTCCTTTTTTGAGTTTAATAAACTATGTTTGCACATAACCTTTGCTCTGAGCCTCGTTCCCTAAACACTGACCATGACACCCACTCTGCACATAACTGGACAAAGCGTCTCAAAGTAGATAATTGGTTGTATAAGTGCTGAGAATAAAGTGCTGGGTATAAATTAAAGATATTCATGAAGCCTCGAGTCCCAACTAGTCAGCAGACTAGTTGGGACACCTCATGATCTGTCCTAACCAGTTAAGATCTTGATAACAGGAAAATTCAGCCAGTCAGTGGTTCCTGCACAACATTGATTTGGAGTAGTTAAAATAATGTTTAGATTTTTTATATGATCAATCCATAAATAATATAGACCTACATGCAAAATGATGTCTGTATAATCATTATGTATAATAAGTATTGGTGATTCAATAGCCTAGTTAATCATTACATGATGTTCAACACACTATGTTTTGCTCAGTCTGGCAGTTACCCAGAACTATCAGAGGCTCTTCTCTTGTGGCTGCTGCTGATGACAACTGCATGTAAGTTGTTCCTCTACATCATAATGATGTCTGCAAAGCATTTTGGCTTCATTTTAGCAGACGACCTCATTCCTATCACCTCACAACATGCACTCCATCCAGGGGAGCTGCACTGCAGCTTGAACCAGTGCTCTTCTCAACTGTATGTGTGAGGTCTGCTGTTTGGGGGGTTGAGAAGGGAGCAGAAGACACATGTTTTATGTTTGCTGTAACTAATGGACAAACTTCTATTGTATTGTACTGTAGAGAAGTGTGACGAGCGGGTGCATGTACAGACCAATGCGCAGCGTAGGGATAGTAGTTCGACATTTTAATATACTATGTAAGAATGTTCTTTACTATGTATAACAAGACAAAAATGACGAACTACTGAAAACAAAAAAAACACGAATTGACAAAACGTCACGTTCACAAAACAAACACTAATGAACAGACGTAAATCAAGCACACTTACTTTTCACCGTGACATGCGAAATATACGACATCGACCCACAACCCCGTGTGAAAATCTACAAACTTATGTAGGATCCCTAATTAGAGACGATGCGCTACAGCTGCCTCTAATTAGGGATCCAACACAAACCACCACCAGAAGCAGAAAGAAAAGACCTGTCAGACTCTGACCATGGTTACATAGAGAAGCAAATAGGCTTCTCTATGGCCAGAGCCTGACAGTACCCCCCCACCAAGGCGCGGACTCCCGGACGCCAAAGAAAACACACAAATACATGGGGGGGGTATTAGGGAGGGAAGATTAGTTTGTCGGTGGAGGTTCTGGCTCCGGCGAAGTGGACAGTTTTCTTCCATGTCCCTTCTTTATAACCGGGCCCGGACTGGGTACCGGTGGGGCAAACGGCTCCGGCCATGGAGCGGGTAAAACACCCGGGCCCGGACTGGGCACCGGTGGGGTAAACGACTCCGGCCATGGAGTGGGGAAAACAACCGGGCCCGGACTTGGCACCGGTGGGGCGGACTGCTCTGGCACTGGAGAGGAGCAGACGGCTGGACCCGGATTGGGCACCGGTGGAGTGGACTGCTCAGGCACTGGAGCGGAGCAGACGGCTTGACCCGGACTGGGCACAGGGGAAGCGGACTGCACTGGCTCAGGAGCGGAGCAGACGGCTGGACCCGGAATGGGCACCGGTGGAGTGGACTGCTCTGGCTCAGGAGTGGAGCAGCCGGCTGGACCCGGATTGGGAACCGGTGGAGCAGCCTGCTCTGGCTCAGGAGTGGAGCAGACTTCATGAGGTTTCGGGCTGTGGACCTTCGCTGGAGGTTCCGGGCTGCGGACCTTCGCTGGAGGTTCCGGGCTGCGGACCTTCGCTGGCGGTTCCGGGCTGCGGACCTTCGCTGGAGGTTCCGGGCTGCGGACCTTCGCTCTAGGCTTCGGGCTGCGGACCTTCGCTGGAGGTTACGGGCCTTCGCTGGAGGTTCCGGGCTGCGGACCTTCGCTAGAGGTTCCGGGCTGCGGACCTTCGCTGGAGGTTCCGGGCTGCGGACCTTCGCTGGAGGTTCCGGGCTGTGGACCTTCGCTGGAGGTTCCGGGTTGCGGAGGGCCGGTACGGGAAGTACCGGACTGGGGAGGCACACCGGATGTCGGGTGCGTGGAGCTGGCACTGGAAGCACCTGGCTGAGCACACGCACCGGAGGTCGGGTGCGGGGAGCCGGCACGGGACGGACTGGACTGGGGAGGCGCACCGGTCGTCGGGTGCGTGGAGCCGGCACAGGAAGCACCTGCCTGGACTCACGCACTGGAGGTCGGGTGGGCAGAGGTCCGGACCCAGACTGGACATCGGTGAAGCGGATTGCTCTGGCATGGGAGTGGAGACGACGACCGGACCCGGACTGGGCACCGGTGGAGCGGACTGCTCTGGCATGGGGGTGGAGTAGACGATTGGACCCAGACTGGGCACCGTAGGAGCGGATTGCTCTGGCAGGGAGGTGGAGTAGACAACCGGACCCGGACTGTGCACCGGTGGATCGGACTGCTCCGGCCCGGGAGTGGAGTAGACGACCGGACCTGGACTGGACCACTCCGCCATCTCCCTCTCGACCTCTTCCTCTATCTCCACCAATTCCTCCAGAACACCTCCAAAATGCTCCTCCAAATACTCCTCCTCCACCTTGCTCTGAGCCCCCCATTTATACCTCGGCCTCTCCATGCTCCACCGGGGAGGTGGTATTGGCTCTAACTCCCTGTAGCCAGACCACCCCCATAGCCCCCCAAAAAAATTACCTTGGGGTTGTTTGCGGGCGTTTCCCCGTTTCCCCGTGTCGCGCATAACGCAGCACCTCCTCACTCTCCGTCTCTCCCCAGTTACGCTGCTTGGTCTCGTAGTGGTGGGTCGTTCTGTCACGCGCGGGTGCATGTACAGACCAATGCGCAGCGCAGGGATAGTAGTTCGACATATTTTAATATACTATGTAAGAATGTACTTTACTATGTATAATGTATAACAAGACAAAAATTACGAACTACTGAAAACACAAAAAACACGAATTGACAAAACGTCACATTCACAAAACAAACACGAATGAACAGACGTAAATCAAGCACACTTACTTTTCACCGTGACATGCGAAATATACGACATCGACCCACAACCCCGTGTGAAAATCTACAAACCTATGTAGGATCCCTAATTAGAGACGATGCGCTACAGCTGCCTCTAATTAGGGATCCCACACAAACCACCACCAGAAGCAGAAAGAAAAGACCTGTCAGACTCTGACCATGGTTACCTAGAGAAGCAAATAGGCAAGAAGTCAGCCAGTGTTGATGTGGGCCAACATTCATACAAAGAGATGCCTCTCTTGTCATTTAAGGACAATATATTTTGTCCATTATTTAATTGTTTATTAAATTATATTCTTAGGTAAAAATATTACTCTTTAATAGTAGTATCCATAATTTATAAATGGCACCATGCAGGGTTCTATATGGAACCATTTTGGTTCAGTGAAGAAGAACCTCTAGAGTTCTGATCAAGGAACCCTATAAAAGGGTTATGTATATAACATTTACTGGTTCCATATATTAAGGAAGCGATAGAAGCCTTTTTGGTTCTATAAGGAACCTTCTTTTCTAAGAGCATAATAAACACGTTTTTCTTTCCGTTATTTAATAGCCTTGTCACGGTGAGTAGTGAGGGAACGAGGCGCAGAGCGAGAGGACGGTGTTTTATTTAAATAATGAATGTGATACTAACAAAACAACAAACGTAACTACGGTGAATGTCGTTAAGTGCAGACAAACACAAACACACGAACAATGATCTACACGAAGGTGGATGTGAAGTGCACATAAATATAATCCCCAATTAGAGACAACTCAAGACAGCGGTCTCTAATTGGGGATCACCCAAAACCCAACACCAACCTAGTGAATGTAAGGACCTGACTGTGGCCATCCTACTCACTTAGAGGGAGTCAGAGACCTGGCCTCAGTCAGGACCTTACAGTACCCCCCCTCTGACGCGCTACTCCCCCTCCCAACAAAACACAAGAGTCCCAACCCAAACTACAAAAAAAAAAAAGAATCCCAAAAATAAAAATAGGGGACAGAGATGAGTACTGAGGAGGTCGCTGGTGGAGGCTCCGGATCCGGCTTCGGGTGTGACGCAGACAGTGAAGGCAGCTCCCTCCCTGCCTCCCCGTGGCACGCCCGGTCTTGTCCGGACCCCGTTGTGGAGACCTCCACCTCTGGAGAAGGGCAGACAACCGGTCCCGGACTGGACCCCGGTGGAGCGGACTGCTCCGGCATGGGAGCGAAGCAGATGACCGGACCCGGACTAGGCACCGGTGGAGCGGACTGCTCCGGCACTGGAGCGGAGCAGACGATCGGACCCGGACTAGGCACCGGGACTGCTCCGGCACTGGAGCGGAGCAGGTGACCGGAGCCGGACTGGGCATCGGTGGAGAGGAGGATTCCAGCCCCGTAGCTGGGCTGGCTGCTGGGCTGGCTGCCGGCCCCGGACTGGGCACCGGCGTGCTGAGGAGCTCCGGCTCCAAAGCGGGACTGAACATCGTGCCCAGCACGCTCCTCTGCGAAGCCCGTAGTATCGAATGCCCGATACTCCTCTTCTTTCTCTCGTTGCGGGTTCCCATGGTGGTGGATCATTCTGTCACGGTGAGTAGTGAGGGAACGAGGCGCAGAGCGAGAGGACGGTGCAAACATATTTTATTTAAATAATGAACATGATACTAACAAAACATCAAACGTAACTACGGTGAATGTCGTTGAGTGCAGACAAACACAAACACACAAACAATGATCCACACCCAGGTGGACCTGCAGTGCTACTAATTACTAACAACTCAAGACAGCTGTCTCTAATTGGGGATCACCCATAACCCAACACCAACCTAGAGAATGTAAGGACCTGACTGTGGCCATCCCACTCCCCTAGAGGGAGTCAGAGACCTGGCCTCAGGCAGGACCTTACACTATCCAACAAACAACCCAACACCAACCTAGTGAATGTAAGGACCTGACTCTGGCCATCCCACTCCCCTAGAGGGAGTCAGAGACCTGGCCTCAGTCAGGACCTTACACTATCCAACAAACAACCCAACACCAACCTAGTGAATGTAAGGACCTGACTGTGGCCATCCCACTCCCCTAGAGGGAGTCAGAGACCTGGCCTCAGGCAGGACCTTACAAGCCTACATCATGTTATGGCATGGAATGCTGTTATTTCATGTTTTTTCAAGTTATCCCTTCGGAGCGCAACATCACGTTGTAATAAAAATTTTCCTAAATTGGGCGTGGCTATAAATTGGTTAATTGAAGGCATCTAGGGTGTAATATGTGTTAGATGAAAATGAACCTTGTATGCAACGTTGTAGGCAACATTATTGGCAAGTGACTTAATGCCTACTATGCCAAAGCTATTTAGAGTTGTTTAACGTGAGTGAAGGGTGTGTTGATATTAAGGCAATATTGTCTAAATTCCTCTTGTAACATCCATCAGAATTGGTCAAACAAAAATATGCTTCCCAACATTTAAGGCAATAATTAAGAGAAGGCAAAGTGGTCGTGTCTTGTGACCATTCTATCAAATGTCTTACATTGTAATGAGTATAGTCAGGGTGCTGCAGAACCCCTGCAGTACCTCAGTGGACCCCGGATTGAGAACCCCTGCAGTACCTCAGTGGACCCCGGATTGAGAACCCCTGATTTAGCAGATGATCTTATCCATAGTGATTTAAAGTAAGTTCATTCATCTTAAGCTAGGTGAGACACCAACATAGTCAGTCAAATATACAGGATACAAACATTACATTCCAGCTAAACAATGGATATATAGCATTTAGTAAAATCAATTAATAAAACATCTGAGAACAGTAATATTGAAGGTACCCATAAGCAATCATTTCTGATTATGTTTTTATTTGGAGGATATAGCGTTTTGGGAATTAACTTAAGAATTCTTAAACAAAATTGTAATCTCACCTCTTAACGTTGGTGTCATGTTCCCCAGAGAGACTCATTTTAGAGGCAGGGCCCCCCTCCTCTCTCTCCCCAGAGAGACTCATTTTAGAGGCAGGGCCCCCCTCCTCTCTCTCCCCAGAGAGACTCATTTTAGAGGCAGGGCCCCCCTCCTCTCTCTCCCCAGAGAGACTCATTTTAGAGCACTGACCCCTAAACAGAGATCCAGAATGTTAGTTGTGTTTAACACAGTGACAACTAGTTATTGAATGTCAATTGTTCTCTTTTATTCATTATCTCTTTGAAATAAAACATTTACTAACAGACATGGAAACAGTCAGTTGATTTAATATAATCACATGAACATGTAGTTGTGACATTAGAGCAGATGGTGTTAACTAACTATTAGAACAGATGGTGTTAACTAACTATTAGAGCAGATGGTGTTAACTAACTATTAGAGCAGATGGTGTTAACTAACTATTAGAGCAGATGGTGTTAACTAACTATTAGAGCAGATGGTGTTAACTAACTATTAGAGCAGATGGTGTTAACAAACTATTAGAGCACATGGTGTTAACTAACTATTAGAGCAGATGGTGTTAACTAACTATTAGAGCAGATGGTGTTAACTAACTATTAGAGCAGATGGTATAAACTAACTATTAGAGCAGATGGTGTTAACAAACTATTAGATCACATGGTGTTAAACTATTAGAGCAGATGGTGTTAAACTATTAGAGCAGATGGTGTTAAACTATTAGAGCAGATGGTGTTAAACTATTAGAGCAGATGGTGTTAAACTATTAGAGCAGATGGTGTTAAACTATTAGAGCAGATGGTTTTAAACTATTAGAGCAGATGGTGTTAACTAACTATTAGAGCAGATGGTGTTAACTAACTATTAGAGCAGATGGTGTTAACTAACTATTAGAGCAGAAGGTGTTAACTAACTATTAGATCACATGGTGTTAAACTATTAGAGCAGATGGTGTTAAACTATTAGAGCAGATGGTGTTAAACTATTAGAGCAGATGGTGTTAAACTATTAGAGCAGATGGTGTTAAACTATTAGAGCAGATGGTGTTAAACTATTAGAGCAGATGGTGTTAAACTATTAGAGCAGATGGTGTTAAACTATTAGAAACTATTAGAGCAGATGGTGTTAAACTATTAGAGCAGATGGTGTTAAACTATTAGAGCAGATGGTGTTAAACTATTAGAGCAGATGGTGTTAACAAACTATTAGAGCAGATGGTGTTAACTAACTATTAGAGCAGATGGTGTTAACAAACTATTAGAGCAGATGGTGTTAACTAACTATTAGAGCAGATGGTGTTAACAAATTATTAGAGCAGATGGTGTTAACAAACTATTAGAGCAGATGGTGTTAAACTATTAGAGCAGATGGTGTTAAACTATTAGAGCAGATGGTGTTAAACTATTAGAGCAGATGGTGTTAAACTATTAGAGCAGATGGTGTTAAACTATTAGAGCAGATGGTGTTAACAAACTATTAGAGCAGATGGTGTTAACAAACTATTAGAGCAGATGGTGTTAACTAACTATTAGAGCAGATGGTGTTAACTAACTATTAGAGCAGATGGTGTTAACTAACTATTAGAGCAGATGGTGTTAACAAACTATTAGAGCACATGGTGTTAACTAACTATTAGAGCAGATGGTGTTAACTAACTATTAGAGCAGATGGTGTTAACTAACTATTAGAGCAGATGGTATAAACTAACTATTAGAGCAGATGGTGTTAACAAACTATTAGATCACATGGTGTTAAACTATTAGAGCAGATGGTGTTAAACTATTAGAGCAGATGGTGTTAAACTATTAGAGCAGATGGTGTTAAACTATTAGAGCAGATGGTGTTAAACTATTAGAGCAGATGGTGTTAAACTATTAGAGCAGATGGTTTTAAACTATTAGAGCAGATGGTGTTAACTAACTATTAGAGCAGATGGTGTTAACTAACTATTAGAGCAGATGGTGTTAACTAACTATTAGAGCAGAAGGTGTTAACTAACTATTAGATCACATGGTGTTAAACTATTAGAGCAGATGGTGTTAAACTATTAGAGCAGATGGTGTTAAACTATTAGAGCAGATGGTGTTAAACTATTAGAGCAGATGGTGTTAAACTATTAGAGCAGATGGTGTTAAACTATTAGAGCAGATGGTGTTAAACTATTAGAGCAGATGGTGTTAAACTATTAGAAACTATTAGAGCAGATGGTGTTAAACTATTAGAGCAGATGGTGTTAAACTATTAGAGCAGATGGTGTTAAACTATTAGAGCAGATGGTGTTAACAAACTATTAGAGCAGATGGTGTTAACTAACTATTAGAGCAGATGGTGTTAACAAACTATTAGAGCAGATGGTGTTAACTAACTATTAGAGCAGATGGTGTTAACAAATTATTAGAGCAGATGGTGTTAACAAACTATTAGAGCAGATGGTGTTAAACTATTAGAGCAGATGGTGTTAAACTATTAGAGCAGATGGTGTTAAACTATTAGAGCAGATGGTGTTAAACTATTAGAGCAGATGGTGTTAAACTATTAGAGCAGATGGTGTTAACAAACTATTAGAGCAGATGGTGTTAACAAACTATTAGAGCAGATGGTGTTAACTAACTATTAGAGCAGATGGTGTTAACTAACTATTAGAGCAGATGGTGTTAACTAACTATTAGAGCAGATGGTGTTAACTAACTATTAGAGCAGATGGTGTTAACTAACTATTAGAGCAGATGGTGTTATCAAACTATTAGAGCAGATGGTGTTAACTAACTAATACAGCAGATGTATTAGTTAGTTAAGAACTATTAGGCAACATATATTGATCAGTAGAACTATTAGGCAACATATCTTGATCAGTAGGACTATTAGACAACAGATATTGATCAGTAGGACTATTAGGCAACAGATCTTGATCAGTAGGACTATTAGGCAACAGATCTTGATCAGTAGGACTATTAGACAGCAGATCTTGATCAGTAGGACTATTAGGCAACAGATCTTGATGAGTAGGACTATTAGGCAACAGATCTTGATCAAGTAGGACTATTAGGCAACAGATCTTGATCAAGTAGGACTATTAGGCAACAGATTGTCACGACTGGGTGTGTAGAGTGAACAAGGCGCAGCGCAGTAGTAGTTTGAAATAATAATATTTATTTAAATTAAATATACTTAATGCTAACTATAACAAAACAAGAACGTCGAACAAACGTAAACACACTTACTCTCACAGACTGACATGGAAGACAATGAACTACACCCAGGTGTGGAACATAACTAAGTAGGATCCATAATTAGAGACCATGCTTAGCAGCTGCCTCTAATTAGGGACACAACACAAAACACCAAACAGAACTAGACAACCTAGATCTGTCAGACTCTAGATCTGACCATGGCTAAATAGAGGAGCTAAAGGCTTCTCTATGGCCAGAGCCTGACAGTGATGCATACTTATGACATCTAGTGTAGTTCAGCTTCTGGCCAACTGTGAAATGCTTTCATGTCAAGCAGTGTTTTGTTTGTTTTACTTGTTCAATTGTTTTGTATAAGTTCAATGCAAAGTTTCTTTTGGTATGCAATTAAAAAAACAACTTTGTTTAGTATTTGCGGTGCGGACTCCCGACCGCAAGACACTAAACACAATTACATGGGGGTTGGTTAGGAAGGGAAAAATTAGTTGTGGCGGTTCTGGTCCCGGCGAAGTGGACAGCATCCTCCCTTGCTCTGTTCTGACAACCAGGCCAGGACTGGGCACCGGTGTGGCGAACTGCTCCGGCTATGGAGCGGGGAAGACTACCAGTCCTGGAATGGGCACCGGTGTGGCGAACGACTCCGGCCATGGAGCGTGGCAGACGACCGGTCCTGGAGTGGGCACCGGTGTGAGGAACGTCTCCGGCCAAGGAGCGGGGCAGACGACCGGGCCCGGACTGGGCACCGGTGTGGCAGGCGACTCCGGCCAAGGAGCGGGGCAGACGATTGGACCCGGACTGGGCACCGGTGTGGCAGGCGACTCTGGCCATGGAGCCGGGCAGACGACCGGTCCTGGAATGGGCACCGGTGTGGCAGGCAACTCCGGCCATGGAGCGTGGCAGACGGCCGGTCCGGGCTGTGGACCATAACGGGAGGCTCCGGGCTGTGGACCATCACAGGAGGCTCCAGGCTGTGGACCATCACAGGAGGTCGAGTGCGGGGAGCCGGCACTGGGTGTACCGGACTGGGGAGGCGCACCGGAGGTCGGGTGCGTGGAGCCGCCACTGGAGGCACCTGGCTGGGTGCACGCACTGGAGGTCGGGTGCGGGGAGCCAACACGGGGCGTAACGGACTGGAGAGGCGCACTGGAGGCCTGGCGCCGGGAGTCAGGGCAGCCGTTTTACGGGCGCCTAACCAATCGTGCTATTACGTGTTTTTTTCCTGCATTATTTGTAACTTATTTTGTACGTAATGTTTCTGCCATCGTATCTTACGGCAAAAAGGAGCTTCTGTATATCAGGACAGCAATCACTAACCTCGGATTGGACAAGGACTTCAACATGATGTACTTCAGACACCCGACAAGGCCCAGATCCCTGTCATCGGCAGGAGGAGGAGACGCAGGTATAGGGGACTCAGAGCGGGGTGCCTTGTAAGGATCTGTAGACTGCGAGTGGGATATCTGCCCTTACCATCAGTACTGCTAGCCAACATACAATCATTGGACAATAAATTAGACGAGAAAAGATCACGAATATCCCACCAACGGGACATCAAAAAATGTAATATTATGTTTCACGGAGTCGTGGTTGAACGACGACATGGACACCATTCAGCTGGCGGGATACACGCTGCACCGGCTAGATAGAACAGCAGACTCGGGGGGGCTGTGTATATTTGTAATCAACAGCTGGTGCACGGAATCTAAGGAAGTCTCTAGATTCTGCTCGCCTGAAGTAGAGTATCTCAAGCTGTAGACCACACTATTTGCCGAGAGAGTTTTCAACTATATTTTTCGTGGCTGTTTATTTACCACCACAAACAGATGCTGGCACTAAGATCGCACTCAGTCAGCTGTATAAAATGACTGGTTTCTGTATCGGCTGCTGTCAGAGGCATTGATTAAACCAGAAACCAGTCACTTTATTAGAGAACTGTCAATCTAATACTACTGGTTTAATCAATGCCTCTGACAGCAGCCGATACAGAAACCAGTCATTTTATTAGAGAACTGTCAATCTAATACTACTGGTTTAATCAATGCCTCTGACAGCAGCCGATACAGAAACCAGTCATTTTATTAGAGAACTGTCAATCTAATACTACTGGTTTAATCAATGCCTCTGACAGCAGCCGATACAGAAACCAGTCATTTTATTAGAGAACTGTCAATCTAATACTACTGGTTTAATCAATGCCTCTGACAGCAGCCGATACAGAAACCAGTCATTTTATTAGAGAACTGTCAATCTAATACTACTGGTTTAATCAATGCCTCTGACAGCAGCCGATATAGAAACCAGTCATTTTATTAGAGAACTGTCAATCTAATACTACTGGTTTAATCAATGCCTCTGACAGCAGCCGATACAGAAACCAGTCATTTTATTAGAGAACTGTCAATCTAATACTACTGGTTTAATCAATGCCTCTGACAGCAGCCGATACAGAAACCAGTCATTTTATTAGAGAACTGTCAATCTAATACTACTGGTTTAATCAATGCCTCTGACAGCAGCCGATACAGAAACCAGTCATTTTATTAGAGAACTGTCAATCTAATACTACTGGTTTAATCAATGCCTCTGACAGCAGCCGATACAGAAACCAGTCATTTTATTCTAGAACTATCAGCAGAAATCTTAGATATGAATTACACAGTGCAACGCCGCCTGACAAGCAATGTCACAAAAAAGGACATATTCCTCTGGTGCAGAGAAAAGGAAAAAGAAGAAAACCGAGGAAGAGAAAAAGCAGCAAGATAAAGGTATGTTTGCATGACTAATTACAGTATTTTACCATAAACATTCATTGACTGTCTAGATAGATGCGTCAAACAAACCTTCGGTTCAGTCAATGTATGTTCAGCTAACGTTAGCTAGCTAGTTATCATTTTAATCTAATATTAGATAACAAAATATAACAGTAGCTAGGTTCACCCCGTTAAAACCGATTTCATCTTAAATCCACCTAGGTGAATGTATAATAGCAAGAGAAATTTAGATCGGCATTGTCATTGAACTTTGCTATATGCTAGCTAGGTTACGTTGCAAGCTAACGTAGACAGCATAGGAAGCATAGCTTCTTGATTTAGGAAAGTTCACATTTTGAAAAAACATCTGTAAATAGCCTTGACATATTAATATATTATAATACAACATATAACTAAGCTAGTTCTATGTAACCGGGTGGTATGGGCTCAGATCACGGCCTTAGCTACCAACAGGTGTTTAATAGTGAGTGATTGGGGAGGGCAGCACATTCAATGGTTTGCTGTGCAGTCAACCGGTCCTTTGTATGAGCAGCTAGCAACACGCGGTGCGCTGCTGGCTAGGAGAGGCAAATATATCATAAGAACATCAATACATCAATTTTCGCAACAAAGCCTCCTTCACTCATGCTGCCAAACATGCCCTTGTAAAACTGACTATCCTACCGATCCTTGATTTCGGCGATGTCATTTACAAATTAGCCTCCAACACTCTGCTCAGCAAATTGGATGTAGTCTATCACAGTGCCATCCGTTTTGTTACCAAAGCCCCATACACTACCCATCACTGCGACCTGTATGCTCTTGTTGGCTGGCCTTCATTATATATTCGTCGCCAAACCCACTGGCTCCAGGTCATCTATAAGTCTTTATTAGGTAAATCCCCGCCCTATCTCAGCTCACTGGTCACCATAGCAACACCCACCCTTAGCATGCGCTCCAGCATGTATATCTCACTGGTCACCCCCAAAGCCAACACCTCCTTTGGCCGCCATTCCTTATAGTTCTCTGCTGCCAATGACTGGAACGAATTGCAAAAATCATTGAAGCTAGAGGTTCCTAACTCCCTCAATAACTTTAAGCATCAGTTGTCAATCGATCACTGCACCTTTTATATAGCCCTTCTGTAAACAGCCCACACTACTACCTCATCCCCATATTTATTTTTATTATTTTTCGCTAATCTTGCACTCCAGTATCTCTATTTGCACATCATAATTTGCACATCCTTCATTCCTGTGTTAATGCTAATCTGTAATTTATTTCACCACTATAGTCTATTTATTGTCCTACCTCCGAACCTTACTGCATTTTGCACTACATTTGCACTCTGTATATAGATGTTTCTATTGTGTTTTTGACTATGTTTGTTTACTGTGTAACTCTGTGTTGTTGTTTTCGTCGCACTGCTTTGCTTTGTCTTGGCCAGGTCGCAGTTGCAAATGAGAACTTGTTCTCAACTGACCTACCTGGTTAAATAAAGGTGAAATAAAAAAATACAAATAATAATACTGCTTTTTGTTGAACATTCTTTGGCCTTTTGCAGTCTTTTGCAGTTTCATCACTGAAAACTCTTCACTGCAGTCATTGTCTGAATGAGTCATTGTCTCCTTATCTTCAAGTGGGGAACATTCCTTGTCTGCATTCATGGAAGATGAGGAAGAATCAACATTCCCATCTAATGTCACACTGGGAGATGAGGGACTAGACAAAGGCTGTGAAAGGCTCTCTTCAGATTCTTCTGAACAGCTCTCAGAGTCAGGCACATATTCATCTTCGCTGTTATCAATGCTGCTAACTGGGTCATCTGAAGTGGAACTGTTCAAGGATTCTTTGGTAAGCTGTAAATAAAAAACATAGCTTTAGTTTAAAACCGTGGTGAGCAGGACGAGGCTGAGGGCCATGGGAGGACGGCACGAGGCCGGTGGCGAGATGGATAATGAGCCACAGCTGGCAAGCCCACCGGTCTAGTATCCTTTACGGCCCTCAGCCTCGTCCTGCTCGCCACAAAAAACATAATCAAAGTGGATATCTGTATGCAGGGTTCAATGGGAGTGCAGAGTATATCTAAGATTCAAATAAAAGAAGCCTCTAAAATGTACAATAAAACACTTTGTACCACCTTCACTTTTACAAACCAAACCTTAATTAGTAGTAATTTACTACTACATTCTGAAGAACAGATTCTAATTATTAAAAACCTCCGCAGGTAATAACCTAGAATTCTGTCTGATGCTGGTTTCACGTAATAACCTAGAATTCTGTCTGATGCCGGTTTCACCTAATAACCTAGAATTCTGTCTGATGCCGGTTTCACCTAATAACCTAGAATTCTGTCTGATGCCGGTTTCACCTAATAACCTAGAATTCTGTCTGATGCCGGTTTCACGTAATAACCTAGAATTCTGTCTGATGCCGGTTTCACGTAATAACCTAGAATTCTGTCTGATGCCGGTTTCACACTGGACGCACAAGCAGTGCAGAGACCGGAGCAGAAGCTGTGTGTATGGAGAGCAGGAGCAGCTCACGCCCATTGTGCTTTCACACTGGCAGCATTTGCGACGCACAGCTGAACTGTGGTCCATTCTGTCACCTCCTCCGACCACTGTCTACCATGTGCTTTGATTTATGACGGGCACTTGGTCAGCATACACTGCTGCGATGCGACCGTGTTCCCCCCGTCCCACACACTTAACATGCTGTATGTAGGTAGTTTACATGATAAAAGTAGTCTTAATATTACGATATTACGTCTAGTTGTAATTGTTTAAACATGCCTTTTGAAGTTTGGGCAAAGACTCCTGGCAATATTGTGTGTATTTTATTTATTTATTTCAACGCGCTGAATGTCATTGTGAAAAACCTTACTAACATGATTTTATGGTGAAACGTATTTATGTGAATCAGGTAAATGTTGATCAAGAACACTGTTGCTTTAATTCAACATGAGCAGCGCAGCATAAAATAGACTCTGCGACGCACTGCCTCTGCGTGAGGTGTGAATGCTCTAACGCAGTGGTTCCAACACCACATTCCTGGAGGCCCCGCCCCCCTAACAGTGCACATTTTGCACGTCTCCTCACTCAAACACACCTGATTCAGGTTATCAACTCATTAGTAGGGACCTCAAGACCTGAAGTGGGTGTGTCAAACAATGGAGATATGCAAAATGTGCACTGTTGGGGGGGGGGGGGGGGTTGGGAACCACTGCTCCATTTTGTTAACATGGGCGCATCCGGTGTGAAACCCGCTCAACACGCTCTGTTAAGTCTTCATCGTCAGTTAGGAACCTGGGTGTGCTCTTTGATACCAATCTCTCATTTGAAAGCCACGTTTCTAGCATCTGTAAAGCTGCATTCTTACATCTTAAAAATATATCTAAACTTCTAAATATGCTCTCAATGGCAAATGCAGAACAGTTAGTTCCAGTGTTCATGACCTCAAGGCTAGATTATTGTAGTGCTCTACTGGGTGGTTGCTCTGCACGCTTAAACAAACTCCAGCTGGTCCAAAACACTGCAGCAAGAGTTCTGACTACAACCAGGAAGTAGGGGGTGTAAATTGGACGGTTCTTCACGGTTCAATACGATATCGATTCTCAGTCAGCGAAACGATATTTTCCCATACTTCAAAAAAGTTCTGCGAAACGATGTGTGTTATCGCGAGACTTCGTGCTAGTATCGCAAGATTTCACACAGAGCTCGCGTCATTTTCCTTTAAATATGGCCGCGCGCTGTTGGTTGGTGTGTGTGTGTGTGTGTGTGTGTGTGTGTGTGTGTGTGTGTGTGTGTGTGTGTGTGTGTGTGTGTGTGTGTGTGTGTGTGTGTGTGTGTGTGTGTGTGTGTGTGTGGGGGGGGGGGAGGGAGCCGGTGTTTGAGCTGTTGCAGGTAGACATTTAACCCTGTAAACTCGTTTTTGAGAAATTGAGGGAGCAAAAGTTTGTGGGAGCGCCGAATGATACAAACAATGACACTCGCCAGTTCCCGTATCAAGTCACTCAACAGCACAGTCTCAGTAAATGGTGGAGGCATCTAAAAAGGTTGGCGGGCATAACAGTCAAACCGGCAGTTTAGAGAATTAAATGATACTGCTTATGAATTCTCAAACCATTGGATTGGCTCATTATAGTGTTGCTTTCGTCAACGAAAATGATGACGAAATATCTTGGTCAACGAACCTTTATCACCTGACGAAAACGACACGCGACGCAACGTAAATGCTGGTCATGTGACGATGACTGAAATGAAATGTATAATGCAATATTTTGACCAATAAAAACAAGACTAAATGTGGTTTACAAAATAAAAACTATGCTAAAATGTCTCTTCTTTTTCGTTGACCAAAACGAGACGAGACGAAATGTTATAACGTTACGACGAATGAGAGAGTTGTGCGTGAGCCCATAAATTTAAGCTTTGTCAGCTTTGAATTCTGGTTTGCGATCTGGTCACCCGATTATCAGAGAATTTAACAATATTATTCCATTAGTTATTCCATTAAAATGTCTCATTGATATATTTGACACATTCATAATCATTACTTTTGCCGGTTCTTTGTCACAGCTGTTATGTGCGTTATTGGCAGCGTCTCCCTCCGGTTAAATGAATGCGTCACCACCGAAAGCATGGAGATTTAATTTTAGAGAATAATCGCACAACCTATTCGATATTCTATAATTAAATAAACTAATCGAATATTCAAAAATCGTGACTCATCCCTGCATGGAATCTCTTTCTTTTCCCAAATCTTCACTCACGTCTCACCCATTTTCTAAGGGGATTATAAACGTTTCTTCATTGGTTCGCTTTTAATTAGGCCTATTATATTCGTATTCTTTACTGTGGTAAAGTAGAAAAACGCTGTAGGACAGATAGCCTACATCCCTCTCAAAGCACAGAGTGGTAGGCTATATCACGCGTCTTTGTGTGGTAGTATATAATTTTTTAACAACCCCCCCAACCACTGCCGGTAGTTGGTCCATTAACACAGAGGTGGTAAAAAAAACTGCCACCGTCACAACCCAAAATATAATAAGATAACCTTGTTTGAAATACTATATTGACTGGGTTAAATAGAATTGCATTACTTAAGAGACTAAAATACAATTTTCAATGACTAAAACTAGACTAAATGTCATCAGTTTTCGTCGACTAAAACTTGACTAGACTAAAACTAAAATGACAGCTTGACACAAAGACTAAAACTCAAATTAAAACAGGCCGTTAAAACAACACGACTCATTAACAACTTTGAACTGAATACGGTCTATGTGAACATGCTGTAAATACCGGTCATCTTATTTCACTGTAATATTACTCCACAACTTGGCACTGCAACCTTGTGTCTGTGTTTCATAAAACCCAGCCTTTTCCTCCTTGAGCTGAACCTAGTTTATCTGATCCTGGTCTACTATTTCTACCTACCATTGCAGCACTAGCTGAACAATACATTTATAAATACACACAGATGTCTATGGAAGCAGCAATAACAATCTATTCGTTCACGGCATCCAATAGCCACAGAGGCTATGTAGCGGGATGCTCGTGACTTGCTCGCACTTCGTCGTCATATCATTACCAAAATCATAGTGGCGATCTTGTCTTGATTTGACTTTTATTTCAGATTAACATGCAGACATGATTCAACCAACACAATACGGTCAACAGAAAGTTGGCTCCCGCAACTCGCCCCTTCCAACACTAGCTCAAAAATCCGCCAAAGGAAATAATAAAGATAAAAGGAAGTAATCACCTGTGCCCACGTGACCGTGAATAACCAATAATAAATATCAAATAATTAATGCTCTTACACTATTCAAATAAAACTTGCTGACGCATTTTATTCATACATTATGCAAGTAACTAAAGTTCACTCTATTCTTATCCCAGTTCACCAGCCACTTATTTTCATCTATTTCAGGAGAAACTGCTGAATTCACGTGCTGTAAATCAGACTGACAGGACTCACGTTATTATAGACCAACATGATCATTACAAGACACCTTTATTTATACAGAGCTTTTACAATGTGTGTCAAAGCAGCTTTACAGTGATGGAGGAAACATTATTATCTCCTAGAGCTGTTTCACAGCTGAAATTGTTTCATTGTCCATCTTAAATTCAGTATTGATTCATTCTGTATCAAGTGTCCCCAACTAAGCGAGCCAGAAGCAAGGCGACATTGGTTTTTAAAAGACAAAACACTCCTTTACACATATTTGAGATATTCTGACTATCTGGTAGATGATTACATAGCAAGCAAGTTTGTGAATATTTTTAATAAAAGAAAAAGAAAAGCGATATCTGTCATGCAGTGTTATTGTGGCTGCGGTGTCACGTGACAAGCACGACGCGGAAACAATAGCGGGAAACGATCTTTAAAACCATTTATTACATTTTTATTAAATATATTAAGTCAAAAGTATTAATTTATTTATAATCCCTTTATTAAGGGATAAGTCTGAAGCACACCATAAAATAATTATATCAATTCATACAGGGCTAGTAGTATAGAGCTGTATATAAAGATACACACCCAGGTATCGTATCAGTACTCTGTATCGGCCGATACCCTGAGCCCAGGTATCGGGAAGGGAAAAAGGTATCGGAACATCTCTATTATTCGTCTCCGCAGTTAAAAAAGACAGAGTTGACAATTCAAACTATACTTTCGTTATTTTAATTGTATTTATTTATTTAAGGCATTTTGCACACATTTGCTCTTCACCTTTGTTACTTGATTGCCTTTCGTTTTATTTTATTGGAAAGGTGTTCTTATCTAATTCTGTAAATTAACTGTATTTTTTTCGGTGCGTCGAAGTTGCACTGGAGCATGCTCTCAGGTAATTTAGTGTTGCCGCCTCGCGTCGGGAGAATATGAGCTTAAAACACACTGAAAGCACTACAGCAGACTGTCAGCTAGCTTGCGCATTCTGTACCTGTGTTTAAAATAGGGCTGTAATGATATGCGATATGAAACTGAAATCGCGACACTCAGATCCACGAACCTGTGTCGCGGTGTGAGAAGGCAGAATCGCGACACACCCCTTCCAACTCCTAGGGCTGTTTTTTACCACTGCGGTGTTAATGGACCAACTACTGGCGATGGCGCCAGTGGATAACCAGTTTATTACATAAAACTTATTGATCATTGATTAAGCAAGGTTATGTGCGTACATGCTGCTCAACCGCAAAACACCTAAAGCTGACAAGGAAAAGTGAAGCGAGTGTCAGAGTTATGTCAGTTTGCATTTTACATTGGCTAAAGATTATAGGTTGTAAGTTTGCGTGTGGATTCCCAGCTTTCTGTTTTGAGCAAATGTAGGTAGTAATTAGGGGTGTGCGATATCACGATTTCTGATCGTGGACGATTAAAATGTCTTCACAATCTGCTTTTGAAGAAATCTCGTAGTATGGTGCATTCTATCAGTTTGCAGTTCTGAAACCTCCGTCTCAACATAGACAACGTGACGTATAGTCACATCAAATGTTAACGCATGTTTTGAAGTTTAAAGCACATGCAAATAATGAACTTTTGTGAACTGCAGTGTCTGATTTCTCTCATATAGGATGCATTTGGTTAAGAATGAATGCTCAAACAGCAACGCACTACTAATAACAACTATGAATGATGAAGCACATTGACTCATTTTACAATCCTACCAGCCCTTTATTTACACTAAAAACCCTTCATTAACTTGGTGAAGAACATGGCATTTAGAGTTTGGTTTCCACACCATGTCATGCTGTTGACGACATGCCACTGCAGAAGACACATATTGCACTATTAAGGCTAACGATTCATCTATTAACCGATCGTTAATCTAAACAACGAGCATCATGGGAATTTGCGTGAATTGAAAATCCCTAGTGGAAACCAGCTTGTCAAGTAGATGTTCTGCTTGAGTGCTGTAACATTGCACACAAGCAGATCCGTTTCCTCGCTAGAGAAGCGTTCAGTTTTTTGGCTTGCATATTCCTCCAAGTAAATAGTGAATCCGCCGTGTCGTGGCAAAAGAGATACATTTAAATCAAATACGTGTTATATGCGCAGATCAACAGCGGCTGAGACTGCCAGCGACCAGCTCGCCACTGGCAGGTCACGTGACCATAGATCATGGGAATTTGTGTAAAGGCAGCTCCTGCCAGCAAGTTGAAGATTGAACTCCTACAGTCTCTCAGTCATCGCCTTTTGTGTTGTGCACACTGTAGATCCAGAGATCTCTCTCTCTCTCTCAATAAATAATTAGCAAGAAAACATCTATATAGACATTATGAAATTAATACCCTACTTACCACTGATTTCTTTGTAGACAGTGACGGTTTTGTAACATCTGAAGAATCCTCCTGTTCAGGTTGACAGAAATAGTCTGGTTCCATACATTTTTGTTATATCTTTGATTTTTTTTTTAACACACAAATTTACAAGGATAGTTCTCTGCACATCAGCTGTAAGGCTGTAAGAATGTCCTGCTTGAGGGGAGATGGGACCTGATCATCTGGGGTCTGGTGGGGCATGATGGAGCCAACACCTGGTGTTTCCTTTGAACTTTCCTTAGCCTGAAATAAGTTCATTTAATGCATAACTGTAGACATACAATCCTTTAGTTTCACTTTACTATGCAGCTTTACATGCTTTAACAAGTGTATAGTGCATGTAATATTTGATTTTATATGAATACTTAATGTTCTGTCTTGGCAAATATGTAGGCAATGTTCATATAATTAACTAGATTTCTATTCATTTCTGGGAGACACTAGGGTTTGTATAACATTTCTTAACAATACAAGAACAATTTAACTACAATATTATACAGACTAATGAGTACAATGATTTAGGCTACTTCAATTTTGATGCATGAAATTTCAACAACAAAAAAAGACCTTCCGTCTAGCTGAATGTCTCCTGGTGCATTCATTATGATGCTCTCTCAGTCTTGTGATGCGACGTTCAAACCTGTCTTTGGCCTCCTTGCTGATCCTCTTGTTGGGTTTATTTGGTCTGTTCGAAAGGTATAATGAACTCAATAACTGTACACATACAGTAAACAGTACACATGCTTGTACATCGTGTCCTAACCGCAAGCGATCGTTGTGGCAGCGCATGTTTCTGTCCACACTGAATCAGCTCATGAACTCACCTTTAGGCCACGGTATTACACGTGCGACATGCGGCTATTTGCTATCAAATTAAGTGATTCGTGTCGACAGAGTACTTATTTTCACTTAATTTGATAGCAAATAGCCGCTTCTAGGTGTATGTCGCACGTGTAGGCCTACCTAAAACTATCCTTGCTACCTAAAGCTAACTTGACGTTACCTTAATTAGAAGCAACGCGCTTAATCGGTTTAATTGACGATCTACCTCCTCATAGTACGACTTTAGATAGCCAGAATTCATAATTTACCATGGTATTTATGTTGTAAAACAAACAGTCTTACCTTATTTGGTCCATGATCTGTCCATTAGAATGGGACATTTCAGAGATGTCGTCACACGTGTCGTTGTAATCTCAGAATGGTTGTAAGTGACTTCTGCATCTGCTCTCCAATTAGTCTCCAGATCGGACCAAACTTTTTACAAACTAGAATGGCGGCCGCAGCTGCGCGATGTTAATCTTAATAATTCCGAAATATATGCCATTTAATACAATTAATTATCTGTACTACTACTATATTTTGTGGGAATACATGGTGTACTGAATAAAAAAAATTAATCCATCAAATGAGGCGAATTACTTTTCATTTGTATAAACTACCAGACTATCATGATATGATCTGTTATTATAAAAATAAATAAATAAAGAAAAATAACTAGTTTCACATGATGTATATGTATATTAGAAGCAGTTCCGCCTAGTCTATAACAACATAAAAAAATATTTTGAGATTTTATAATTTCATGGTTTATAGTTCTTGTGGAAGTTAATTACTTTGACATATAAATATGTCCTCATTAAATATTTTCTTATAAATGTGACTCATTTTAGAGAAAATATGAGTAAGTAAATCATAGACACAGAAAGGGGGGAACGACACCGCTGACAACAGACTGTCAGAAGGCCCAATGAGCCCAATGGAAATTTCAAGAACTGTGTGTTCACCTGACATATCAAGTCCCCACCACAACCAACTCCCTGATGGGTAGAACACATGGGAGTCTAGGTCTATTGTGTCAATGCATTGACAAAATGTCAAATGCAGCAATTAGCTTATAGACTGGGTAATAAAAAAACATGTTTTATTCCATTAAAAAATAAATAAACATTGTCTGGCTCAGTTTCAGAAAGGAAAATAATATAATTCCTATGCAGCATGACTGCACAAATAATAAAATAAAATGACAAAACGACAAAAGTTATAGGAAATTGGAAGGTAATTATTATACACTTAATTATAAACTGAAATAAATAGCACAACACCACAATAAATAGGACAGATATACAGACAAATAGATAGACAGACAGATAGATAGACAGACAAACAGATATACACAGACAGATAGATAGACAGACAAACAGATAGACAGCTAGACATGCAGACAGACAGACAGACAGACAGACAGACAGACAGACAGACAGACAGACAGACAGACAGACAGACAGACAGACAGACAGACAGACAGACAGACAGACAGACCAGACAGACAGACAGACAGACAGACAGACAGACAGACAGACAGACAGACAGACCAGACAGACCAGACAGACAGACAGACAGACAGACACTGGATCACCAAGGTCAAGTAAATCCAAAACTTGACTTAAGGTCAGAAGACTAACAGAAAGACATATATATTGTAGGGGACATAGACTACCTGTGTTATACCACCTCTTCATTTATCTACATATACTGTAGGGGACATAGACTACCTGTGTTATACCACCTCTTCATTTATCTACATATACTGTAGGGGACATAGACTACCTGTGTTATACCACCTCTTCATTTATCTACATATACTGTAGGGGACATAGACTACCTGTGTTATACCACCTCTTCATTTATCTGCACTCTGACAACAGAATAAACGTCAGAATAAACCATGTATTGATATAATTTCAATATGTAGATAACCCTTTCATAATGATGTGTCAAAAAAATGTATGAGCTATTAAAAAATTAACTAACAATAAACTTACCATTCATTTCTAAGCTTTGAGGTCATTGTGTTAAGATGGCAGAACCAGGAAACACATGTGTGGTCAGATGACCAAACTACTCAATCATGTTAGACCTGCACTGATCTCATGCAGACATCTTACATTTGCATTATAAATGAACATGTGCTTCGTAATAAGAGTTGCTTTATAAAACCACACTAAAATATGTGAGCAGAAATTGTGGTCACAATTGTGACTGGTGGAATTAATCAAGTGAACAATAGTTAAAAATAAAATAAAATGGGGGGGGGGGGGTTACAAACATTCTTCCAAATATTTCCCTTTGTGTTCAGAAGAACAAAGAAATGTATACAGGTTTGGAACAACTTAAGGATGAGTAAATTATGACAGAGGTTTCATTTTTGGGTGAACTATCCCTTTAAAAAAACACACACAGTAGTTCCAGTATTGACCATAGAGGGCGCACTCTGAAACACACTTTATACACACACACACTTTTTGTCTGGTGAAACCTCCCCCGTGAGGACCTAGGGCATTTTCAGGTTGTACCCTGCCAAACATGCTAAAATGGCGTTTTCTATCATTTGCAATGGTTGTGCCTGTGAGGACCAAGGCTCAGGTCCTCACCGCTCACAGGGTCTCCACGGGTTTGGTGTGCAATCAGGTCCAAGTCCACACCAGGATATAAAAACAAGTACACACACACAGGACACACACACACACACTGGACACACATACACACACACACACACACACACACTGGACACACACACTTACACGCACTAAACAGACACACAAACACTGGACACACACACACACACACGCACACACACACACTGGACACACACACACTGGACACTTACACGCACTAAACAGACACACACACACACTTGACACACACACACACACACACTGGACACACAAACACACACACAGGATATACACACACACACACACACACACAACACATACACACACACACACTTTACACACACACAGACTAGACACACACCTACACACACTGGACACACACACACACACACACAACCACACACACACTAGACACACACACACACTTTACACACACACACAGTAGACACACACCTACACACAGTGGACACACACACACCGGACACACACACACACACACACACACAACCACACACACACTAGACACACACACACACACACTAGACACACACACACACAAACTAGACACACACATACACACACTATACACACACACACACACACACACAATTGGATACACACACAATACACACACACACACACACACACACACTGGACACACACACACATACACACACACACACACACACACACACACACTGGACACACACACAAGACACACACGCACACACACACCGGACACACACACAAACACACTAGACACACACACACACACTAGACACACACACACACACACACACACACTGGACACACACACACACGTACACACACACACACACACTGGACACACACACACACTAGACACACACACACACACACTACACACACACACAAACACTGGATGGACACACACACACACACACACACACACAAACACTGGATGGACACACACACACACACACTGGACACACACACTGGACACACACACACACACACACACACTACACACACTGGACACTCAAACACATTGGACACACACACACACACTGAACACACACACACACACTGGACAAACACACACACACACACACACACTGGATACACACACCACACACTGGACACACACACACACCCACACACACACACACACTGGATACACACACACACACACACAAACACACACACACACAACCACACACACTGGACACACACACACACTAGACACACACACACACACAAACTAGACACACACACACTAGAAAGACACACACTCATACACACACACTGGACACACACACAAACACACACACACACACAACCACACACACCGGACACACACACACACACACACACACACACACACACACACACACACACACACAACCACACACACCGGACACACACACAAACTAGACACACACACACACAAACTAGACACACACACACTAGAAAGACACACACTCATACACACACACTATACACACACACACACACACACACACACTGGACGCACACACACTAGAAAGACACACACTCATACACACACACTAGACACACACATACACACACACTAGACACACACACTGGACACACACGCACACACACATTCACTGGATATACACACACACTGGACACACACACGCACACACACACACACTGGACAAAAACACTGGACACACACACACACTGGACACACACACGCACACACACACACACTGGACAAAAACACTGGACACACACACACACTAGATACACACACACACACACACACACTGGACACACACACACACACACACACACTGGACACACACACACACTGGACACACACACACTGGACACACACACACACACGTACACACACACACACACACACTGGACACACACACCTGACACAAACACACAGACTGGACACACACACACACACACTAGATACACACACACACACTGGACACACACACACACACACACATACACACACACACACACTGGACACACTACACACACACACACACACACACTGGACACACACACACACGTACACACACACACCAACACACACACTGGACACACACACACACCTGACACAAACACACAGACTGGACACACACACACACACACACTAGATACACACACACACGTACACACACACACACACACACACTGGACACACACACCTGACACAAACACACAGACTGGACACACACACACACACTAGATACACACACACACACACTGGACACACACACACACACACACTGGACACACACACACACACACTGGACACACACACACTGGACACACACACACACACACACTGGACACACACACACTACACACACACACACACACACACACACACACACACACACACACTGGACACACACACACACGTACACACACACACACTGGACACACACACACACGTACACACACACACTGGACACACACACACACACACACACTGGACACACACACCTGACACAAACACACAGACTGGACACACACACACACACACACACACACACACTGGACACACACACACACGTACACACACACACTAGACACACACTGGACAAACACATAAACACTCACACGCTGGACATACACACACAACCACACACATTGGAAACACACACACACACTGGACACACACACACTGGACACACACACACACACTGGACACACACACACACACACACATACACACACACACACACTGGACACACTACACACACACACACACACACACTGGACACACACACACACGTACACACACACACCAACACACACACTGGACACACACACACACCTGACACAAACACACAGACTGGACACACACACACACACACACTAGATACACACACACACACGTACACACACACACACACACACACTGGACACACACACCTGACACAAACACACAGACTGGACACACACACACACACTAGATACACACACACACACACTGGACACACACACACACACACACTGGACACACACACACACACACTGGACACACACACACTGGACACACACACACACACACACTGGACACACACACACTACACACACACACACACACACACACACACACACACACACACACTGGACACACACACACACGTACACACACACACACTGGACACACACACACACGTACACACACACACTGGACACACACACACACACACACACTGGACACACACACCTGACACAAACACACAGACTGGACACACACACACACACACACACACACACACTGGACACACACACACACGTACACACACACACTAGACACACACTGGACAAACACATAAACACTCACACGCTGGACATACACACACAACCACACACATTGGAAACACACACACACACTGGACACACACACACTGGACACACACACACACACTGGACACACACACACACACACACACTGGACACACACACACACACGTCTTCCTATAATAGTGAGGACTTTGACACAGGACCTTCAAATGAGGATCATCATTTCTGATAGAATTGGGAACAAACAGACACCTCATTCCAGCACTAAGTAGTCCCACAAACACAGATGTCACTTCAAACCTCCAATGACAAAATAGACATGCAGGTCACCAGTCTAGTGAGGACCAGTGGTTGCTAGGCAGTTTATGGATCACAGGGTCTAGAACAGCTTCTATCCCAGTTCTATCTGCCTGTTAAATCAAGCAACCTAAACTGTTTTCATCATACTTTTACAACATGACTCAACCTTTTTTTATTTTAGGATCTTACCACTTTGCATTTTGTATTGATGTTCTTATGATATATTTGACTGTTTATGTGTATGTACCACAGGAGGTTGGTGGGACCTTAATTGGGGAGGACAGGCTTGTAAAGGCTGGAGAGGAATAAGTGGAATGGTATCAAACACATCAAACACGTGGTTTCCATGGTTTCCATGTGTTTGATGCCATTTCATTGGCTCCGTTCCAGACATTATTATGAGCCGTCCTCCCCTCAGCAGCCTCCTCTGGTATGTACTGTGCTATATGAGAGAGCTCCAACAAGGAATTACAATGTATGTATTACTTTTAATACCTGCAAATGGTAAATAAACTACTTGAACCCTTTATGAATGTCTGAAGACGACTAGGCTGTTGTCATCTGACAAAAGGTGAAAATATTACAGGAATATTCTGCAAATGTTGATGAAGACGTCACTCAATACACCCAAAACAACATGCAGTCTTTCCACAAGACTCCCATGAAGTTATAGTGACGTTATGAGTTGACGTTAAAGTAACATACTCAGAACATACTGCACTCTTTAATACTGTTTTAGAGTATCCTCTGTTTAAACATTTAAACTCTTACCATAACACCTTAAAATACCAATGTGATCATTTGTTGTATGTCTTTTATGTTGAAAAACTAATTATACCATAATATATGGACATATGCTCCATCATTGTACCATTATATATGGACATATGCTCCATCATTGTACCATTATATATTGACATATGCTCCATCATTGTACCATTATATATGGACATATGCTCCATCATTGTACCATTATATATGGACATATGCTCCATCATTGTACCATTATATATTGTACTTTTCATAATAAAACATACTTGAAACCAGAATAAAATGTTAATAGTGAAAACTATTCTGTTATTGATGTTACGTTGCCTCTCCCAGTCGCAGGTTGACGTTTGTCATGAATCTTGCCTAGGAGGCAGAACTGTGCAATTTCCTCTAGATATGCCAGCTGCAAAGTCAACATTGTCTACATGGTAAACATTAGTGTAAAATAATAGTGTTTTATGCTGTTAAATGAAGGTAAGGATTATCAGTGTGGTTAAGGTTAAAGTTGATTAAAATCTGATTGTATTACTTTGTGCCTGTGCCAGCTAGTGACCACTTTGCAGAACTGCCTCCAGAACAAGATTCATGACAATAAATTCCAACCTGCCTCCCAGTCATCCCCTCCTTATCTTTACAAGGCTGCAGAACATCAAGCTAGTGATGCGGGGGTTGTCTCATAACCCACAGTCCACAGGAGGGTAGATGGCAGGTTGAATAAAGACTAAATAATAGGCTACATAAAACAATACATCAATGTAGCATTATTGTGCAATTTACACTAAGTGTACAAAACATTAAGAACAGCTGCTCTTTCCATGACAGACTGATCAGGTGAATCCAGGTGAAAGCTATGATCCCTTATTGACGTCACTTGTAGAAGAAGGGGGCGGGACAGGTTAAAGAAGGATTTTTAAGCCTGGAGACAATTGAGACATGGATTGTGTATGTATGCAATTCAGAGGGTGAATGGGATTCAAAACGTAGAATTTGCTGTGAGGAGGCAGAATCATTAGATCATTTATTTTGGTTCTGTTCATATGGAGCAGGTTTTTGGTCACAATGTTATTGTTCATTAGTTTGCTCCAACTGGTCGAGTGGTGCTAGGGATTGTGGGGCATAATGAAGGTTTATTCAATAAAAAGTGTGTGTGTGTATATATATATATAGTGGGGAAAAAGTATTTGATCCCCTGTTTTTGTTTGCCATAATTTTAATGGTAGGTTTATTTGAACAGGTGAGAGACAGAATAACAACTCCAGAAAAACAGACGCGTGTGTTTGTGTATCCAGTGAATCCTGTATGTTTGTGTATCCAGTGAATCCTGTATGTTTGTGTATCCAGTGAATCCTGTATGTTTGTGTATCCAGTGAATCCTGTATGTTTGTGTATCCAGTGAATCCTGTGTGTATTGTTTAATTTCCAATTCTTTATAGCAATTGTGGATTTCCAATTCTTCCTAGCTCCCTGAATATAATCAGCTTTGTCTGTTTTCAAGCAGAGACAAGGTCTCTTTGTGTCCTCAGCAGATGATGGTAGGGTGGAGGCAACCCCCTACCACTCAGCAGGTTGACCCTTGACCAGAGGAATGTAACCAGAGTCAGGAGACTCCCCCAGGGGTAAAGGCTACCTGAGAACCTCCCATTCTTCTGACTTGCAACTAGACATGTATTCTGTGCCACTATTATCTCCAAATAAGGAGAAAAGACCAGGGTGGAGGAAATTAGGATGGGTGTAACCGTGCAGGAGGGACTAAATGTGTCTTATGAATAAACATTTAAGAACATGTATAAAAGCCAAGAACTGAGAGATGTAAGTTAGTCGATCTGCAGGTCCACTCGGCTTTTGTTGCTCCTGTAATAAAAGTCTAGTTTGCTTCTACAAACTCCAGAAATGCTTTTATTTTTTATTAAGCGGGAAGAGTTTCTTCCACCACATAAATTGGCGACCACGAAGGGACTGACGAGTGCTGAGCCATCGGGGCATCTGAGCGAAATACGCAAACGATAAAACAATGGCCATTGTGTAAGCAAAATCCTTACTATAAGTTTGCGTAATTCGATCAGTTGCCTTCGAGGGTCAGGTACTAAAGTCAGGTCTCTCCAGAATACGGGCTAAATGTAATTGTTTAAGGTAAAAGAAACAGTTTGTAGAAAGAAATATAATGTGAATAAAGTGTGACGTTCCTGGAGTCGTGCGGTGTATGGGGCACAGGAACTGTGGTAAATTAATCCCTGTCTGTACTACTGCGTGTAGTGTGGTGAAAGGAATGGAAAAAGGGTGAAAGAATAAACAAAGTGTGAGAGAGTCTTACTGGAGGTGAGAGAGGGACGCGCACCCTCTCTGGGATTACCCGGTAGGGAGGACGCAGCTGATCTCTGTATCCCATAGGAGGAGTGAAAGTATGTGTGTGTGAAGCCGTGAATTGTGTGTGTTTGAAAAGTTTACATTGTAATCCCACTGTGGGCGCGTCTGTCGAAGTGCATGTGTATATACTATGGTATTACAATAAGCTGGGTAGTTAGTTAGTCCAGGTGAATGTGGCCATAAGCACGGGCTGAGATGTGCTGTTCGGGGCGAGTCAGTGGGGTTGTGTGTGTTCATTTGAGTCGGTAATCAGTCTGTGTTGTCTTGTTATTTCATCAGGGCCGCCTCGGCTGGTTGTCTGCTGCGTATGTGTGGTCTGCGTGGCTCATTGGCGCCTCCTGCTGGTCATACTGTTAAGTGCATTTTGGAACAGGTGTTTGGCTACTTGCCTAAAGTATATAGAGAAACCCTGTATAATAACGCTTTCTGTCTGTGCATCAGGAGAAAGGGCTGGATTTGCAGGTCACTCAGTGAAAGTGTGAGTGTATATAAGGGTATTATCTTTGAGAAAACCGGTATAAGGGTGTTATTTTTATGAGGACACGATATTAAACAGGTAAATAAGTAATATCCCAGTATAAGGGTGTTATTTTTTTTATGAAGACCCGATAATATAACGGGCAGAATAGATAAAATCATATAAGGGTATTATCTTTATGAGAAACCGGTATTATAAATTAGATATATTGTAAAATAAATAGTAGGAACCTACATTGTATAAATAATATTTAGAGGAACATAGTTAATCTGCATGGATAAATGAAAGTTGGAGCGTTTATATGTAAAAATGATTTAGTGAGGAGTGGTGTTTAGAATTGGAAGGTAAGAATCAATATTTAGAGATTTATTATTAAAAACTGCAATTTAGAGGGTTTAGTCTTGAAGCTGCAAAGGTGCAGCTTGGAGTTATAGTGGGGATACACACTAAGAGTCCATACTTATGAGACAAAAGTGTGGGTCAGCACTATAGGATGTAAATGGAAAGTACTAAACTATATGACGTTAGAATAGGGAAAATAAAGGCAGCATATAAAAGTTTGGATAGTCATAGGATTATATGGTTATAAAGAAACAGTGAGTCTGTAAGGTATAGACAAGGGAATAATACAATAAACAGAGTGAGTCTGTAAGGTATAGACAAGGGAATAATACAATACACAGAGTGAGTCTGTAAGGTCTAGACAAGGGAATAATACAATAAACAGAGTGAGTCTGTAAGGTATAGACGAGGGAATAATAAAATAAACAGAGTGAGTCTGTAAGGTCTAGACAAGGGAACAATAAAATAAACAGAGGGAGTTTAAGGTTTTAAAACGTTATTTAAAATATTATTTAAAACAACAAGTAAAGGAATAAATTGATAAAAGTAAAACAATAAGAAGGAACTTGACAATATAGAAATATAGAACCTAGAAAGGTTTCAGTAAAATAGGTTGAACTAATGGAGTGTATTATCAAATACTGAATAGGTAAAACACATTATAACCTACACAGAAAAGGTTTAAATACTATTAAAATATATCTATAAAATAAAAAGATAATATTAGGAGAACTTGATATGACAGAAGGAGCTCCAATTGATCCGGAACATTGTGAACTTTTGACAGAGTGATAAGAGGACAAGGGAGAGGGAATGCTGGAAGAAGTCAATTCCAGGGTGGAAGGAGAGGAAGAGTGAAACCCCCTGCAGAACCACCCCACTATGTTAATTAAGGACCTTCCCAAGACTCAACCAATGAATGGATGGATGGCCCCAACAGCCTCCACCGGCAGACCAGGCTTGGCTCCCGAAAACAGAATAATTAACAACAGGGATGCCCTGACCCCCTCCCACAGTGTTACCAGTACATATGTCCTGAAGGTGTAGATGGTTATGCATATATAGACACATGCTGGTTATGGAATTGTTTTACTTGATAGGACAGGATTGATAGAAAATTGTTTATTTTTGGATGTTAGTTGACAGTTTCACTTAATAGGACAATATTGATAAACTTTATTTGTGGTTTATTTCACTTTTGTCTAGACAGGATAATTACAGGTTCTAATTTACTATGATGGCCCTCACTGAGGCATGTAAACTAGGTAGTGGTGTACATGTTAACAGATATTCTGATTTAGCATACGCGATTGGTGTTTGCCTACCATGAGTAGGGGTTTGGAAAAGTAGTGATTTTATGAATGCATCTGGAAATATTAGGAAAATAATATGCTTACAGATTGAGGCCCTGCTGGAAGCTATGTTGCTCCCAGCTAGGTTGGCATTGAGGGTTTGTGCCTGCAAGGCAATCAAGATAACATTAGCTTAGGTAATAAAGTTGCTGCTGAAAGGTTTCACACTCATGTTGTGTATCTGGTTTCTGCTGTGAAGAATAGGTGTGTTTAGAGAGATGGTATAATGTCTTGTGGTAGTGAGGAGGGGAGCAGATAATTAATGGGTACGAAGGGAGCTAAGGCCCAGAACAGATTTAAAACAACCTAAACGGTATGTAACCTTTCTTTTGGTGTTGAGCAAACTGCCTAGCATCCACGATGGGGCCGGTAAATGGATTGGAGTGAACAATGGGGAAAACTCTGGCGGTGGGAGACCTGACGGCATTGCTGGTAAGGGTGCTGGGGATGGCCAAAATGGAGGACGTGTTGCAGGTGTGGCCTCGGATGAGCGGTGCATGAGAGGGAACTGGATGGACTGACATGTGACTAGTTCAGACAGGAGCTGTGGGGATTCCTGAGAACAGAGTATCCAGCCAAGGTAGACCCCAAAGCACTAAGGGGGGGAACCACTCAAGCCATCTGCGTGAACAGCTGAAAAGATGACAACAAGAAACAGAAAAGGACTCCGAAGGGAAACCCTGATGACAGCCATGTTCAGGACATCACTTCTGGAGGCGAGGCCAACACCAGTCAAGAGCAGACAGGAAGATGTGGTGGGACTTCATTCAAAATCCCACTGAGACTTCTGTGACAATGTCATCCATGCAGTGGAGAAACACAGAAAGGACGAACAAAAGTTGACAGAACAGGGGAGAGACATTCATAGAAGGCTGACACACCTGCAGCTGGAGGAATATACATGAAAGGACAAAAAAGAAAACACAAGCCTCATTGACTATTGAACCAGCATCTGAAGAGGTTACCATGACACCTGTCACCCAAGGAGGTCTGCAACCGCCACCTCAGCCACAAGGCCTAAGGTCAACCACCACACCAGTAGTGAATGGGTACACATAGCAACCACAGGGTAATTGGCAAGGAAATGGTCCCACCTCGGATGCATGGCAGCGATCTCAAACACAGGCTCCACAGGGACCAGTGACCCGCTGGGGAAGACCAAATTAAAGGGACTAGGGATGCCCAGAGAGTCCTAAAGGGGAGGGTCAGTTTACAGCAATAACCATGCAGGCTGATGATGAACCTGTGCTACAGGTTCGGGTGAATAATAGAGGCACACCCATGATGATATATTATACTGTATTTGGGTGTAAATCCACATGTTGCCTCACCTCTCCATGTCATGTAAATTTACTAAGACAATAGGATTCTTGGGAGAAATGCGGCTAGTTTCTATGACAGAACCAGTAAATTTAGAAGCAGGAAGGACAACCGCCTGCATACCGGAACTGTAATCAGAACATACTCCAGTAAATTCATTAGGAAAGGATGCACTATGTAGAATGGGTATTCAAATTAAGTGTACATTAGAAGGGATAGTAATAGACAGGGAAGGAACAGGACAATAAATGGTGATGATTACAGGCAGCAAATATATACAGGAAAAGGCAGAAAATGTGTATTGGATAAGAGGTATAGAAGAACTAGTGCAGGAAGTGTTAGATTAATGGGATAAGTTTTATATAAAATGTAAAGATGAAGCGACCAGAGTTAGAATTTCTTTGTACATTACAACAGGACCCATACCTAAGTTGGTGTCAGGCTCTGGCCATAGAGAAGTCTATTTGCTTCTCTATGTAGCCATGGTCAGAGTCTGACAGGTCTATTCTTTCTGTTTCTGGTGGTGGTTTGTGTGGGATCCCTAATTAGAGGCAGCTGTAGCGCATCGTCTAAACCTACATAGGTTTGACAACCAGTTTCATACCATAGTGAGTGAAAGCTGTAACCAACCTTGGTCTGTTCAAGTGGCAGAACTAAAAGCATTAACGGCAGCCTGCAGAGAGGGATGAGATACAGTAATAAATATATACACCAATACAGCATATGCACATGGGGTATGTCACCTGTTTAGGGCTGTATGGAAACAAAGAGGATTCAGGAAGACAGATGGTCGTCCAATTTAGCATTTTACACAAATACAGGACCTGATGAATGAGCTTATACAGCCAAAACAGGAAGCCATTGTTAAATGTCAAGCACACAAAAGGTAATGACTATGTTACTAGAGGCAATAATAAAATAGCATCAACTTGTACAGTATCAATACAAACTCCTCTCATTATAATAGAAGCATCAACTTGTACAGTATCAATACAAACTCCTCTCATTATAATAGAAGCATCAACTTGTACAGTATCAATACAAACTCCTCTCATTATAATAGAAGCATCAACTTGTACAGTATCAATACAAACTCCTCTCATTCTAATAGAAGCATCAACTTGTACAGTATCAATACAAACTCCTCTCATTCTAATAGAAGCATCAACTTGTACAGTATCAATACAAACTCCTCTCATTATAATAGAAGCATCAACTTGTACAGTATCAATACAAACTCCTCTCATTCTAATAGAAGCATCAACTTGTACAGTATCAATACAAACTCCTCTCATTCTAATAGAAGCATCAACTTGTACAGTATCAATACAAACTCCTCTCATTATAATAGAAGCATCAACTTGTACAGTATCAATACAAACTCCTCTCATTCTAATAGAAGCAGCCCCTGAAATAGATGACATACTGAGAATATAAGAGAGAGCAGGAATATATGAGCAAAGTATACAGGGAGAAAGGGCACAAAAGATACAAATGTATTGTGGAGAACACATGGAGGACTGGTGTAGCTCCGACTGTACTGTTGAATCTACTTGTTACTAATACACATGGTTTTGACCACTGTGGAAGGAGGAGGTGATGAGGAGAATTAAAAAACAAGGTTTTTTTGTCTCCATACATGAAGAAACAGTAGATTCAAGACGAGCAGAGTGTGAAACATGTGTATTAAATAATATCAGGAAGGGGTTAGCAGCACCAATTGGACATATTCCAGTACCAGAAGGACCATTTAAACACCTGGTAATGGACTATGTAGATATGATAAAATCTGTGAGAGTACACTGATGAATCAGGTGGATGTTTTTTCTCTGGCACTAATTACTTATAGCTTGCAAACTAATCAAATAACACATCTAACTCTGCATGAAATGCTTACAGTTTGACTCATGCCAGTGTCAGTTTTTAGAGGGTCTTGTGATGGTCCACCTTTTAGAGAATATGGAGGGAGAATTGAATGAGTACAATAGACTATTAACTGCTATCCATAATGTTGTTTATCTACAGGAGGAATACAGGGTTCCAGAGCAGGAGGTGGACCCACCTCGAGAAATCGATCCAGGGGACAGAGTCTACATCCAGAGTGTGTGTATCCTGCGTGTGTGTATCCTGCGTGTGTGTATCCTGCGTGTGTGTATCCTGCGTGTGTGTATCCTGCGTGTGTGTATCCTGCGTGTGTGTATCCTGCGTGTGTGTATCCTGCGTGTGTGTATCCTGCGTGTGTGTATCCTGCGTGTGTGTATCCTGCGTGTGTGTATCCTGCGTGTGTGTATCCTGCGTGTGTGTGTGTGTCCTGCGTGTGTGTGTGTGTCCTGCGTGTGTGTGTGTGTCCTGCGTGTGTGTGTGTGTCCTGCGTGTGTGTGTGTGTCCTGCGTGTGTGTGTGTGTCCTGCGTGTGTGTGTGTGTCCTGCGTGTGTGTGTGTGTCCAGTGTGTGTGTATCCTGTGTGTGTGTATCCTGCGTGTGTGTATCCTGCGTGTGTGTATCCTGCGTGTGTGTATCCTGCGTGTGTGTATCCTGCGTGTGTGTATCCTGCGTGTGTGTATCCTGCGTGTGTGTATCCTGCGTGTGTGTATCCTGCGTGTGTGTATCCTGCGTGTGTGTATCCTGTGTGTGTGTGTGTATCCTGTGTGTGTGTGTGTGTCCTGTGTGTGTGTGTGTGTGTCCTGTGTGTGTGTGTGTGTGTGTGTCCTGTGTGTGTGTGTGTGTGTGTGTCCTGTGTGTGTGTCCTGTGTGTCCTGCGTGTGTGTGTGTGTCCTGCGTGTGTGTGTGTCCTGCGTGTGTGTGTGTGTCCTGCGTGTGTGTGTGTGTCCTGCGTGTGTGTGTGTGTCCAGTGTGTGTGTGTGTCCTGTGTGTGTGTGTGTCCTGCGTGTGTGTATCCTGCGTGTGTGTATCCTGCGTGTGTGTATCCTGCGTGTGTGTATCCTGCGTGTGTGTATCCTGCGTGTGTGTATCCTGCGTGTGTGTATCCTGCGTGTGTGTATCCTGCGTGTGTGTATCCTGCGTGTGTGTGTCCTGCGTGTGTGTGTCCTGTGTGTGTGTGTGTGTGTCCTGTGTGTGTGTGTGTGTGTGTCCTGTGTGTGTGTGTGTCCAGTGTGTGTGTGTGTGTCCAGTGTGTGTGTGTGTGTCCAGTGTGTGTGTGTGTGTCCAGTGTGTGTGTGTCCAGTGTGTGTGTGTCCAGTGTGTGTGTGTCCAGTGTGTGTGTGTGTGTCCAGTGTGTGTGTGTGTGTGTCCAGTGTGTGTGTGTGTGTGTGTGTGTGTCCAGTGTGTGTGTGTGTGTCCTGTGTGTGTGTGTGTGTGTCCTGTGTGTGTGTGTCCAGTGTGTGTGTGTGTGTCCAGTGTGTGTGTGTGTGTCCAGTGTGTGTGTGTGTGTCCAGTGTGTGTGTGTGTGTCCAGTGTGTGTGTGTGTCCAGTATGTGTGTGTGTGTGTGTCCAGTATGTGTGTCCAGTATGTGTGTCCAGTGTGTGTGTGTCCAGTGTGTGTGTGTCCAGTGTGTGTGTGTCCAGTGTGTGTGTGTCCAGTGTGTGTGTGTCCAGTGTGTGTGTGTCCAGTGTGTGTGTGTGTGTGTGTGTGTCCAGTGTGTGTGTCCAGTGTGTGCGTGTGTGTCCAGTGTGTGTGTGTGTGTCCAGTGTGTGTGTGTGTCCAGTGTGTGTGTGTCCAGTGTGTGTGTGTGTGTGTGTCCAGTGTGTGTGTGTGAGTGCATGTCCAGTGTGTGTGTGTCCAGTGTGTGTGTGTGTGTGTGTCCAGTGTGTGTGTGTGAGTGCATGTCCAGTGTGTGTGTGTCCAGTGTGTGCGTGTGTCCTGTGTCCAGTGTGTTACCATGGTTATTATTTTAGGGTCACTGAGGAGTCTTCATCATAATAAACCCTAAACCCTGGATAGAGGGGCTCAGTGAATGTGGTGTAGAATGTGTTCAGGTGGGTCAGTGTGTCAGAGGAGACTCTGTAGAAGGACAGAGTGCCGGCTGGCCAGTCCAGATACACTCCTACTCTGTTGGAGCTGGAGGAGGGGACGTCTATGGTAGTGGAGTTATTATTGTGCCAGGCTCTGTAACTGTCAGAGCAGCTCAGACTCCAGGACTTGTCATTGTATCCAATCACACAGTCATAACACCCTCCTCTCCTGCTGATTCCTTTATATGTCACTCCTATATCAACCCATCCCCCACTCCACTCTACCTCCCAGTAACAGCGCCCAGTCAGACCCTCTCTACACATCACCTGTCCCCAGACATCAAATCTCTCTGGGTGATGAGGATACGGCTGCTTCTCTCTCGTCCATGTCCCCTTTCTGTTCTCCTCAGACAGAGAGAGGTTTCTGTTTACTGTGTTTGGGTCCAGTGTGAGATCACAGACATCTGATGGATGAAACCAGACACAATATTAGAAATCATTATCATTCACATTAGAATGTTAACTCACTTTTCACTAATTCATTTAATGTAGATGTTTCTAGGTATCAAAAGGAGAAGTTAAGGTAACTTGAGACTTGTTGAATGATCATATGTTATACTGTATGGTGATATAAAACACACACACACACACAAACAAACCTGTATGCATGCATGAACACACACACACACACACATTTCTAATGTAACACGAACACACACACATTGTCAAATCAACTCTTTCCAAACGTTGGTGTCCCTGATTGGTGCTTCTGTAGAACTCCAGCTTATATTTAATATAACCAAGTAAGTAATGATGGTGGTCTTTGACTTTGACTTAACTTGAATTAAGACTTATTCTTAGTCATATTCTTCACATCAGTCAACACTCACATTTTCTAAGTCCAGGTTTCATTGTGTTCTCTCCACCATGTTCCACACTGTAACGGTAAGTAGAAGAACAGACAGACATTGAGGGATACACGTGAACACACACACACACACACACACACAGTGAGCGTGTAACTTAATAAATGTCTTGTCTATGTTTGTGAATGGGTGTGAATGCATCTGTTTGTGTCAAGTGTGTGTGTGTGTGTGTGTTTCTGTCAAGTGTGTGTGTATGGGTGTGCGCATCTGTGTGTATCCAGTGTGTGTGTTTGTGTCCAGTGTGTCCAGTGTGTGTGTGCGTGTGTCCAGTGTGTGTGTGCGTGTGTCCAGTGTGTGTGTGCGTGTGTCCAGTCTGTGTGCGTGTGTCCAGTGTGTGTGTGCGTGTGTCCAGTGTGTGTGTGCGTGTGTCCAGTGTGTGTGTGCGTGTGTCCAGTGTGTGTGTGCGTGTGTCCAGTGTGTGTGTGTGTATCCATCTAGTGTATCAAGTTTGTGTGTCCTGCTTCTTTGTGTGTGTATGTTGTGCATGCCTGTGTGTATCCAGTCTGTGTCCAGGTGTGTGTCTGTGTATCCAGTATATGTTTGTGTTCAGTGTGTGTCCAGCAGCAGCACACACACACACACACACACATACACAGACACCCCCCCCCCCCCCCCAGTGTGTGTGTGTGTGTGTGTAACCTGTGTGTTTGTATCCTGTGTGTGTGTATCCAGTGTGTGTGTCCTGCTTTCCCCTAGACATACTGGACAAACACACTGGACACACACACACTGTACACACACAGAAAACACAAACACAGACTGGAGACAGACACACACAAACAAAAGGACACACAAACACTGGACAGACACACACACACACACACAGTGGAGGTAATAATGTTTGTCTTAACTATCCTGATAACTCCAACATGTCTGATATGAACATTGACATAAACCCTCTACATACTTGAGTTTCTCCAGTCTGCAGTGTGGATCCAGTCCAGCAGAGAGCAGTCTGACTCCTGAGTCTCCTGGGTGATTGTAGCTCAGGTCCAGCTCTCTCAGGTGTGAGGGGTTTGACTGCAGAGCTGAGACCAGAGAAGCACAGCCTTCATCTGTGACTAGACAGCCTGACAGCCTGCAAAGAGTCAAATAATATTACAACCACACTGCTGTTCTTTGGTGGTGAAAATAGTGGCAGTAATGTGTTTCAACGTAGGGAAGCCTGCGACAGTGTCATCGACCCAGGGAGCTACAATGAACCGAGAAAATGGGCCAAAAAAATGTCAAGTGTAGAGAGAGAGAACATTATTAGAGCATTGGCAGGTGTTGACAGCACTACTTTGATAAAAAGTATGTCCGCAAAAGATTCTGAAGACAAGCCTTTCCCAGCATATTTGTCCCACTCTAAAGAAGCAAACGGACATGAGAAGGTGAAACGAGACTGGCTGTTTTTTAGCGAATGTAAAAAATCATTGTACTGTGTTCCATGCATTCTCTTTTCTGAAGAATTAGATAAGAAGTCTATAAGCGAACTTAATAGCCGAGAGAGGTTTAATGTTTCCACAACGAAGTGGCAGAAACTCTACAGTAAATGACCAGAGCATGAAAAAAGCAGCCCACATAAACACTGCTACTGGAAGTGGTGGAATCTACAGCATTCCATAATACATGGCTCAGGTGTTGATGCCCAGTTCCAACAGGAATTCCAAATGCAAGTGGAAAAAAAACAGGGCTTTGTTGGAGAGATTATTAGATGTTACGCTCTTTTTGGCATCTAGAAATCTAGCTTTCAGAGGGGACCCCATCAAGCTTGGTGATGTTCATGATGGACATTTTTTAGGTCTACTTGAGCCGATTGCAAAATATGATTCTTTCATGAGAGAGCATCTAGAAAAAATAAGTGGGATTCAATGCTTGCTGAAGCTCAAAATATAGCCCATGCAATGGTCATCCCACCTGAGTTCACCCATAGCAGGAAGAGAAAGCGCCAGCTCACTGAAGAAAGGTCAGATGCACAGGAGACTCCTGATGTAACATTTGGGAATTCTGTGTATTATGTTGTAGTGGACAGTATCATTGCACAGCTGACATCCAGATTTCAGTCGATCAGGGACATTTGCAATGATTTCAAGGGAATACTCAAGTTCCAGCAGTTGGGTGAGGAGGATATTAAGTCATCTTGTAGAAATTTGATAACAAAATATCCCAAAGATCTATCTGAAGATTTGGAAAAACAAATGCTCCATCTGAAAAGAATATACAGTGCCACGTTCTCAGGAACATCAACACCCATGGAGTTGCTCAACAGGATTCATGACATGAAGCTTGAGAGCATTTATGGTGACATTTCCATTAGACTGAGGATATTTATCACTTTACCTGTAACTGTGGCAGGAGGAGAAAGGTCCTTCAGTAAACTCTAAATCATAAAACATGACATGCGCTCCACAATGAGCCAGGAGAGGCTCAATAACCTGGCAATACTTGCCATTGAGTGTGAAACGGCTAAACAGATTGTCACAATTGTCACACCCTGAGATGTTTCAGCTGTTGGAGTCACTTCACTTGTATTGTCAGTAAGAATAGAAGATGTTTCTGAACACTTCTACATTCATGTGGATGCTACCATGGTTATGAATAATCATGAATGAATGGTGAATGATGATGAATGAGAACGTTACAGAGACACAAAGATCATACCCCCTCTGTTATTGGTAATGGTGAGAGGTTAGCATGTTTTGTTCTAGCCTCTGTAACTTTCTCACTCATTATTATTCATGATTCATTCATGATTTTTCTTAATCATGGCATCATCAGGATTCATTTAGTAGTGTTTAGAAACATGTTATCTACTCACTTAGAAGATGAATCCAGTCACCATCCACCATTCAGTTACTATTGGGTAAAACGTAACCCAAAACACAACCAAATCAAACTGCAAAAGCAAACAATGAGTTTGGGACCAAATACTAAACTTTTGACTACTTTAATATACTATAAGTGAATTGGTCAGAATACTTATGACTTCTTCAAATAGGGGGACTAGATACATAAAGTGCTTTTATTTTTCTACATGGTGAAACAGATATGTATGAAAATACCCTCAAATAAAAGGTGACATTATATACTGTCACCTCATATGAAACATTTGAACTCAAATCCACAATGCTGGAGTACAGAGCCACATTTAACATGTTAGTTTCACTGTCAAACTAGATATGGTGTGGACTGTATACTCAATACAATCTAAATCTGATACTTCACTGTCTGTGTTTTGACTGATACTGCTTTTTAAACTGGTCTGGTCAGTCTACTCAAATATTTGTACTATACATTTTTTCTCTGCAATTCAATACGTTGATCATTTGTAATTTCTAATTATGATACATTCATTTATGAATAGATATGGCAGGTTTCAGGACACTGATATATCTGAGAATGTTGAAAAAAACATATAAACTAGATATGGTGTGGACTGTACACTCAATTGTCACACCCTGAGATGTTTCACCTGTTGTCTTGTCTCCACCTGTCACACCCTGAGATGTTTCACCTGTTGTCTTGTCTCCACCTGTCACACCCTGAGATGTTTCACCTGTTGTCTTGTCTCCACCTGTCACACCCTGAGATGTTTCACCTGTTGTCTTGTCTCCACCTGTCACACCCTGAGATGTTTCACCTGTTGTCTTGTCTCCACCTGTCACACCCTGAGATGTTTCACCTGTTGTCTTGTCTCCACCTGTCCCACCCTGAGATGTTTCACCTGTTGTCTTGTCTCCACCTGTCACACCCTGAGATGTTTCACCTGTTGTCTTGTCTCCACCCCACACCAGGTGTTCCCTATTCACCATTAGTCCTCTGTGTATTTAACCCCTGTTCTCTGTTCTGTCAGTTGCCAGATCGTCTTGTCCCCTACAGTCGTTTCCAGCGTTCCATGTTACCAGTGTTTTTCCCCGTTACCTGTGTTCAGTTCTGTGTTTTCCCCGTTGTCGATATTTGCCTGTTTTACCCGACTACGAGCCTGCCTACTCCTGTGTACCTTAGCCCTTCTGCCTCGACTATCGCCTTCTGCCTGTCCACCGGCCAACGAACCTGCCTACCCCAGTGTACCTCTGCCGTGACATCCTGTTGCCAACCTTTGCCTGTCCTCCGATTACGAGACTGTCTACCCATTAAATATATATTTTATTGCCTCTGTGTCCGCATTTGGGTCCACCTTCCTGCCTTGTGTCACAGATTGACTTCAAATACATTATAAAAGACTTTTCATCCAGAAAGACAAGGAAGATGACTGTATAAGAGGCAAAGATGAAGCCAGGTCAATTGTATTTAATACTAAGAATTGTGTGTTGTAAGTGTAGCAGATTTCTGTGTGTCAAAGAGTTATTTTATGTTTGTGTGTGTGTGTCTGGCCCGGCGCCACACAGGTTGTTAAGGCCTCTCAGTTATATTTATTAAACTTTATAATTCAGTTTTATGTATCTATAGAAACATAGATGTGTTTTGCTATAATGTATCTTCCATCACTGAGTAAGTCTCTCTCAGTTTACATGTATATGTTTTATGTAGGAGAGAGAGAGAAAGAGCATGCGTTGATATGAGTAAAGATGATTTAGGGTGGGTCCATTCACTGGACCTTTTCAGGGGCCAGTTCATAACCATGGTAACATCCACATGAATGTAGAAGTGTTCAGAAACATCTTCTATTCTTACTGACAATACAAGTGAAGTGACTCCAAAATGACAGGACATTATTCACCATTCAGTTACTATTGGGAAAAACATAATCCAAAACACAACCAAAACAAACTGTAAATGCATTCAACAAGTTTGTAGAATCACAAGCTTCATGTTATCCCTGCAGGGAAGGAATATTGATCCAAATACTAAACTTGACTAAATTAAAATATTGAAATAATCATGACTTTTTCAAATGGGAGAACTACATAAATAAAGTGCTTTCATTTCTAAACGGTAAAACAGATATTTATGAATAAACTGACATTCTGTACTGTCACCTAATATGAAACATTATATCTCAAATCCAAAATGCTGGAGCATAGCACCAAATTGAAAACTGTATGCTTCACTGTCCATATGGTGTTGACCATGTCTTCCTGGTAAACACATGTGGATCTGGTGAACAGTTATCACTTGTTGACCAACTACAGGAATACTGACCTCAGTGTGTCCAGTTTACAGTGGGGATTCTCCAGTCCAGCAGAGAGCAGCTTCACTCCTGAATCTTTCAGGTCATTGTTACTCAGATCCAGCTCTCTCAGGTGTGAGGGGTTTGACTTCAGAGCTGAGACCAGAGATGCACAGCCTTTCTCTGTGACTCCACAGCCTGACAGCCTGTAAAGAGTCAAATCATATTACAACCACACTGCTATTCTTTGGTGGTGAAAAGTGGCAGAATACTTTTTTAAACATATTTAGATATATCAGGGTACTGACACCTCCCATATCAATTCACAAATGAATGTATCATTGTTAGAAATTACAAATGATCAACGTATTGAATTGTAGAGAAAAAAATGTATAGTACAAATATTTGAGTAGACAGACCAGACCAGTTTAAAAAGCAGTATCAGTCAAAAGACAGACAGTGAAGTATCAGATTTAGATTGTATTGAGTATACAGTCCACACCATATCTAGTTTGACAGTGAAACTAACATTTTAAATGTGGCTCTGTACTCCAGCATTGTGGAATTGAGATCAAATGTTTCATATGAGGTGAAATTATATATTTTATTTGAGGGTATTTTCATACATATCTGTTTCACCATTTAGAAAAATAAAAGCACTTTATGTATCTAGTCCCCTATTTGAAGAAGTCATAAGTATTCTGACCAATTCACTTATAGTGTATTAAAGTTGTCAAAAGTTTAGTATTTGGTCCCAAACTCATTGGTTGCATTTGAAGTTTTATTTTGGTTGTGTTTTGGGTTATGTTTTGACCAATAGTAAACAGAATGGTGGATGGTGACTGGATTCATCTTCTAAGTGAGTAGATAACATGTTTCTAAACACTACTAAATGAATCCTGATGATGCCATGATTAAGAAAAATCATGAATGAATCATGAATAATAATGAGTGAGAAAGTTACAGAGGCTAGAACAAAACATGCTAACCTCTCACCATTACCAATAACAGAGGGGGTATGATCTTTGTGCCTCTGTAACGTTCTCATTCATCATCATTCACCATTCATTCATGAATATTCATAACCACGGTAGCATCCACATGAATGTAGAAGTGTTCAGAAACATCTTCTATTCTTACTGACAATACAAGTGAAGTGACTCCAAAATGACAGGACATTATTCACCATTCAGTTACTATTGGGAAAAACATTATCCAAACACAACCAAAACAAACTGCAAATACATTCAACAAGTTTGTAGAATCACAAGCTTCATGTTATCACTGCAGGGAAGGAATATTGATCCAAATACTAAACTTTTGACTAAATTAATTTGTTGAAACAATCATGCCTTTTTCAAATGGGAGAACTACATAAATAAAGTGCTTTCATTTCTAAACGGTAAAACAGATATTCAAATAAAAGTTGACATTCTGTACTGTCGCCTAATATTAAACATTCTATCTCAAATCCAAAATGCTGGAGCATAGCGCCGTATGCTTCACTGTCCATATGATGTGGACTATGTGTACCTGGTGAACACGTGGATCTGGTGAACAGTTATCACTTGTAGACCAACTACAGGAATACTGACCTCAGAGTGTCCAGTTTACAGTGGGGATTCTCCAGTCCAGCAGAGAGCAGCTTCACTCCTGAATCCTTCAGGTCATTGTTACTCAGATCCAGCTCTCTCAGGTGTGAGGGGTTTGACTTCAGAGCTGAGACCAGAGATGTACAACCTTTCTCTGTGACTCCACAGCCTGACAGCCTGCAAAGAGATCATCAGGATTTCACAAACACACTGTTAATTTAACACCAGTAGTGTAGAAGGACAATGGCAGATGCATTTGGTTTATTCTGTCAAACAACATATAGATTCATCTTCCGTCTCCTAGAATGTTATGGTCATATTGTTATACTAATGTGAACATCAAGGCATTGATTCATTATGTTTTTAATAATATATATTTTACTCTAAACTGAATATTTCTTCCTGATGATTAGTACTTAAATATCATGTAATGTACTCACACCTGATAAAACATGGACTCGATATCTGCCATCATGGCGACAGGCTCCTGTCTGAATCTCAGCAACACTCCGATGAGGGTGTTAGTTAGGTCAGGCCCTTGAAACAACTGGTCATTTAGCGACACACCTTGGTAAGTTGCTGCACAGTCAAAGACAACTCGGAGTTTCCTCTTTTTTGGATGGTACACAAATTCCACTAAATCAGGAAACCTGGCTCTTTTTCTTGTTCTTTCTTGAATGTCATACGCATAACTTCTCCATCTTTCTTTCAGTTTGAATGGAAGTTTGGATAAAATGGACTTCATGTTGGTAGGATTGTTCATTTCGTCCATGTAGTCCACATCATTCACTGTGTTACAACATCCAACCAAGAACAAAGCAAAAGCATTCAATCCTTTTCTGTCTTCTGGCCTTATCTGAGGCCATTCCATAGCCTTCTTGATGTAAGCTGTAGCGATGGTCATTTCATCTCCATAGTGACGATCAAGCAGGTCTCTGGCTTCTTTGTAAGCTCTGTCAGGTCTCATGTGCTCACAACTCCGAATGAGATCAAGTGGCTCTCCACTCGTGAACTGTTCGAGGTAGTACAGCCGGTCTTGATGACTGTCTGTTTTACTGTCGATAGCATGCTCGAATGCCCTTATGAAAGATCTGTAAGTCAGAGGATCTCCTGTAAACGTGGATATGTCTCTTTGAGGCAGTTTGAGACAAACTCTGTTGTTTAATGAGCAACTGGGTGACTTGGTTTTGACTCTGCAGCACTTCGTGCAGGCTATCTGTAGAAGAATCAGTGTTATCATGATGATTCAGATGCGGCGTGCTGCTGACAGCATGAAAACCTTGACGATGACTTTCTTCTATCTGAAGCACCAACTTGAATGGCTGGCTTTGGATTGAATGTAAGTGATGGCTTACCAGCTCCACAACGCACATAATCGTCAACATTGTGTTTGTCTTCTCTACTTATCAGGGGTTCAAATCTGGGTCCTGAAGGTGGCTCTAATAAATCAGAGTTAAATTCATGAGCATCTTCAAGTTCTTCATACAGCTTTAATTTGGCATCTGAAGCAGCAAGCTCAGTTTCAAGATCCAATTGCTCTTTTCTAATTCTCAAGCGAATTTCTTCCTGTTCTATCGCTTCTCTCTTTTTCATTGCTGCAGCTCTTGCCAACAGCGCTTCACGTTCAGCTTTAATTCTCAGCATTCACTGGATTTGAGATCAAATGTTTCATATGAGGTGACAGTATATAATGTCACCTTTTATTTGAGGGTATTTTCATACATATCTGTTTCAGCATTTAGAAAAATAAAAGCACTTTATGTATCTAGTCCCCTATTTGAAGAAGTAATAAGTATTTTGACCAATTCACTTATAGTGTATTAAAGTTGTCAAAAGTATTGTATTTGGTCTCAAACTCATTGGTTGCATTTGAAGTTTTGTTTTGGTTGTGTTTTGGGTTATGTTTTGCCCAATAGTAACAAAATGGTGGATGATGACTGGATTAATCTTAGTGACTCCAAAATGACAGGACATTATTCACCATTCAGTTACTATTGGGAAAAACATCATCCAAAACAAACTGCAAATGTATTCAACAAGTTTGTAGAATCACAAGCTTCATGTTATCACTGCAGGGAAGGAATATTGATCCAAATACTAAACTTTTGACTAAATTAATTTATTGAAATAATCATGACTTTTTTCAAATTGGAGAACTACGTAAATAAAGTGCTTTCATTTCTAAACGGTAAAACAGATATTTATGAATACCCTGAAATAAAAGTTGACATTCTGTACTGTCGACTAATATGAAACATTATATCTCAAATCCAAAATGCTTGAGCATAGCACCAAATTTAAAACTGTATGCTTCACTGTCTATATGGTGTGGACTATGTGTGCCTGGTAAACACATGTGGATCTGGTGAACAGTTATCACTTGTTGACCAACTACAGGAATACTGACCTCAGAGTCTCCAGTTTACAGTGGGGCTTCTCCAGTCCAGCAGAGAGCAGCTTCACTCCTGAATCCTTCAGGTCATTGTTACTCAGATCCAGCTCTCTCAGGTGTGAGGGGTTTGACTTCAGAGCTGAGACCAGAGAAGCACAGCCTTTCTCTGTGACTAGACAGACTGACAGCCTGCAAAGAGTCAAATCATATTATAACCACACTGCTATTCTTTGGTGGTGAAAATAGTGGCAGTATATATTTTTAAACACATTCAGATATATCAGGGTCCTGAAACCTTCCATATAGAGTGGGGAGAACAAGTATTTGATACACTGCCGATTTTGCAGGTTTTCCTACTTACAAAGCATGTAGAGGTCTATAATTTTTATCATAGGTACACTTCAACTGTGAGAGACGGAATCTAAAACAAAAATCCAGAAAATAACATTGTATGATTTTTAAATAATTAATTATCATTTTATTGCATGACATAAGTATTTGATCACCTACCAACCAGTAAGAATTCCGGCTCTCACAGACCTGTTAGTTTTTCTTTAAGAAGCCCTCCTGTTCTCCACTCATTACCTGTATTAACTGCACCTGTTTGAACTCGTTACCTGTATAAAAGAAACCTGTCCACACACTCAATCAAACAGACTCCAACCTCTCCACAATGGCCAAGACCAGAGAGCTGTGTAAGGACATCAGGGATAAAATTGTAGAACTGCACAAGGCTGGGATGGGCTACAGGACAATAGGCAAGCAGCTTGGTGAGAAGGCAACAACTGTTGGCGCATTTATTAGAAAATGGAAGAAGTTCAAGATGACGGTCAATCTCCCTCGGTCTGGGGTACCATGCAAGATCTCACCTCGTGGGGCATCAATGATCATGAGGAAGGTGAGGGATCAGCCCAGAACTATACGGCAGGACCTGGTCAATTACCTGAAGAGAGCTGGGACCACAGTCTCAAAGAAAACCATTAGTAACACACTACGCCGTCATGGATTAAAATCCTGCAGCGCACGCAAGGTCCCCCTGCTCAAGCCAGTGCATTTCCAGGCCCGTCTGAAGTTTGCCAATGACCATCTGGATGATCCAGAGGAGGAATGGGAGAAGGTCATGTGGTCTGATGAGACAAAAATAGAGCTTTTTGGTCTAAACTCCACTCGCCGTGTTTGGAGGAAGAAGAAGGATGAGTACAACTCCAAGAACACCATCCCAACCGTGAAGCATGGAGGTGGAAACATCATTCTTTGGGGATGCTTTTCTGCAAAGGGGACAGGACGACTGCACCGTATTGAGGGGAGGATGGATGGGGCCATGTATCGCGAGATCTTGGCCAACAACCTCCTTCCCTCAGTAAGAGCATTGAAGATGGGTCGTGGCTGTGTCTTCCAGCATGACAACGACCCGAAACACACAGCCAGGGCAACTAAGGAGTGGCTCCGTAAGAAGCATCTCAAGGTCCTGGAGTGGCCTAGCCAGTCTCCAGACCTGAACCCAATAGAAAATCTTTGGAGGGAGCTGAAATTCTGTATTGCCAAGCGACAGCCCCGAAACCTGAAGGATCTGGAGAAGGTCTGTATGGAGGAGTGGGCCAAAATCCCTGCTGCAGTGTGTGCAAACCTGGTCAAGAACTACAGGAAACGTATGATCTCTGTAATTGCATGCAAAGGTTTCTGTACCAAATATTAAGTTCTGCTTTTCTGATGTATCAAATACTTATGTCATGCAATAAAATGCAAATTAATTACTTAAAAATCATACAATGTGATTTTCTGGATTTTTGTTTTAGATTCCGTCACTCACAGTTGAAGAGTACCTATGATAAAAATTACAGACTTCTACATGCTTTGTAAGTGGGAAAACCTGCTAAATCGGCAGTGTATCAAATACTTGTTCTCCCCACTGTATACTCAGCAAAAAAAGAAACGTCCCTTTTTCAGGACCCTATCATTCAAAGATAATTCGTAAAAATCCAAATAACTTCCCAGATCTTCATTGTAAAGGTTTAAAACACCGTTTCCCTGCTTGTTCAATGAACCATAAACAATAAATGAACATGCACATCTGGAACGGTCATTAAGACACTAACAGCTTACAGACGGAAGGCAATTAAGGTCACAGTTATGAAAACTTAGGACACTAAAGAGGCCTTTCTACTGACTCTGAAAAACACCAAAAGAAAGATGCCCAGGGTCCCTGCTCATCTGCGTGAACGTGCCATAGGCATGCTGCAAGGAGGCATGAGGACTGCAGATGTGGCCAGGGCAATACATTGCAATGTCCGTACTGTGAGACGCCTAAGACAGCGCTACAGGGAGACCGGATGGACAGCTGATCGTCCTCGCAGTGGCAGACCACGTGTAACAACAAAGGCTGTTCTCAAATCTTGTTACAAACATTCAGTGCATGGTTCTTCTGGCAGTAAAGACAGGGACTTTGAAAAACACTTGCTGACTTGACTGCAAAAGGTTTCTTCTCAGGTTGGCTTTTACTGACATTGTTTTTGGTAGCAGACACATTCACAGCAAAGCTGCTTCTTTTAGACTCACTTTTTCTGATGCTTGGTTGCTTCTTTGAGTTGTTCTGATTACTTGAAGTAGAGTCCAGGATATCTCCAAACAGCGGGTCTTTGACAACCTTTGCTTGGCGGTACACAAATTCCACTAAATCAGGAAACCTGGCTCTTTTTCTTGTTCTTTCTTGAATGTCATAAGCATAACTTCTCCATCTTTCTTTCAGTTTGAATGGAAGTTTGGATAAAATGGACTTCATGTTGGTAGGATTGTTCATTTCGTCCATGTAGTCCACATCATTCACTGTGTTACAACATCCAACCAAGAACAAAGCAAAAGCATTCAATCCTTTTCTGTCTTCTGGCCTTATCTGAGGCCATTCCATAGCCTTCTTGATATAAGCTGTAGCAATGGTCATTTCATCTCCATAGTGACGATCAAGCAGGTCTCTGGCTTCTTTGTAAGCTCTGTCAGGTCTCATGTGCTCACAACTCCGCAATGAGATCAAGTGGCTCTCCACTCGTGAACTGTTCGAGGTAGTACAGCCGGTCTTGATGACTGTCTGTTTTACTGTCGATAGCATGCTCGAATGCCCTTATGAAAGATCTGTAAGTCAGAGGATCTCCTGAAAACGTGGATATGTCTCTTTGAGGCAGTTGAGACAAACTCTGTTGTTTAATGAGCAACTCGGTGACTTGGTTTTGACTCTGCAGCACTTCGTGCAGGCTATCTGTAGAAGAATCAGTGTGATCATGATGATTAAGATGCGGCGTGCTGCTGACAGCATGAAAACCTTGACGATGACTTTCTTCTATCTGAAGCACCAACTTGAATGGCTGGCTTTGGATTGAATGTAAGGGATGGCTTACCAGCTCCAAGACGCACATAATAGTCAACATTGTGTTTTTCTTGTCTACGTATCAGGGGTTCAAATCTGGGTCCTGAAGGTGGCTCTAATAAATCAGAGTTAAATTCATGAGCATCTTCAAATTCTTCATACAGCTTTAATTTGGCATCTGAAGCAGCAAGCTCAGTTTCAAGATCCAATTGCTCTTTTCTAATTCTCAAGTGAATTTCTTCCTGTTCTATCGCTTCTCTCTTTTTCATTGCTGCAGCTCTTGCCAACAGCGCTTCACGTTCAGCTTTAATTCTCAGCATTCACTGGATTTGAGATCAAATGTTTCATATGAGGTGACAGTATATAATGTCACCTTTTATTTGAGGGTATTTTCATACATATCTGTTTCAGCATTTAGAAAAATAAAAGCACTTTATGTATGTGACATAGATCTGGAACTGTTGGGGTGCTAGGACCTAGTTTAACAATTATGCATCCATCCGTGAGTAACTCTGGTCCGTCAGCACTCATCCACTCAGGACCTATTTATTCATACAGGTCTGTATATACATACTCATGTACAGTTGTTATATTATATCACATGCAATATTGTAAGTAATTATTGGACTTAACCTACGTAGGCATTCACTCAGGAATGCATATTAGTATCCTGCCAGTTGCACCTTTTCTCATTGCTTTTAGTATATCGAATGTGCAATACGTGCAGTTGTCTGTAATTAAACCCTGCGCACTAAGGACTGTATTTTAAGGGAATTACTATTATTACCCCAAATGATATCATACACACATTTAGCTATTAAAGTATCTCTTCCTGTCATTTACCTGTACAGTTTGTGTAACCATGCAAGTATTCACTTATCTGTAAATATAACTGTATACCTAAATGTACAGCTAATTTAACCATGCAAAATTTTCACTTACCTGTTCATTTACCCAGTCTGTCTATTAAGTAAACTATTATTCCCTCGCTCATATCATACGCATTTTTAGCTACTGAAGTATTTCTCTGCCATCGACCTGTATAGTATAGTTATCCATCCAACATCCACCAATGGATAGTGTACATATTCAGCCAACCACTCATACTATGCAATGTCTTTTTATAGCTTTTTTTTTGCACTCCAGATATCTTGTATTTCTATACTTTTTCATACTGCCGCTCTATGTATCATGTACCGTGTATCTGTCTTTTGTGTACTTTCGTTGTGGCATTTTGCACCTGCCCTGTGTTTTGTTGTAGCTGCTTGACAATGAAATTTCCCCCCCGGGGGATCAATAAAGTACCTATCTATCTATCTATCTATCTATCTATCTATCTATCTATCTATCTATCTATCTATCTATCTATCTATCTATCTATCTATCTATCTATCTATCTATCTATCTATCTATCTATCTATCTATCTATCTATCTATCTATCTATCTATCTATCTATCTATCTATCTATCTATCTATCTATCTATCTATCTATCTATCTATCTATCTAGTCCCCTATTTGAAGAAGTAATAAGTATTTTGACCAATTCACTTATAGTGTATTAAAGTAGTCAAAAGTATTGTATTTGGTCTCAAACTCATTGGTTGCATTTGAAGTTTTGTTTTGGTTGTGTTTTGGGTTATGTTTTGCCCAATAGTAACAGAATAGTGGATGATGACTGGATTAATCTTAGTGACTCCAAAATGACAGGACATTATTCACCATTCAGTTACTATTGGGAAAAACATCATCCAAAACACAACCAAAACAAACTGCAAATGCATTCAACAAGTTTGTAGAATCACACGCTTCATGTTATCACTGCAGGGAAGGAATATTGATCCAAATACTAAACTTTTGACAAAATTAATTTGTTGAAATAATCATGACTTTTTTCAAATTGGAGAACTACGTAAATAAAGTGCTTTCATTTCTAAACGGTAAAACAGATATTTATGAATACCCTGAAATAAAAGTTGACATTCTGTACTGTCGACTAATATGAAACATTATATCTCAAATCCAAAATGCTGGAGCATAGCACCAAATTTAAAACTGTATGCTTCACTGTCCATATGGTGTCGACTATGTGTGCCTGGTAAACACATGTGGATCTGGTGAACAGTTATCACTTGTTGACCAACGACAGGAATACTGACCTCAGAGTCTCCAGTTTACAGTGGGGATTCTCCAGTCCAGCAGAGAGCAGCTTCACTCCTGAATCCTTCAGGTCATTGTTACTCAGATCCAGCTCTCTCAGGTGTGAGGGGTTTGACTTCAGAGCTGAGACCAGAGAAGCACAGCCTTTCTCTGTGACTAGACAGACTGACAGCCTGCAAAGAGTCAAATCATATTATAACCACACTGCTATTCTTTGGTGGTGAAAATAGTGGCAGTATATATTTTTAAACACATTCAGATATATCAGGGTCCTGAAACCTTCCATATATACTCAGCAAAAAAAGAAACGTCCCTTTTTCAGGACCCTATCATTCAAAGATAATTCGTAAAAATCCAAATAACTTCCCAGATCTTCATTGTAAAGGTTTAAAACACTGTTTCCCTGCTTGTTCAATGAACCATAAACAATAAATGAACATGCACATCTGGAACGGTCATTAAGACACTAACAGCTTACAGACGGAAGGCAATTAAGGTCACAGTTATGAAAACTTAGGACACTAAAGAGGCCTTTCTACTGACTCTGAAAAACACCAAAAGAAAGATGCCCAGGGTCCCTGCTCATCTGCGTGAACGTGCCTTAGGCATGCTGCAAGGAGGCATGAGGACTGCAGATGTGGCCAGGGCAATACATTGCAATGTCCGTACTGTGAGACGCCTAAGACAGCGCTACAGGGAGACCGGACGGACAGCTGATCGTCCTCGCAGTGCCAGACCACGAGTAACAACAAAGGCTGTTCTCAAATCTTGTTGCAAACATTCAGTGCATGGGTCTTCTGGCAGTAAAGACAAGGACTTTGAAAAACACTTGCTGACTTGACTGCAAAAGGTTTCTTCTCAGGTTGGCTTTTACTGACATTGTTTTTGGTAGCAGACACATTCACAGCAAAGCTGCTTCTTTTAGACTCACTTTTTCTGATGCTTGGTTGCTTCTTTGAGTTGTTCTGATTACTTGAAGTAGAGTCCAGGATATCTCCAAACAGCGGGTCATTGACAACCTTTGCTTGGCGGTACACAAATTCCACTAAATCAGGAAACCTGGCTCTTTTTCTTGTTCTTTCTTGAATGTCATAAGCATAACTTCTCCATCTTTCTTTCAGTTTGAATGGAAGTTTGGATAAAATGGACTTCATGTTGGTAGGATTGTTCATTTCGTCCATGTAGTCCACATCATTCACTGTGTTACAACATCCAACCAAGAACAAAGCAAAAGCATTCAATCCTTTTCTGTCTTCTGGCCATATCTGAGGCCATTCCATAGCCTTCTTGATATAAGCTGTAGCGATGGTCATTTCATCTCCATAGTGACAATCAAGCAGGTCTCTGGCTTCTTTGTAAGCTCTGTCAGGTCTCATGTGCTCACAACTCCGCAATGAGATCAAGTGGCTCTCCACTCGTGAACTGTTCGATGTAGTACAGCCGGTCTTGATGACTGTCTGTTTTACTGTCGATAGCATGCTCGAATGCCCTTATGAAAGATCTGTAAGTCAGAGGATCTCCTGTAAACGTGGATATGTCTCTTTGAGGCAGTTGAGACAAACTCTGTTGTTTAATGAGCAACTCAGTGACTTGGTTTTGACGCTGCAGCACTTCCTGCAGGCTATCTGTAGAAGAATCAGTGTTATCATGATGATTAAGATGCGGCGTGCTGCTGACAGCATGAAAACCTTGACCATGACTTTCTTCTATCTGAAGCACCAACTTGAATGGCTGGCTTTGGATTGAATGTAAGGGATGGCTTACCAGCTCCACGACGCACATAATAGTCAACATTGTGTTTTTCTTGTCTATGTATCAGGGGTTCAAATCTGGGTCCTGAAGGTGGCTCTAATAAATCAGAGTTAAATTCATGAGCATCTTCAAATTCTTCATACAGCTTTAATTTGGCATCTGACGCAGGAAGCTCAGTTTCAAGATCAATTGCTCTTTTCTAATTCTCAAGTGAATTTCTTCCTGTTCTATCGCTTCTCTCTTTTTCATTGCTGCAGCTCTTGCCAACAGCGCTTCACGTTCAGCTTTAACTCTCAGCATTCACTGGATTTGAGATCAAATGTTTCATATGAGGTGACAGTATATAATGTCACCTTTTATTTGAGGGTATTTTCATACATATCTGTTTCAGCATTTAGAAAAATAAAAGCACTTTATGTATGTGACATAGATCTGGAACTGTTGGGGTGCTAGGACCTAGTTTAACAATTATGCATCCATCCGTGAGTAACTCTGGTCCGTCAGCACTCATCCACTCAGGACCTATTTATTCATACAGGTCTGTATATACATACTCATGTACAGTTGTTATATTATATCACATGCAATATTGTAAGTAATTATTGGACTTAACCTACGTAGGCATTCACTCAGGAATGCATATTAGTATCCTGCCAGTTGCACCTTTTCTCATTGCTTTTAGTATATCGAATGTGCAATACGTGCAGTTGTCTGTAATTAAACCCTGCGCACTAAGGACTGTATTTTAAGGGAATTACTATTATTACCCCAAATGATATCATACACACATTTAGCTATTAAAGTATCTCTTCCTGTCATTTACCTGTACAGTTTGTGTAAACATGCAAGTATTCACTTATCTGTAAATATAACTGTATACCTAAATGTACAGCTAATTTAACCATGCAAAATTTTCACTTACCTGTTCATTTACCCAGTCTGTCTATTAAGTAAACTATTATTCCCTCGCTCATATTATACGCATTTTTAGCTACTGAAGTATTTCTCTGCCATCGACCTGTATAGTATAGTTAACCATCCAACATCCACCAATGTATAGTGTACATATTCAGCCAACCACTCATACTATGCAATGTCTTTTTATAGCTTTTTTTTGCACTCCAGATATCTTGTATTTCTATACTTTTTCATACTGCCGCTCTATGTATCATGTACCGTGTATCTGTCTTTTGTGTACTTTCGTTGTGGCATTTTGCACCTGCCCTGTGTTTTGTTGTAGCTGCTTGACAATGAAATTTCCCCCCCGGGGGATCAATAAAGTACCTATCTATCTATCTATCTATCTATCTATCTATCTATCTATCTATCTATCTATCTATCTATCTATCTATCTATCTATCTATCTATCTATCTATCTATCTATCTATCTATCTATCTATCTATCTATCTATCTATCTATCTATCTATCTATCTATCTATCTATCTATCTATCTATCTATCTATCTATCTATCTATCTATCTATCTATCTAGTCCCCTATTTGAAGAAGTAATAAGTATTTTGACCAATTCACTTATAGTGTATTAAAGTAGTCAAAAGTATTGTATTTGGTCTCAAACTCATTGGTTGCATTTGAAGTTTTGTTTTGGTTGTGTTTTGGGTTATGTTTTGCCCAATAGTAACAGAATAGTGGATGATGACTGGATTAATCTTAGTGACTCCAAAATGACAGGACATTATTCACCATTCAGTTACAATTGGGAAAAACATCATCCAAAACACAACCAAAACAAACTGCAAATGCATTCAACAAGTTTGTAGAATCACAAGCTTCATGTTATCACTGCAGGGAAGGAATATTGATCCAAATACTAAACTTTTGACAAAATTAATTTGTTGAAATAATCATGACTTTTTTCAAATTGGAGAACTACGTAAATAAAGTGCTTTCATTTCTAAACGGTAAAACAGATATTTATGAATACCCTGAAATAAAAGTTGACATTCTGTACTGTCGACTAATATGAAACATTATATCTCAAATCCAAAATGCTGGAGCATAGCACCAAATTTAAAACTGTATGCTTCACTGTCCATATGGTGTCGACTATGTGTGCCTGGTAAACACATGTGGATCTGGTGAACAGTTATCACTTGTTGACCAACGACAGGAATACTGACCTCAGAGTCTCCAGTTTACAGTGGGGATTCTCCAGTCCAGCAGAGAGCAGCTTCACTCCTGAATCCTTCAGGTCATTGTTACTCAGATCCAGCTCTCTCAGGTGTGAGGGGTTTGACTTCAGAGCTGAGACCACAGAAGCACAGCCTTTCTCTGTGACTAGACAGACTGACAGCCTGCAAAGAGTCAAATCATATTATAACCACACTGCTATTCTTTGGTGGTGAAAATAGTGGCAGTATATATTTTTAAACACATTCAGATATATCAGGGTCCTGAAACCTTCCATATATACTCAGCAAAAAAAGAAACGTCCCTTTTTCAGGACCCTATCATTCAAAGATAATTCGTAAAAATCCAAATAACTTCCCAGATCTTCATTGTAAAGGTTTAAAACACTGTTTCCCTGCTTGTTCAATGAACCATAAACAATAAATGAACATGCACATCTGGAACGGTCATTAAGACACTAACAGCTTACAGACGGAAGGCAATTAAGGTCACAGTTATGAAAACTTAGGACACTAAAGAGGCCTTTCTACTGACTCTGAAAAACACCAAAAGAAAGATGCCCAGGGTCCCTGCTCATCTGCGTGAACGTGCCTTAGGCATGCTGCAAGGAGGCATGAGGACTGCAGATGTGGCCAGGGCAATACATTGCAATGTCCGTACTGTGAGACGCCTAAGACAGCGCTACAGGGAGACCGGACGGACAGCTGATCGTCCTCGCAGTGCCAGACCACGAGTAACAACAAAGGCTGTTCTCAAATCTTGTTGCAAACATTCAGTGCATGGGTCTTCTGGCAGTAAAGACAAGGACTTTGAAAAACACTTGCTGACTTGACTGCAAAAGGTTTCTTCTCAGGTTGGCTTTTACTGACATTGTTTTTGGTAGCAGACACATTCACAGCAAAGCTGCTTCTTTTAGACTCACTTTTTCTGATGCTTGGTTGCTTCTTTGAGTTGTTCTGATTACTTGAAGTAGAGTCCAGGATATCTCCAAACAGCGGGTCATTGACAACCTTTGCTTGGCGGTACACAAATTCCACTAAATCAGGAAACCTGGCTCTTTTTCTTGTTCTTTCTTGAATGTCATAAGCATAACTTCTCCATCTTTCTTTCAGTTTGAATGGAAGTTTGGATAAAATGGACTTCATGTTGGTAGGATTGTTCATTTCGTCCATGTAGTCCACATCATTCACTGTGTTACAACATCCAACCAAGAACAAAGCAAAAGCATTCAATCCTTTTCTGTCTTCTGGCCATATCTGAGGCCATTCCATAGCCTTCTTGATATAAGCTGTAGCGATGGTCATTTCATCTCCATAGTGACAATCAAGCAGGTCTCTGGCTTCTTTGTAAGCTCTGTCAGGTCTCATGTGCTCACAACTCCGCAATGAGATCAAGTGGCTCTCCACTCGTGAACTGTTCGATGTAGTACAGCCGGTCTTGATGACTGTCTGTTTTACTGTCGATAGCATGCTCGAATGCCCTTATGAAAGATCTGTAAGTCAGAGGATCTCCTGTAAACGTGGATATGTCTCTTTGAGGCAGTTGAGACAAACTCTGTTGTTTAATGAGCAACTCAGTGACTTGGTTTTGACGCTGCAGCACTTCCTGCAGGCTATCTGTAGAAGAATCAGTGTTATCATGATGATTAAGATGCGGCGTGCTGCTGACAGCATGAAAACCTTGACCATGACTTTCTTCTATCTGAAGCACCAACTTGAATGGCTGGCTTTGGATTGAATGTAAGGGATGGCTTACCAGCTCCACGACGCACATAATAGTCAACATTGTGTTTTTCTTGTCTATGTATCAGGGGTTCAAATCTGGGTCCTGAAGGTGGCTCTAATAAATCAGAGTTAAATTCATGAGCATCTTCAAATTCTTCATACAGCTTTAATTTGGCATCTGACGCAGGAAGCTCAGTTTCAAGATCAATTGCTCTTTTCTAATTCTCAAGTGAATTTCTTCCTGTTCTATCGCTTCTCTCTTTTTCATTGCTGCAGCTCTTGCCAACAGCGCTTCACGTTCAGCTTTAACTCTCAGCATTCACTGGATTTGAGATCAAATGTTTCATATGAGGTGACAGTATATAATGTCACCTTTTATTTGAGGGTATTTTCATACATATCTGTTTCAGCATTTAGAAAAATAAAAGCACTTTATGTATGTGACATAGATCTGGAACTGTTGGGGTGCTAGGACCTAGTTTAACAATTATGCATCCATCCGTGAGTAACTCTGGTCCGTCAGCACTCATCCACTCAGGACCTATTTATTCATACAGGTCTGTATATACATACTCATGTACAGTTGTTATATTATATCACATGCAATATTGTAAGTAATTATTGGACTTAACCTACGTAGGCATTCACTCAGGAATGCATATTAGTATCCTGCCAGTTGCACCTTTTCTCATTGCTTTTAGTATATCGAATGTGCAATACGTGCAGTTGTCTGTAATTAAACCCTGCGCACTAAGGACTGTATTTTAAGGGAATTACTATTATTACCCCAAATGATATCATACACACATTTAGCTATTAAAGTATCTCTTCCTGTCATTTACCTGTACAGTTTGTGTAAACATGCAAGTATTCACTTATCTGTAAATATAACTGTATACCTAAATGTACAGCTAATTTAACCATGCAAAATTTTCACTTACCTGTTCATTTACCCAGTCTGTCTATTAAGTAAACTATTATTCCCTCGCTCATATTATACGCATTTTTAGCTACTGAAGTATTTCTCTGCCATCGACCTGTATAGTATAGTTAACCATCCAACATCCACCAATGTATAGTGTACATATTCAGCCAACCACTCATACTATGCAATGTCTTTTTATAGCTTTTTTTTGCACTCCAGATATCTTGTATTTCTATACTTTTTCATACTGCCGCTCTATGTATCATGTACCGTGTATCTGTCTTTTGTGTACTTTCGTTGTGGCATTTTGCACCTGCCCTGTGTTTTGTTGTAGCTGCTTGACAATGAAATTTCCCCCCCGGGGGATCAATAAAGTACCTATCTATCTATCTATCTATCTATCTATCTATCTATCTATCTATCTATCTATCTATCTATCTATCTATCTATCTATCTATCTATCTATCTATCTATCTATCTATCTATCTATCTATCTATCTATCTATCTATCTATCTATCTATCTATCTATCTATCTATCTATCTATCTATCTATCTATCTAGTCCCCTATTTGAAGAAGTAATAAGTATTTTGACCAATTCACTTATAGTGTATTAAAGTAGTCAAAAGTATTGTATTTGGTCTCAAACTCATTGGTTGCATTTGAAGTTTTGTTTTGGTTGTGTTTTGGGTTATGTTTTGCCCAATAGTAACAGAATAGTGGATGATGACTGGATTAATCTTAGTGACTCCAAAATGACAGGACATTATTCACCATTCAGTTACAATTGGGAAAAACATCATCCAAAACACAACCAAAACAAACTGCAAATGCATTCAACAAGTTTGTAGAATCACAAGCTTCATGTTATCACTGCAGGGAAGGAATATTGATCCAAATACTAAACTTTTGACAAAATTAATTTGTTGAAATAATCATGACTTTTTTCAAATTGGAGAACTACGTAAATAAAGTGCTTTCATTTCTAAACGGTAAAACAGATATTTATGAATACCCTGAAATAAAAGTTGACATTCTGTACTGTCGACTAATATGAAACATTATATCTCAAATCCAAAATGCTGGAGCATAGCACCAAATTTAAAACTGTATGCTTCACTGTCCATATGGTGTCGACTATGTGTGCCTGGTAAACACATGTGGATCTGGTGAACAGTTATCACTTGTTGACCAACGACAGGAATACTGACCTCAGAGTCTCCAGTTTACAGTGGGGATTCTCCAGTCCAGCAGAGAGCAGCTTCACTCCTGAATCCTTCAGGTCATTGTTACTCAGATCCAGCTCTCTCAGGTGTGAGGGGTTTGACTTCAGAGCTGAGACCAGAGAAGCACAGCCTTTCTCTGTGACTAGACAGACTGACAGCCTGCAAAGAGTCAAATCATATTATAACCACACTGCTATTCTTTGGTGGTGAAAATAGTGGCAGTATATATTTTTAAACACATTCAGATATATCAGGGTCCTGAAACCTTCCATATATACTCAGCAAAAAAAGAAACGTCCCTTTTTCAGGACCCTATCATTCAAAGATAATTCGTAAAAATCCAAATAACTTCCCAGATCTTCATTGTAAAGGTTTAAAACACTGTTTCCCTGCTTGTTCAATGAACCATAAACAATAAATGAACATGCACATCTGGAACGGTCATTAAGACACTAACAGCTTACAGACGGAAGGCAATTAAGGTCACAGTTATGAAAACTTAGGACACTAAAGAGGCCTTTCTACTGACTCTGAAAAACACCAAAAGAAAGATGCCCAGGGTCCCTGCTCATCTGCGTGAACGTGCCTTAGGCATGCTGCAAGGAGGCATGAGGACTGCAGATGTGGCCAGGGCAATACATTGCAATGTCCGTACTGTGAGACGCCTAAGACAGCGCTACAGGGAGACCGGACGGACAGCTGATCGTCCTCGCAGTGCCAGACCACGAGTAACAACAAAGGCTGTTCTCAAATCTTGTTGCAAACATTCAGTGCATGGGTCTTCTGGCAGTAAAGACAAGGACTTTGAAAAACACTTGCTGACTTGACTGCAAAAGGTTTCTTCTCAGGTTGGCTTTTACTGACATTGTTTTTGGTAGCAGACACATTCACAGCAAAGCTGCTTCTTTTAGACTCACTTTTTCTGATGCTTGGTTGCTTCTTTGAGTTGTTCTGATTACTTGAAGTAGAGTCCAGGATATCTCCAAACAGCGGGTCATTGACAACCTTTGCTTGGCGGTACACAAATTCCACTAAATCAGGAAACCTGGCTCTTTTTCTTGTTCTTTCTTGAATGTCATAAGCATAACTTCTCCATCTTTCTTTCAGTTTGAATGGAAGTTTGGATAAAATGGACTTCATGTTGGTAGGATTGTTCATTTCGTCCATGTAGTCCACATCATTCACTGTGTTACAACATCCAACCAAGAACAAAGCAAAAGCATTCAATCCTTTTCTGTCTTCTGGCCATATCTGAGGCCATTCCATAGCCTTCTTGATATAAGCTGTAGCGATGGTCATTTCATCTCCATAGTGACAATCAAGCAGGTCTCTGGCTTCTTTGTAAGCTCTGTCAGGTCTCATGTGCTCACAACTCCGCAATGAGATCAAGTGGCTCTCCACTCGTGAACTGTTCGATGTAGTACAGCCGGTCTTGATGACTGTCTGTTTTACTGTCGATAGCATGCTCGAATGCCCTTATGAAAGATCTGTAAGTCAGAGGATCTCCTGTAAACGTGGATATGTCTCTTTGAGGCAGTTGAGACAAACTCTGTTGTTTAATGAGCAACTCAGTGACTTGGTTTTGACGCTGCAGCACTTCCTGCAGGCTATCTGTAGAAGAATCAGTGTTATCATGATGATTAAGATGCGGCGTGCTGCTGACAGCATGAAAACCTTGACCATGACTTTCTTCTATCTGAAGCACCAACTTGAATGGCTGGCTTTGGATTGAATGTAAGGGATGGCTTACCAGCTCCACGACGCACATAATAGTCAACATTGTGTTTTTCTTGTCTATGTATCAGGGGTTCAAATCTGGGTCCTGAAGGTGGCTCTAATAAATCAGAGTTAAATTCATGAGCATCTTCAAATTCTTCATACAGCTTTAATTTGGCATCTGACGCAGGAAGCTCAGTTTCAAGATCAATTGCTCTTTTCTAATTCTCAAGTGAATTTCTTCCTGTTCTATCGCTTCTCTCTTTTTCATTGCTGCAGCTCTTGCCAACAGCGCTTCACGTTCAGCTTTAACTCTCAGCATTCACTGGATTTGAGATCAAATGTTTCATATGAGGTGACAGTATATAATGTCACCTTTTATTTGAGGGTATTTTCATACATATCTGTTTCAGCATTTAGAAAAATAAAAGCACTTTATGTATGTGACATAGATCTGGAACTGTTGGGGTGCTAGGACCTAGTTTAACAATTATGCATCCATCCGTGAGTAACTCTGGTCCGTCAGCACTCATCCACTCAGGACCTATTTATTCATACAGGTCTGTATATACATACTCATGTACAGTTGTTATATTATATCACATGCAATATTGTAAGTAATTATTGGACTTAACCTACGTAGGCATTCACTCAGGAATGCATATTAGTATCCTGCCAGTTGCACCTTTTCTCATTGCTTTTAGTATATCGAATGTGCAATACGTGCAGTTGTCTGTAATTAAACCCTGCGCACTAAGGACTGTATTTTAAGGGAATTACTATTATTACCCCAAATGATATCATACACACATTTAGCTATTAAAGTATCTCTTCCTGTCATTTACCTGTACAGTTTGTGTAAACATGCAAGTATTCACTTATCTGTAAATATAACTGTATACCTAAATGTACAGCTAATTTAACCATGCAAAATTTTCACTTACCTGTTCATTTACCCAGTCTGTCTATTAAGTAAACTATTATTCCCTCGCTCATATTATACGCATTTTTAGCTACTGAAGTATTTCTCTGCCATCGACCTGTATAGTATAGTTAACCATCCAACATCCACCAATGTATAGTGTACATATTCAGCCAACCACTCATACTATGCAATGTCTTTTTATAGCTTTTTTTTGCACTCCAGATATCTTGTATTTCTATACTTTTTCATACTGCCGCTCTATGTATCATGTACCGTGTATCTGTCTTTTGTGTACTTTCGTTGTGGCATTTTGCACCTGCCCTGTGTTTTGTTGTAGCTGCTTGACAATGAAATTTCCCCCCCGGGGGATCAATAAAGTACCTATCTATCTATCTATCTATCTATCTATCTATCTATCTATCTATCTATCTATCTATCTATCTATCTATCTATCTATCTATCTATCTATCTATCTATCTATCTATCTATCTATCTATCTATCTATCTATCTATCTATCTATCTATCTATCTATCTATCTATCTATCTATCTATCTATCTAGTCCCCTATTTGAAGAAGTAATAAGTATTTTGACCAATTCACTTATAGTGTATTAAAGTAGTCAAAAGTATTGTATTTGGTCTCAAACTCATTGGTTGCATTTGAAGTTTTGTTTTGGTTGTGTTTTGGGTTATGTTTTGCCCAATAGTAACAGAATAGTGGATGATGACTGGATTAATCTTAGTGACTCCAAAATGACAGGACATTATTCACCATTCAGTTACAATTGGGAAAAACATCATCCAAAACACAACCAAAACAAACTGCAAATGCATTCAACAAGTTTGTAGAATCACAAGCTTCATGTTATCACTGCAGGGAAGGAATATTGATCCAAATACTAAACTTTTGACAAAATTAATTTGTTGAAATAATCATGACTTTTTTCAAATTGGAGAACTACGTAAATAAAGTGCTTTCATTTCTAAACGGTAAAACAGATATTTATGAATACCCTGAAATAAAAGTTGACATTCTGTACTGTCGACTAATATGAAACATTATATCTCAAATCCAAAATGCTGGAGCATAGCGCCTTATTTAAAACTGTATGGTTCACTGTCCATATGGTGTTGACCATGTCTTCCTGGTAAACACATGTGGATCTGGTGAACAGTTATCACTTGTTGACCAACTACAGGAATACTGACCTCAGAGTCTCCAGTGTACAGTGGGGATTCTCCAGTCCAGCAGAGAGCAGCTTCACTCCTGAATCATTCAGGTCATTGTTACTCAGATCCAGCTCTCTCAGGTGTGAGGGGTTTGACTTCAGAGCTGAGGCCAGAGAAGCACAGCCTTTCTCTGTGACTCTACAGCCTGACAACCTGTGAAGAGATCACAGAATTTCACAAACACTGTTAATTTAACGGCAGTAGTGTAGAAGGACAATGGCAGATGCATTTGATTTATTCTATCAAACAACATATAGATTCATCTTCCGTCTCCTAGAATGTTATGGTCATATTGTTATACTAATGTGAACATCAAGGCATTGATTCATTATGTTTATAATAATACATATTTTACTCTGAACTGAATATTTCTTCCTGATGATTAGTACTTAAATGTCATGTTATGTACTCACAGAGCAGCTCTGGAGGCTTTGACCACTGGCAGCAGCCTCAGAAGACCTTCCTCTGATCTGGAGTATTTCTTCAGGTCAAACACATCCAGCTCCTTTTCTGAAGTCAGTAATACAAAGACCAGAGCTGACCACTGTGCAGGTGACAGTTTGGTTTCTGAGAGACATCCTGATCTCAGGTAGCTTTGGATCTCCTCCACTAGAGAATGGTCATTCAGTTCATTCAGACAGTGGAACAGATTGATGCACCTCTCTGGAGAGGGATTCTCCCTGATCTTCTCCTTGATGTACTTGACTGTTTCTTCATGGCTCTGTGAGCTGCTTCTTGTCTTTGTCAGTAGACCTCGTAAGTGCTTCTGATTGGACTCCAGTGAGAGGCCCAGAAGGAAGCGGAGGAAAAGGTCCAGGTTTCCTGTCTCACTTCGTAAGGCTTTATCCACAGCACTCTTGTAGACAGTAACTTCAGGCTTGTTGCTGGATGTTGATTGATGTTCATCCATTAGATTCTCATTTTTGTTGATGAATGAGAGGAACACATATACAGCAGCCAGAAACTCCTGAATGCTCAGATGCACGAAGCAGTACACCTTGTCCTGGTACAGCCCACATTCCTCTTTAAAGAGCTGTGTACACAATCCTGAGTACACTGAGGCTTCATTGACATCAATGCCAGCCTCTATCAGGTCTTCTTCATAGAAAATCAGATTGCCATTCACAAGCTGTTGAAAAGCCAGTTTTCCAAGTGACAGAATGCTCTCTTTATTCCAGTGTGGACCTGTCTCTTCTTTCCCAAGATACTTTGCATTCTTCTGTTTGGTATGAAACACCACAAGGTGTGTGTACATCTCAGTCAGAGTCTTGGGCATCTCTTCTCTCTTGTCTGTACTCAACATGTGTTCAAGGACTGTTGCAGAAATCCAACAGAAGACTGGAATGTGGCACATGATGTGGAGGCTCCTTGATGTCTTTATGTGAGAGATGATTCTGCTGGCCAGGTCCTCATCACTGAATCTCTTCCTGAAGTACTCCTCCTTCTGTGGGTCATTGAACCCTCGTACCTCTGTCACCTGGTCAACACATCCTGAAGGGATCTTATTGGCTGCTGCAGGTCGGGTAGTTATCCAGAGGAGAGCAGAGGGAAGCAGATTTCCCTTGATGAGATTTGTCAGCAGAACATCCACTGAGGTTGACTCAGTGACGTCACAACACATCTTGTTCTTCTGGAAGTCTAGGGGCAGTCGGCACTCATCCAGACCATCAAAGATGAACAGAACTTTGTACTTGTCGTAGTTGGAGAATCTTGATTCTTTGGTTTCCTTTGAGAAGTGATTGAGAAGTTCAATCAAAGTGTTTTTTTCCCCTTTCATCAAATTCAGCTCCAGAAAAGGGAATGAAAATACAAATTGGACATCCTGATTTGCTTTTCCTTCAGCCCAGTCCAGAATGAACTTATGCACAGAGACTGTTTTTCCAATGCCAGCGACTCCCTTTGTCAGCACAGTTCTGATAAGTTTGTCTTGTCCAGTTAAGGGTTTGAAGATGTCGTTACATTTGATTGCAGTCTCTGGTCTGGCTTGTTTCCTGGTTGTTGTCTCAATCTGTCTCAACTCATGTTCATTATTGACCTCTCCTGTTCCACCCTCTGTGATGTAGAGCTCTGTGTAAATCTTATTGAGAAGTGTTGGGTTTCCTTGTTTAGCGTTCCCCTCAAATACACATTGAAACTTCTTCTTTAGATTAGATTTGAGTTCACGTTGGCAAATCACAGCAAGCTCATCTGAATCTAGAAATAACACAGAGGATATTAATATTACGTCTGATTTAATGCCTACAGTATTGTAGGACTGTGTTATAAAGTTTAAATTGTAATAATTTATTGTCTTAACTGTCTGTATAAATGTGTAAATGTTTTCATAATTCATTACACACTGGTGTGACTGATATATATTTATTGGTATGAGTTACACAGCTACTTTAGCTGTACTTTAGCTAAAGCTTTTAAATGTTTCTTATAAAACAGCATTCAACATGAGGCAGACAGCTCTTACTTTTCTCCAGTGTGTCAGCAAGCTCCTTCTGGTTCATTTTCCTCAGGACGTGCAGTGTGATCTTCAGAGCCCCCTCTCTGGCACTGCTCTCCTGCTTCACATCTTCAGCATCCACCACTTCCTTATCCTGCTTCTGACTCTCAAAGCCTTGTGGGAGTTCTGGACTAAGAATCCTCTTGAACATCTTCAGCTCGTTCTTCACAAATGTCATAATATTCTCTTCAAGCAACTGAAATAAATCAAGTCAATAAGTTAAGCAAGAGAATAAATGCTTTCTCACTAACATATTAATGAATGATTGACAGATCAACTTTACTTGAGGTAAACAAAAACAAATGTACATAACAGGACCACATACACTGAATATGGAGGCCAGGTCTGTTTGATGACTCTGGGAAGACTGACCACTGAGAATCTCTGACTCTGATCTCTCCTGTTGGTTTCTGTGGACAAAACATCCAAGGAGTGCACACACACACACACACACACACACACACACACACACACACACACACACACACACACACACACACACACACACACACACACACACACACACACACACACACACACACACACACACACACACACACACACACACACACACATACACACACAGGGAGGGAATGTTGTGTTTGTTAAATATTGTTGTTTGACTATGAAAATGGAAAAAAGGATTAGCCTATGGATTATGAAAACAACCAAAATAAATGGTAAAATGGGAGAGGAGAAATGACTAGAGACAGTGTTGTTTAACTCACTGACCATGACCCATGAGTTCTTCTTACCTTTGTTCAGTAGAAAAGTCTCCCTCTCTAAAATATATAGGTAGATCCATAGACCAGTCACTCTTCATGGACACACAGCTGGGTACAGGGGAGGCTGGTCTCTCCTGCTTGATTGGACTTCAACACAACAGAGACAAACATTACGTCTCTCATCTACTCTGAGCTCAGATGGGGAAACATAAGAAGACTTTCATTCCAAAACACTATATATCCATTTTCAGAAATGTTGGTAAATTATCTTTTATTGTTTAAAGAAATGATGACAGAGGTTTAAATAGATATAGATATAAATTATTTTTTTAATCTATTACCTGTTTTTATGATCATGTTTTGAAATGATACTTCATAATAATGATTATCAATAAGCCTTAACATTAATTCAGTCACCTCTGGTGGAGAGAGAATTCATTACATGACTTTTAACACACTATGTTTTGCTCAGTCTGGCATTTACCCAGAACTATCAGAGGCTGTGTTTTTTCACTATCTAATCATGACATGGGATTGTTCAATGACAGACATGTCTTTGTTTAAAATTTATCACTTGATGGTTTCATTTCAGAGAGACAAATAATCATGTTTTTTTTAGCAAAATGCTATAAATATATATATATCTCTCAGAGCAATAAGTAGTACTGTTAGGTTTTACACAGTAATAATATATATCTGCCTCACTCTCAGAGCAATAAGTAGTACTGTTAGGTTTTACACAGTAATAATATATATCTGCCTCACTCTCAGAGCAATAAGTAGTACTGTTAGGTTTTACACAGTAATAATATATATCTGCCTCTCTGTCAGAGCAATAAGTAGTACTGTTAGGTTTTACACAGTAATACTATATATATCTGCCTCACTCTCAGAGAAATAAGTAGTACTGTTAGGTTTTACACAGTAATAATATATATCTGCCTCACTCTCAGAGCAATAAGTAGTACTGTTAGGTTTTACACAGTAATAATATACAGTGGGGAGAACAAGTATTTGATACACTGCCGATTTTGCAGGTTTTCCCACTTACAAAGCATGTGGAAGTCCTAAGTTTTCATAACTGTGACCTTAATTGCCTTCCGTCTGTAAGCTGTTAGTGTCTTAATGACCGTTCCAGATGTGCATGTTCATTTATTGTTTATGGTTCATTGAACAAGCAGGGAAACAGTGTTTTAAACCTTTACAATGAAGATCTGGGAAGTTATTTGGATTTTTACGAATTATCTTTGAATGATAGGGTCCTGAAAAAGGGACGTTTCTTTTTTTGCTGAGTATACAGTGGGGAGAACAAGTATTTGATACACTGCCGATTTAGCAGGTTTTCCCACTTACAAAGCATGTAGAAGTCTGTAATTTTTATCATAGGTACTCTTCAACTGTGAGTGACGGAATCTAAAACAAAAATCCAGAAAATCACATTGTATGATTTTTAAGTAATTAATTTGCATTTTATTGCATGACATAAGTATTTGATACATCAGAAAAGCAGAACTTAATATTTGGTACAGAAACCTTTGTTTGCAATTACAGAGATCATACGTTTCCTGTAGTTCTTGACCAGGTTTGCACACACTGCAGCAGGGATTTTGGCCCACTCCTCCATCCAAATCCTTCAGGTTTCGGGGCTGTCGCTGGGCAATACGGACCTTCAGCTCCCTCCAAAGATTTTCTATTGTGTTCAGGTCTGGAGACTGGCTAGGCCACTCCAGGACCTTGAGATGCTTCTTACGGAGCCACTCCTTAGTTGCCCTGGCTGTGTGTTTCGGGTCGTTGTCATGCTGGAAGACCCAGCCACGACCCATCTTCAATGCTCTTACTGAGGGAAGGAGGTTGTTGGCCAAGATCTCGCGATACATGGCCCCAACCATCCTCCCCTCAATACGGTGCAGTCGTCCTGTCCCCTTTGCAGAAAAGCATCCCCAAAGAATGATGTTTCCACCTCCATTTTTCACGGTTGGGATGGTGTTCTTGGGGTTGTACTCATCCTTCTTCTTCCTCCAAACACGGCGAGTGGAGTTTAGACCAAAAAGCTCTATTCTTGTCTCATCAGACCACATGACCTTCTCCCATTCGTCCTCTGGATCATCCAGATGGTCATTGGCAAACTTCAGACGGGCCTGGACATGCGCTGGCTTGAGCAGGGGGACCTTGCGTGCGCTGCAGGATTTTAATCCACGACGGCGTAGTGTGTTACTAATGGTTTTCTTTGAGACTGTGGTCCCAGCTCTCTTCAGGTCATTGACCAGGTCCTGCCGTGTAGTTCTGGGCTGATCCCTCACCTTTCTGATGATCATTGATGCCCCACGAGGTGAGATCTTGCATGGTGCCCCAGACCGAGGGAGATTGACCGTCATCTTGAACTTCTTCAATTTTCTAATAATTGCGCCAACAGTTGTTGCCTTCTCACCAAGCTGCTTGCCTATTGTCCTGTAGCCCATCCCAGCCTTGTGCAGGTCTACAATTTTATCCCTGATGTCCTTACACAGCTCTCTGGTCTTGGCCATTGTGGAGAGGTTGGAGTCTGTTTGATTGAGTGTGTGGACAGGTGTCTTTTATACAGGTAACGATTTCAAACAGGTGCAGTTAATACAGGTAATGAGTGGAGAACAGGAGGGCTTCTTAAAGAAAAACTAACAGGTCTGTGAGAGCCGGAATTCTTACTGGTTGGTAGGTGATCAAATACTTATGTCATGCAATAAAATGCAAATTAATTATTTAAAAATCATACAATGTGATTTTCTGGATTTTTGTTTTAGATTCCGTCTCTCACAGTTGAAGAGTTATTACAGACCTCTACAGACCTCTACATGCTTTGTAAGTAGGAAAACCTGCAAAATCGGCAGTGTATCAAATACTTGTTCTCCCCACTGTATATCTGCCTCACTCTCAGAGCAATAAGTAGTACTGTTAGGTTTTACACAGTAATAATATATATCTGCCTCACTCTTAGAGCAATAAGTAGTACTGTTAGGTTTTACACAGTAATAATATATATCTGCCTCACTCTCAGAGCAATAAGTAGCACTGTTAGGTTTTACACAGTAATAATATATATCTGCCTCACTCTCAGAGCAATAAGTAGTACTGTTAGGTTTTACACAGTAATAATATATATCTGCCTCTCTGTCAGAGCAATAAGTAGTACTGTTAGGTTTTACACAGTAATAATATATATCTGCCTCACTCTCAGAGAAATAAGTAGCACTGTTAGGTTTTACACAGTAATAATATATATCTGCCTCACTCTCAGAGCAATAAGTAGTACTGTTAGGTTTTACACAGTAATAATATATATCTGCCTCTCTGTCAGAGCAATAAGTAGTACTGTTAGGTTTTACACAGTAATAATATATATCTGCCTCACTCTCAGAGAAATAAGTAGCACTGTTAGGTTTTACACAGTAATAATATATATCTGCCTCACTCTCAGAGCAATAAGTAGTACTGTTGACTCTTGACAATGATGTCTGTATAATAATTATGTAATTATGTAATATGTATAATATTGGATTTAGGTATAGGCGACATGGGTAGCCACTCAGTGGCGACATTTGCGTGATGGGTTTTCTATCGCTCATTTGCACGTCACGTCAATAAACCTTGTCGGAGTGGGAGCCCTGATTCTAGTTTGTTAGCCAGACAGGCTACTGCTTGGGAAGGTTCACCTAGGGAGCCATACAAGCTAGAACCACCACTGATGTTGGTGATTCCTAGTTAATCATTCCATGACTTTTAACACACTATGTTTTGCTCAGTCTGACAGTTACCCAGAACTATCAGAGGCTCTTCTCTTGTTGCTGCTGCTGATGACAACTGCATGTAAGTTGTTGTTCTACATCATAATGATGTCTGATAGCATTTTGTCAAATCAGCTCCTGCTTATTTCTGAAGATTAACTCAGGTTTTCACCCATCATCTAATGAGTTGGAGCTTTGTCTCCATGGCCACCAGTGTGTTTGTATATAATGATAATAGTAATAATAATAATAATTAATTACACACATTACATTTTGGATAGATAGTACTCAGACATCTGTAGTGTTTACAGTAATGACTATTACCCATCATGAGCTGTTTTAATCCCACCCCTCTGCTACTCTCAGCCCCGCCCACCTATCTCCGTAGACCATCCTCTTTTGATTTCCACGTAACATATATTTTTCAACTGTACAGTGATGCATTTTTAACCTTTCTAGTTGCTTAGTATCCACAGACTGTAAATTAAAGATACATATTCATCATTCATCTCACCTCTTAACTTTGGTGTCATGTTCCCCAGAGAGACTCATTTTACAGGCAGGGCCCCCTTCCTCTCTCTCCCCAGAGAGACTCATTTTAGAGGCAGGGCCTCCCTCCTCTCTCTCCCCAGAGAGACTCATTTTAGAGGCAGGGCCCCCCTCCTCTCTCTCAGAGGCCAGGTCTGTTTGATGACTCTGGGAAGACTGACCACTGAGAATCTCTGACTCTGATCTCTCCGTTTGGTTTCTGTGGACAAAACATCCAAGGAGTGCACGCGCGCACACACACACACACACACACACACACACACACACACACACACACACACACACACACACACACACACACACACACACACACACACACACACACACACACACACACACACACACACACACACACACACACACACACACACACACACACACAGGGAGGGAATGTTGTGTTTGTTAAATATTGTTGTAGGACTATGAAAATTGAAAAAAGGATTAGCCTATGGATTATGAAAACAACCAAAATAAATGGTAAAATGGGAGAGGGGAAATGACTAGAGACAGTGTGTAAGGGCTGGGTAGTGGTGAAGCCGCATACTCCCATCAAGGGGAGTGGTTGAGCCACAACCCAGTCCTCCTCTGATTGGGGATTAATGATCCCCAATCAGAGACAGCTGTCTAGAGTTGTCTCTGATTGGGGAGAGTATTTAGATGTCCTCCACATCCACCTGTGTGTGGATCATTATTTGTTTGTTTGTGTTTTTCTGCACTGCCAGCAGCCCACGAAGTAAGTCACTGTGTTTTGTTTTCTTGTAATAGTCTCTTTTTATATTTAATGCCTCGTGAGAACACCTCATTAAATAAAAAGGATGACACTTCACCAGCACTCGGTCTATCGTCCCTTATATACGACGCACCGTGACAGAATGATCCACCAACCAGGGACGCAACGGAGCCTGACATTGGGAGATATCCTCCTCGGTATGGGGAAAATTACAGAGGAGGAATACTCCCATTATCGTGCGGTGGAGGAAGGCTGGGGTCCGGAGCAGCGGAGCCGTCGGCGGCGAAGGAGTCGGCGGTCCAAAAAGGCTAGGGACCAGCCTGGAGCCCAGAAAAACCCCAAAACTGATTTTGGGGGGGGGGCTATGGGGGTGGTCGGGGATCGAGGGAGAAGAGCCCCGACCACTGCACTCGTGGGGGTTCCCGGAGGAGCCCCTACAGCCGTGGGAGCAGGAGTACAGAGGAGAGTCGGAGGAAGACGACGACGATGTGCTTCTGTTCCCTCACTCGTGGGGGTTCCCGGAGGAACCCTCACAGGATGTGGATTGGCGCTGGAGAGAGAACGACATGGACAGTCCTAATCCAGTGCCAGTTCCCAGCCCGGTGCCTTCAGCGCCGGTCCAGAGTCGGAGGAGGAGGAGACCGACTCAGCGCACCCAAACATCGGTGTGCAACAACAGCCCAGAATGGCACGCGCCTGCTCCGCGCAGTAGCCCTATGGTGCGTTTTCCCAGCCAGGGACAGCCAGTCCCAGCTCCTCGCACCAGACCAGTGGTGTGTTCCTACAGCCTGATACGGCCCGTGCCTGCTCCACGCACTCGACCTCCAGTGAAGGTCAGCAACCCTGAGCCTCCAGTGAAGGTCAGCAACCCTGAGCCTCCAGTGAAGGTCAGCAACCCTGAGCCTCCAGTGAAGGTCAGCAACTCTGAGCCTCCAGTGAAGGTCAGCAACTCTGAGCCTCCAGTGAAGGTCAGCAGGCCGAAACCTCCAGTGAAGGTCAGCAGGCCGAAACCTCCAGTGAAGGTCAGCAGGCCGAAACCTCCAGTGAAGGTCAGCAGGCCGAAACCTCCAGTGAAGGTCAGCAGGCCGAAACCTCCAGTGAAGGTCAGCAGCCCGGTGCCCAGTCCGGGGCCGGTCGTCTGCTTCACTCCAGTGCCGGAGCAGTCCGCTCCACCGGTGCCCAGTCAGGGGCCGGTCGTCTGCTTTGCTCCAGTGCCGGAGCAGTCCGCTCCACCGGTGCCCAGTCCGGGGCCGGTCGTCTGCTGACCTTCACTGGAGGTTTTAGATGTCCTCCACATCCACCTGTGTGTGGATCATTATTTGTTCGTTTGTGTTTGTCAACACTGCCAGCAGCCCACGAAGTAAGTCACTGTGTGTTGTTTTCTTGTATTAGTCTCTTTTTATATTTAATGCCTCGTGAGAACACCTCATTAAATAAAAAGGATGACACTTCACCAGCGCTCCGTCTATCGTCCCTTATATACGACGCACCGTGACAGAATGATCCACCAACCAGGGACGCAACGGAGCCTGACATTGGGAGATATCCTCCTCGGTATGGGGAAAATTACAGAGGAGGAATACTCCCATTATCGTGCGGTGGAGGAAGGCTGGGGTCCGGAGCAGCGGAGCCGTCGGCGGCGAAGGAGTCGGCGGTCCAAAAAGGCTAGGGACCAGCCTGGAGCCCAGAAAAACCCCAAAACTGATTTTGGGGGGGGGGCTATGGGGGTGGTCGGGGATCGAGGGAGAAGAGCCCCGACCACTGCACTCGTGGGGGTTCCCGGAGGAGCCCCTACAGCCGTGGGAGCAGGAGTACAGAGGAGAGTCGGAGGAAGACGACGACGATGTGCTTCTGTTCCCTCACTCGTGGGGGTTCCCGGAGGAACCCTCACAGGATGGGGATTGGCGCTGGAGAGAGAACGACATGGACAGTCCTAATCCAGTGTCAGTTCCCAGCCCGGTGCCTTCAGCGCCGGTCCAGAGTCGGAGGAGGAGGAGACCGACTCAGCGCACCCAAACATCGGTGCGCAACAACAGCCCAGAATGGCACGAGCCTGCTCCGCGCAGTAGCCCTATGGTGCGTTTTCCCAGCCAGGGACAGCCAGTCCCAGCTCCTCGCACCAGACCAGTGGTGTGTTCCTACAGCCTGATACGGCCCGTGCCTGCTCCACGCACTCGACCTCCAGTGAAGGTCAGCAACCCTGAGCCTCCAGTGAAGGTCAGCAACCCTGAGCCTCCAGTGAAGGTCAGCAACCCTGAGCCTCCAGTGAAGGTCAGCAACTCTGAGCCTCCAGTGAAGGTCAGCAACTCTGAGCCTCCAGTGAAGGTCAGCAACTCTGAGCCTCCAGTGAAGGTCAGCAACTCTGAGCCTCCAATGAAGGTCAGCAGGCCGAAACCTCCAGTGAAGGTCAGCAGGCCGAAACCTCCAGTGAAGGTCAGCAGGCCGAAACCTCCAGTGAAGGTCAGCAGGCCGAAACCTCCAGTGAAGGTCAGCAGCCCGGTGCCCAGTCCGGGGCCGGTCGTCTGCTTCGCTCCAGTGCCGGAGCAGTCCGCTCCACCGGTGCCCAGTCAGGGGCCGGTCGTCTGCTTCGCTCCAGTGCCGGAGCAGTCCGCTCCACCGGTGCCCAGTCCGGGGCCGGTCGTCTGCTGACCTTCACTGGAGGTTTTAGATGTCCTCCACATCCACCTGTGTGTGGATCATTATTTATTCGTTTGTGTTTGTCAACACTGCCAGCAGCCCACGAAGTAAGTCACTGTGTGTTGTTTTCTTGTATTAGTCTCTTTTTATATTTAATGCCTCGTGAGAACACCTCATTAAATAAAAAGGATGACACTTCACCAGCGCTCCGTCTATCGTCCCTTATATACGACGCACCGTGACAGAATGATCCACCAACCAGGGACGCAACGGAGCCTGACATTGGGAGATATCCTCCTCGGTATGGGGAAAATTACAGAGGAGGAATACTCCCATTATCGTGCGGTGGAGGAAGGCTGGGGTCCGGAGCAGCGGAGCCGTCGGCGGCGAAGGAGTCGGCGGTCCAAAAAGGCTAGGGACCAGCCTGGAGCCCAGAAAAACCCCAAAACTGATTTTGGGGGGGGGGCTATGGGGGTGGTCGGGGATCGAGGGAGAAGAGCCCCGACCACTGCACTCGTGGGGGTTCCCGGAGGAGCCCCTACAGCCGTGGGAGCAGGAGTACAGAGGAGAGTCGGAGGAAGACGACGACGATGTGCTTCTGTTCCCTCACTCGTGGGGGTTCCCGGAGGAACCCTCACAGGATGGGGATTGGCGCTGGAGAGAGAACGACATGGACAGTCCTAATCCAGTGCCAGTTCCCAGCCCGGTGCCTTCAGCGCCGGTCCAGAGTCGGAGGAGGAGGAGACCGACTCAGCGCACCCAAACATCGGTGCGCAACAACAGCCCAGAATGGCACGCGCCTGCTCCGCGCAGTAGCCCTATGGTGCGTTTTCCCAGCCAGGGACAGCCAGTCCCAGCTCCTCGCACCAGACCAGTGGTGTGTTCCTACAGCCTGATACGGCCCGTGCCTGCTCCACGCACTCGACCTCCAGTGAAGGTCAGCAACCCTGAGCCTCCAGTGAAGGTCAGCAACCCTGAGCCTCCAGTGAAGGTCAGCAACCCTGAGCCTCCAGTGAAGGTCAGCAACTCTGAGCCTCCAGTGAAGGTCAGCAACTCTGAGCCTCCAGTGAAGGTCAGCAACTCTGAGCCTCCAGTGAAGGTCAGCAACTCTGAGCCTCCAGTGAAGGTCAGCAGGCCGAAACCTCCAGTGAAGGTCAGCAGGCTGAAACCTCCAGTGAAGGTCAGCAGGCCGAAACCTCCAGTGAAGGTCAGCAGGCCGAAACCTCCAGTGAAGGTCAGCAGGCCGAAACCTCCAGTGAAGGTCAGCAGGCCGAAACCTCCAGTGAAGGTCAGCAGCCCGGTGCCCAGTCCGGGGCCGGTCGTCTGCTTCGCTCCAGTGCCGGAGCAGTCCGCTCCACCGGTGCCCAGTCCGGGGCCGGTCGTCTGCTTCGCTCCCGTGCCGGAGCAGTCCGCTCCACCGGGGCCCAGTCCGGGTCCGGCCGTCAGCACCAATCCTATGCCAGGGCAATCCGCTCCACAGGATCGGGCGTACAAACGGGAGGCAAGGAGGAAGCTACCGGCAATACATACGCCACACCCGAGGCCGGAGCCGGAGCCCCCACCAACAACAACCTCCCCAGTATTCCGCAAGTTCCCCCCTCTTTGTTTTTTTTTGTATGTTGGACTTTGTGGTTCTTGGTTGGGGGGAGGTATCGCGGTCGGGAGCCCGCGCCTTGGGGGGGGGGGGGGGGGGGTACTGTAAGGGCTGGGTAGTGGTGAAGCCGCATACTCCCATCAAGGGGAGTGGTTGAGCCACAACCCAGTCCTCACATCAGTGAGGGAGGATTAATGATCCCCAATCAGAGACAGCTGTCTAGAGTTGTCTCTGATTGGGGAGAGTATTTAGATGTCCTCCACATCCACCTGTGTGTGGATCATTATTTGTTTGTTTGTGTTTGTCTGCACTGCCAGCAGCCCACGAAGTAAGTCACTGTGTTTTGTTTTCGTGTTTTTTTGTAATAGTCTCTTTTTATATTTAATGCCTCGTGAGAACACCTCATTAAATAAAAAGGATGACACTTCACCAGCACTCCGTCTATCGTCCCTTATATACGACGCACCGTGACACAGTGTTGTTTAACTCACTGACCATGACACATGAGTTCTTCTTACCTTTGTTCAGTAGAAAAGTCTCCCTCTCTAAAGTTTAAAGGTTTATTCATAGACCAGTCACTCTTCATGGACACACAGCTGTGTACAGAGGAGGCTGGTCTCTCCTGCTTGATTGGACTTCAACACAACAGAGACAAACATTACGTCTCTCATCTACTCTGAGCTCAGATGGGGAAACATGAGAAGAGTTTAATTCCAAAACACTATATATCCATTTTCAGAAATGTTGGTAAATTATATTTTATTGTTTAAAGACATTATGAAACCACTACAGACCTTTATAAAGGTTTCTAAAGGGTGTAATTTCCACTACATTTTTCCTAATGTAAAATGTAGCAACCCCTACAAAACATTTCTATTAATTATAATCCACATAACGCACATTTGCTGTTGCTGCAGGATTATTTTCCTTCTGTGAGAAACTAATTAAGATATCATCTGTAAATGCATTCATCTTAAGATATCTAGTTGAGACAACCTCATATCACAGTCAAATATACAGGATACAAACATTCCATTCCAGCTAAACAATGGATATATAGCATTTAGCAAAAAAACACATTTTCATACACATCTAAAATCACGAACAGTTATATTGAAGGTTAGCAAACATTTCTGAGATAAAAAAAAAACATATGTGATTTATTTATTGTATATAGCATTTTGGAATATAAATTCATAAACTAAATTGTCGCTCACCTCTTAGTTTTAGAGGCAGGGCCCCCCTCCTCTCTCTCCTCAGAGAGACTCATTTTAGAGGCAGGGCCCCCCCCTCCTCTCTCTCCCCAGAGAGACTCATTTTAGAGGCAGGGCCCCCCTCCTCTCTCTCCCCAGAGAGACTCATTTTAGAGGCAGGGCCCCCCTCCTCTCTCTCCCCAGAGAGACTCATTTTAGAGGCAGGGCCCCCCTCCTCTCTCTCCCCAGAGAGACTCATTTTAGAGGCAGGGCCCCCCTCCTCTCTCTCCCCAGAGAGACTCATTTTAGAGGCAGGGCCCACCTCCTCTCTCCCCAGAGACTCATTTTAGAGGCAGGGCCCCCCTCCTCTCTCTCCCCAGAGAGACTCATTTTAGAGGCAGGGCCCCCCTCCTCTCTCTCCCCAGAGAGACTCATTTTAGAGGCATGGCCCCCCTTTCTCTCCCCAGAGAGACTCATTTTAGAGGCAGGGCCCCCCTCCTCTCTCTCCCCAGAGAGACTCGTTTTAGAGGCAGGGCCCCCCTCCTCTCTCTCCCCAGAGATACTCATTTTAGAGGCAGGGCCCCCTTCCTCTCTCTCCCCAGAGAGACTCATTTTAGAGGCAGGGCCCACCTCCTCTCTCCCCAGAGACTCATTTTAGAGGCAGGGCCCCCCTCCTCTCTCTCCCCAGAGAGACTCATTTTAGAGGCAGGGCCCCCCTCCTCTCTCTCCCCAGAGAGACTCATTTTAGAGGCATGGCCCCCCTTTCTCTCCCCAGAGAGACTCATTTTAGAGGCAGGGCCCCCCATCCTCTCTCTCCCCAGAGAGACTCGTTTTAGAGGCAGGGCCCCCCTCCTCTCTCTCCCCAGAGATACTCATTTTAGAGGCAGGGCCCCCTTCCTCTCTCTCCCCAGAGAGACTCATTTTAGAGACATGGCCCCCCTCCTCTCTCTCCCCAGAGAGACTCATTTTAGAGGCAGGGCCCCCCTCCTCTCTCCCCCCAAAGAGACTCATTTTAGAGGCAGGGCCCCCCTCCTCTCTCTCCCCAGAGAGACTCATTTTAGAGGCAGGGCCCCCCTCCTCTCTCCCCCCAAAGAGACTCATTTTAGAGGCAGGGCCCCCCTCCTCTCTCTCCTCAGAGAGACTCATTTTAAAGGCAGGGCCCCCCTCCTCTCTCTCCCCAGAGAGACTCATTTTAGAGGCAGGGCCCCCCTCCTCTCTCTCCTCAGAGAGACTAATTTTAGAGCAATGACACCTAAACAGAGATCCAGAATGTTAGTTGTGTTTAACACAGTGACAACTAATTATTGAATGTCAATTGTTCTCTTTATTCATTATCTCTTAGAAATAAAACATTTACTAACAGACACATCCAAACAGTCAGGTGATTTAATGCAATTACTTTCTAGGCCAATGACTACTCAAAACCCACCCACAAGGCCTGAAAACTGGCGCAAACAAATAGCCCCTGATAGGCCTACTGTAATGAATACTCAGGGAGACAATGGTGTAGATTCACGCGCAGAGCGTGGCAGGTGTTTATTTCACCTTTGCAGAAGGCAGGAATTGTGGTCACAGGCAGGCTAAGGTCATACACAGGTAGGAAACCAGACTAGATGTAGGCAAGATGTTATATGAACCATTTAACAGTGAAGACAGAACCTTAGACCTCCATCTTATTTCAGATAACCTACTGTAGTCTAGACTAGATGTAGGCAAGATGTAAGATGAACCATTTAACAGTGAAGACAGAACCTTAGACCTCCATCTTATTTCAGATAACCTACTGTAGTCTAGACTAGATGTAGGCAAGATGTAAGCTGAACTATTTAACAGTTTGCTTAGTTCAAATTGACAGATACATTTTTTTAATTGTACCTTTATTTATTTAACATGAATAGTAAGGTGATTTCGAGGTAAGAAGTGCTTCTGTTGTCTAGTAGCATGCTAGAATGGGCTACTGTGGATAAGGTCATACTTTCAATCACTGAATCACATATTAATAATGTGGATAAGAACTGAATAGGCCTATGATTGTCAACAACAGACAGGTTTCTTTTCAGCTGTATCTGACTGACTGTTACCCTCAATCTAATGCATTCTAACATCAGATCAGCAATTGCGTTAGAACTGTGACCATGGTAACACTTCCTGACTTCCAATTGAATTAACTAAACATGGCCATTAATAATTGACTTAATAATAGAGAGGGTACAAGGAGAAGATGGAGGGCAAGCTAAGGCAGAGCCAGGTGAGAGAAGTGTGGAAGGGTATGAGAAATATCACTTTGCTCACAACACCTCTGTTGAGACAATCAGCGACCCCCTCTCCACCTCCTCCCACGCTCCCTCTGGAATGATCTGCAACACCTCCCTTCCCCCCCACCTCTGGACTGATCCTCAACACCCCCCTTCCCCCACCTCCCCACCTGGGCTGGCTTTCACCACCAACCAAGTGAAGAGAGAGCTGGTGAGACTACATCAGTGGAAAGCGACGGGCCCTGATGGCATCAGCCCAAGGGTGCTTAGGGTCTGTGCTGACCAACTGTGTGGAATACTCCAGCGTCGCTTCAACCTTAGCCTGAGCCTAGAAAGGGTCCCTGTGCTGTGGAAAACACCCTGCCTCGTCCCAGTGCCCAAAAAGGCACACCCCACTGTCCTGAATGATTTCAGACCTGTAGCGCTAACATCCCACATCATGAAGACCCTGGAAAGGTTAGTCCTCGCTCACCTCAGACCCCTGGTGTGTACATCACTGGACCCCCTGCAGTTTGCATACCAGCGCAACATTGGGGTGGATGATGCAATCATCTACCTTCTGCAGAGGGCCTACTCTCACCTGGACAATGCAGGTTGTACTGTGAGGGTTATGTTTTTTTACTTCTCCAGTGCCTTCAACACCATTCAGCCCCTGCTATTGGGTGAGAAGATGAAGAGGTCCTGTCCCCCTTCCTGTTCACCCTCTACACCTCAGACCTCAGATATAACTCTGAAACATGCCACCTACAGAAGTTCTCGGATGACTCTGCTATTGTTGGGTGCATCAGGGGTGGGCAGGAGGAGGAGTACAGGAGCACAATCAGCGACTTTGTGTTGTGGTGTGAGCAGAACCACCTTCAGCTCAACATCAGCAAAACAAAGGAGATGGTGGTGGACTTCAGGAGAACCAAGGCACAACTGACTGCAGTCCCTATACAGGGGATGGATGTGGAAATGGTTGGGTCATACAAGTTCCTGGGAGTCCATATGGACAACAGGCTGGAATGGGCTGGTAACACCGGGGCCCTGTACAAAAAGGGCCAGAGCCGACTCTACTTTCTGAGGAGGCTCAGGTCCTTCAACGTGTGCAGTAAATTACTGCATACCTTCTACCAGTCTGTGGTGGCCAGTGCCATCTTTTTTGCAGTGGTGTGCTGGGGAGAAAACATCAAAGCCGGTGATGCTTCTCGGGTAAATAAGCTGATCAGGAAGGCTAGCTCTGTCCTGGGGATGAGCCTTGACACTCTAGAGGTGGTCGGAGAGACGGATCCTGGCCAAACTGCTGGCCATCATGGACAACGTCACCCACCCTCTGCACGCTATGGTTATGACGCAGAGGAGCACTTTCAGTCACAGATTGATCCCACCACGGTGTGCCAGAGAGTGCTACAGGAGGTCCTTCCTGCCGGCGGCTATTAGACTTTATAATGCCTCACCGGGGTGCCGTGCCGTCGGCAACATAGATCTGGAACTGTTGGGGTGCTAGGACCTAGTTTAACAATTATGCATCCATCCGTGAGTAACTCTGGTCCGTCAGCACTCATTCACTCAGGACCTATTTATTCATTCAGGTCTGTATATACAGTGGGGAGAACAAGTATTTGATACACTGCCGATTTTGCAGGTTTTCCTACTTACAAAGCATGTAGAGGTCTGTAATTTTTTTCATAGGTACACTTCAACTGTGAGAGACGGAATCTAAAACAAAAATCCAGAAAATCACATTGTATGATTTTTAAATAATTAATTTGCATTTTATTGCATGACATAAGTATTTGATCACCTACCAACCAGTAAGAATTCCGGCTCTCACAGACCTGTTAGTTTTTCTTTAAGAAGCCCTCCTGTTCTCCACTCATTACCTGTATTAACTACACCTGTTTGAACTTGTTACCTGTATAAAAGACAGCTGTCCACACACTCAATCAAACGGACTCCACACACTCAATCAAACAGCTGTGTAAGGACATCAGGGATAAAATTGTAGACCTGCACAAGGCTGGGATGGGCTACAGGACAATAGGCAAGCAGCTTGGTGAGAAGGCAACAACTGTTGGCGCAATTATTAGAAAATGGAAGAAGTTCAAGATGACGGTCAATCTCCCATGCAAGATCTCACCTCGTGGGGCATCAATGATCTTGAGGAAGGTGAGGGATCAGCCCAGAACTACACGGCAGGACCTGGTCAATGACCTGAAGAGAGCTGGGACCACAGTCTCAAAGAAAACCATTAGTAACACATTGCGCCGTCATGGATTAAAATCCTGCAGCGCACGCAAGGTCCCCCTGCTCAAGCCAGCGCATGTTCAGGCCCGTCTGAAGTTTGCCAATGACCATCTGGATGATCCAGAGGAGGAATGGGAGAAGGTCATGTGGTCTGATGAGACAAAAATAGAGCTTTTTGGTCTAAACTCCACTCGCCGTGTTTGGAGGAAGAAGAAGGATGAGTACAACCCCAAGAACACCAACCCAACCGTGAGGCATGGAGGTGGAAACATCATTCTTTGGGGATGCTTTTCTGCAAAGGGGACAGGACGATTTCTGTACCAAATATTAAGTTCTGCTTTTCTGATGTATCAAATACTTATGTCATGCAATAATATGCAAATTAATTACTTAAAAATCATACAATGTGATTTTCTGGATTTTTGTTTTAGATTCCGTCACTCACAGTTGAAGAGTACCTATGATAAAAATTACAGACTTCTACATGCTTTGTAAGTGGGAAAACCTGCAAAATCTGCAGTGTATCAAATACTTGTTCTCCCCACTGTACATACTCATGCACAGTTGCAATATTGCAATATTGTAAGTAATTATTGGACTTAACTTACGTAGGCATTCACTCAGGAATGCATATTAGTATCCTGTCAGTTGCACCTTTTCTCATTGCTTTTAGTATATCGAATGTGCAATACGTGCAGTTGTCTGTAATTAAACCCTGCGCACTAAGGACTATATTTTAAGGGAATTACTATTATTACCCCAAATTATATCATACACACATTTAGCTATTAAAGTATCTCTTCCTGTCATTTACCTGTACAGTTTGTGTAACCATGCAAGTATTCACTTATCTGTAAATATAACTGTATACCTAACTGTACAGCTAATTTAACCATGCAAAATGTTCACTTACCTGTTCATTTACCCAGTCTGTCTATTAAGTAAACTATTATTACCCTCGCTCATATCATATGCATTTTTTGCTACTGAAGTATTTCTCTGCCATCGACCTGTATAGTATAGTTAACCATCCAACATCCACCAATGTATAGTGTACATATTCAGCCAACCACCCATACTATGCAATGTCTTTTTATAGCTTTTTTTTTAATTATTGTTTTGCACTCCAGATATCTTTTATTTCTATACTTTTCATACTTCCGCTCTATGTATCATGTACCGTGTATCTGTCTTTTGTGTACTTTCGTTGTGGCATTTTGCACCTGCCCTGTGTTGTGTTGTAGCTGCTTGACAAAGAAATCTATCCATCTATCTATCTATCTATCTATCTATCTATCTATCTATCTATCTATCTATCTATCTATCTATCTATCTATCTATCTATCTATCTATCTATCTATCTATCTATCTATCTATCTATCTATCTATCTATCTATCTATCTATCTATCTATCTATCTATCTATCTATCTATCATCTATCTATCTATCTATCTATCTATCTATTATTCCAGGTATTCATTCACATACTCTGTCCTTTAGAATAGATTATTGTTCATAAATACTCAGAAATACTTACTTTACTTTTTAGTTCTCTCCATATAGTGTTTTCTGCTCTGTCATCTCACAATGGACCCTGTACAAAATCATCTCAGCCGTCGCCCCACCCTGATAATAAAGTGTTTTATTGGTATCTTCCACTAGATGACAGTAAATACCTGCTGTAACTAGACTTTACAACAGTATGTGTTCGGTGTCTTGGTCCTGGTGACTCCTGGGAAGTGTCTCAGAGGAGGAATGCTGACCTAGGATCAGGTCCCCCTGCCCATGTAATATTATTCATTATGATCTTAAAGGCTAAACTGATCCTAGATCAGCACTCCTACTCTTTTTTTTCTAGTTCTCCCCATATTGAGTTTTCTGCTTTGTCGTCTCAAAATGGATCCTGTACAAAATAAACACTTTCACTTTCTTTTTCATCTCAGCCGTCTCCCCACCCTGATAATAAAGTGTTTTATTGGTATCTTCCACTAGATGGCAGTAAATACCTGCTGTAACTAGACTTTACAACAGTATGTGTTCGGTTTCTTGGTCCTGGTGACTCCTGGGAAGTGTCTCAGAGGAGGAATGCTGACCTAGGATCAGGTCCCCCTGCCCATGTAATATTATTCATTATTATCTAAAAGGCTAAACTGATCCTAGATCAGCACTCCTACTCGTGTTTTAATACGGTCACAGGTGACTCCTCAAGATGAGGCTCATGATTTATAAGTTATATTGTTTAAAAGAGCCTTTAGGGTTTTTTTGAGATCAGGTCATCCTCATCTGAAACCCTTAGACTACAAAGGTTGCGCCCCTATGGAAATAAAATAAAATATCCCAGAATTTCTATACGTACAAAAAGCACATTTATCTCTTATTTTGTGCACATATGTTTAGATCCCGGTTAGTGAACATTTGTCTTTTGACAAGATAATCCATCCACCTGACAGGTGTGTTATATCAAGAAGCTGATTAAACAGCATGATCATTACATAAAGCAACAGTGAAATGTATTCATGTTGAGGATAAAACAAAACCTGTCCCACTCTTTCCAGACAACCACCTTTCCTCCTAATTTGTATTAATTGTTGTTCCATAACGAAGCAGAGCTTGTCAGGAAAGGTGAAGATGCCTGTCTTATTTATTTAACACCATATTTCTTAGTATGGGGCATTATGGGAATCTGCAGGCCCACATTTAAGTGTTGACTCAGATAATATGATGCTCCAAATGGGGCATTAAGTTCTTCTTCCATGTCAACCCAAATTGGCCAATTAGAGTTGTCAATAAAGAGAGTCTATTTGGACAGTTATAAAAGCTTCTTGCTATAATGACATGTTAGGGAGCTTTAATCCTCCCTTCTAAGTCTCAGTCTGTAATCTAGCTTGGTTCATCCTTGCCCTTTTAATAGTCCACATGAATCATTGTGTCTATGGTGTTAAAGGTGTAGGCAGGTATGGACAGTGGAAACATGCTGATGACGTCATTCAGTTTAGGACCTTTAACCATCTTTATAACATGTGGCCGACCCCACAATGACATTCCTAGCTTATCCCAGTTCTTCAACTGGAGTTGAATTTTGTTCAAATATACAGAATGGAAAAGAAACATTCCCCTTCCTCTAAGAAACAACTTCTATTCTCACATACAACAAGAAGACGAAATGACACCAGACATTCACCGTTCAGTTAGTATTGGAGAAGAGCAAGGAACTCCACAGAACACACAATAATCACACTGTATTGATTGATTGATTCACTGTAAATACATTCATTCACCATTCAGTTAGTATTGGAGAAGAGGAAGGAACTCCACAGAACCACTATAATCACACTGTATTGATTGATTGATTCACTGTAAATACATTCATTCACCATTCAGTTAGTATTGGAGAAGAGGAAGGAACTCCACAGAACACACAATAATCACACTGTATTGATTGATTCACTGTAAACACATTGATTCACCATCTAACTAGTTACGTTTTAAAGTTACAGTGTAATTTTGTATGTTGTACTTATTAAATTGAACATGTTTGAAAAAACAGGTTTTACCACAAACTTGAGATAATAATACAAAGCGATCAACAAAAACTATAAAACACTGACAATCTCTTTCAACATGGAGCTGGTTAGACAGCAAGGAACAGGAAGTGTGTATCGTTATTGTTCTTAAGTTTCAGTCACTCGAGGGCCGCGTCAGAAAGGACAACGGTGATGTTGAGAGTAAAGTGATATGTAAATCAGCTACTTGTTCTCATTTTAGGATTCAGGTTAGGGGGGGTCAAAGTTCAGGTTAGGATAAGTGATTACTAGTATTTGTGAAGAGAGAGAGATAGTAGCCAGCGGGTTTTAGGCGGACAGGGAGTTCTTAAATATATATTATTTTTTTATGGCCCAAACAACAATGCATTGGCAGGGCAATTCAAGCAAAGCCAATATGAGGTGATAATGTATTGGGTCTATAGCTTACTGATCAAACCTCATTGCTACAGTACAGTTTTTTGCATAGTCTAACGTTTTATAAGTCATGTTAAAAAAAACAGAACGACATGCCATGAGGACCAGGGGAAGGTTGGTGTCCCAATCTTTTTTGATGTTTTGCCGTCACTATGTCCAGCTGTTGACCTAAGGTCCGGTGGAATCTCTCCACCAAATCGTCGCTCTGTGGATGAAGAGGGGTGGTGCGGGTCTTCTCAACCCCCAGCCGCAGGCACATCTCGGCGAACACCCGAGACTCAAAGTTCCTGGTCAGTGTGGATTGTCTCAGGCACCCCAAACTGGCTGATAAAACCCCCCCAGCAGCACGTGGACAATCGTCTCCGTCTCTTGGTTAGGGAGGGGGTAAGCTTCGGGCCATTTTGTAAAGTAATCTATTGCAGTCAGAATCCATCTATTTCCTCCCTCTGAAACTGGGAATGGGCCCACTATGTCGACTCCCACCCTCTCTAAAGGTGCCCCTACGGGGAACTGCTGTAACTGGGCGTGTGAGGAGCCCAGGAGGCCCCTTTCTAGCTGCACAGCTGTCACACTGCCTGTCACAGTCCTCTACATCCTGTCAGTGTTGTCCCCAGTAAAACCCTTTCGAAGGAGGCTCCGTGAGCGAGGATGTCGTCTAGATAGACCAGGCACTGTTGACTAGGCACGTCTGACAGCACCTGCTCCATGAGGCGCTCAAACGTGGCTGGTGCGTTACAGAGTCCAAAGCACAACACTTTAAACTGCCAGTGGCCACGGTGGGTGGAAAAGGCTGTTTTAGCCTCTGGGGCGAGAGGCACCTGCCAGTAGCCGCTGCGTAGGTCAAGGGAGGAGAACCAGGAGGACCCCCTCACTAAGTCAAGACTCTCGTCTATACGGGGAAGCGGGTAAAAGTCCTTCTTAGTGACAGCATTCAGTCCTCTAGTCCACACAGAAACGCAGCTTTCCCCCTTTTTTAGGAAGCATGACTACAGGGGCTTTGCACGGGCTATTAGACGGCTCGATGAAACCCGCCCTCTCCATCTCCTCCACCACCTGTCTCGTCAGTGGAATGCGTCGAGGTCTGATTTTTACTGGTCGAGCGTTGGCAGTGTCGATATCATGCTGCACTAGGGGGGTGAGGCCGACGTCATGCTCCCCCCACGAGAAACAGTCTTTAAATTCTGTCAGGAGATGTCTCAGTTGTTCTTGCTGTTCCAAGTTGAGTCCCTCCACTGCTGCCATAGAGGAGTCAGGCATTCCCTTAGACTGCTGAGGTGGGGCCGGGGCAGGTAACGGGACCGGCGTTGTCTCAGTCTCTAGCTGAGGTTGAGCGTGGGGGCAGGAGGGCAGTGTGTCTGTGTTATCCTTTGGCACGAAGATGGGGGCCACTGGAGACAGCTGGTGGACAGAAGCAGGGGTTGAGTCACATTCCACTCCTCTCCCCGCGAGTTGCAGAACGGCAGGCCCCCTCGCTAAACAGCTTCCCCTGTGTAAACATTTCAACCTCAGGCCAACCCCCAAAGCGTAAGGTGCCCATGCTCAGGTCCAAATGGCAGCCGGTGTCCGTAAGAAAATCTAACCCTCAAATACAGGGGTCCTGAACACTAGCCACACCCACCGTAAGTGACATAACCCGTTTCCCTAGCATAGGAGCAGTCTCACCTGTGACAGTTCGTAGCTGTACCGCTGTTGGTTCCCACACCAACCCCTCCGGAATGACGTCCGGCCGCACAATTGTCACGGTGGACCCGGTGTCCACCAAGGCTGTGCACGGTGTGTCACGATGCTGAGTATTTAAGGGACGATAGACTGAGCGCTGGTGAAGTGTCATCCTTTTATTTTGGAGATGTTCTCATGAAACACAAAATAAAACAGGAGATTGAAATAGACAAAATACAAAGTGACTTACGTGCTGTGAGCCCACATGCAGACAGGCACAAACAAACAATGAGGCACAAACAAACAATGATCCTTCCTCCCTGGAGGTCTCGGGCTGCTGACCTTCACTGGAGGTCTCGGGCTGCTGACCTTCACTGGAGGCCTCGGGCTGCTGACCTTCACTGGAGGCCTCGGGCTGCTGACCTTCACTGGAGGCCTCGGGCTGCTGACCTTCACTGGAGGCCTCGGGCTGCTGACCTTCACTGGAGGCCTCGGGCTGCTGACCTTCACTGGAGGTCTCGGGCTGCTGACCTTCACTGGAGGCCTCGGGCTGCTGACCTTCACTGGAGGCCTCGGGCTGCTGACCTTCACTGGAGGTCTCGGGCTGCTGACCTTCACTGGAGGTCTCGGGCTGCTGACCTTCACTGGAGGCCTCGGGCTGCTGACCTTCACTGGAGGCCTCGGGCTGCTGACCTTCACTGGAGGCCTCGGGCTGCTGACCTTCACTGGAGGCCTCGGGCTGCTGACCTTCACTGGAGGTCTCGGGCTGCTGACCTTCACTGGAGGTCTCGGGCTGCTGACCTTCACTGGAGGTCTCGGGCTGCTGACCTTCACTGGAGTCTCAGGGCTGCTGACCTTCACTGGAGGCTCAGGGTTGCTGACCTTCACTGGAGGCTCAGGGTTGCTGACCTTCACTGGAGGCTCAGTGTTGCTGACCTTCACTGGAGGCTCAGGGTTGCTGACCTTCACTGGAGGCTCAGGGTTGCTGACCTTCACTGGAGGCTCAGGGTTGCTGACCTTCACTGGAGGCTCAGGGTTGCTGACCTTCACTGGAGGTCGGGTGCGAGGAGCCGGCACTGGGCGTACCGGACTGGGCAGACGCACCGTTTGGCTGGTGCGCTGAGCTGGCACGGGTCGCACCGGGCTTTTGTTGCGCACCGATGTTTGAGTGCGCTGAGTCGGTCTCCTCCTCCTCCGACTCTGGACCGGCGCTGAAGGCACCGGGCTGGGAACTGGCACTGGATTAGGACTGTTGCTGTCGTTGTCTCTCCAGCGCCAATCCCCATCCTGTGAGGGTTCCTCCGGGAACCCCCACGAGTGAGGGAACAGAAGCACATCGTCGTCGTCTTCCTCCAACTCCTCTCTGTACTTCCGCTCCCATGGCTGTAGGGGCTCCTCCGGGAACCCCCACGAGTGCAGTGGTCGGGGCTCTTCTCCCTCGATCCCCGACCACCCCCATAGCCCCCCCCCCAAAATCCGTTTGGGGGTTTTTCTGGGCTCCAGGCTGGTCCCTAGCTTTTTTGGCCTGCCGACTCTTTCCCCGACGTCGGCGCCGCTGCTCCGGACCCCAGTCTTCCTCCACCGCACAATAATGGGAGTATTCCTCCTCTGTAATTTTCCCCATACCGAGGAGGATATCTCCCAATGTCAGGCTCCGTTGCGTCCCGGACGGGTGGTGGATCATTCTGTCACGATGCTGAGTATTTAAGGGACGATAGACTGAGCGCTGGTGAAGTGTCATCCTTTTATTTTGGAGATGTTCTCATGAAACACAAAATAAAACAGGAGATTGAAATAGACAAAATACAAAGTGACTTACGTGCTGTGAGCCCACATGCAGACAGGCACAAACAAACAATGATCCACATGCAGGTGGATGGGAGAGAAGGCTAAATACCATTCCCAATCAGAGACAACGCTAGACAGCTGTCTCTGATTGGGGATCATTCACCTTGTGGTTCCCCCTGATGGACATAAAGGTTACCACAATCCAGCCCTTACACGGTGTCCCTTCCACCGTCACCGACACGTGGCAGAAGTCCCCAGGCTTTGTGCGTCCCACCACAACAATGTTAAAAAGAAAATCTAATTTAATCCCCTTGTCGACCGTGCACAGTTGCTGTCCTGTAAGCGGGGGCTTACAGGACAGCACGGACCCTCTCCCGTTTCCCTGTGGTTTGTCAACAGCTTGGCAGTCCCGGACCAAGTGACGAGGCCGGCCACACCCCCAACAAACCCGGTCGCTAGGGTGACGGCGAGGCAGCTCACTGGGCTGACGTGAAGCCGGTAGGGAGAAAGCCCGAATCAACTCGGTTATTTCAGCTGCCCACAACGGCTTGTCAACATTCACCCCGCGCTGCTCTGAGGCTCTCACCACAGCCGGGCCCTCTGTCCTTCCCCGTCGCCTCTCCCCAGATGACCTCATGACGCCTCGCCACGTCGAGCGCTTCCTGTAGCGAGCGAGGGTAGGCCAGCTGTGTCTGGGGAAGCAGCTCCGGGGCAGACAGTGCCAGGATAAAGCGGTCGCGGGCCAGTTCACCCTGAATAGCCGGCGGTGTGTGCTCATACGCCCGACGAGTAAGGCACTCTATATCATTAGCCAGTTCCCGGAGCGACTCACCCGGCACCGGCGTCCGACGGCCCAGCGCAGACAGTGTGAGCTCCTGATGTTTGTCCCTCCCGAATGGCCGTTCTAGCACCGCAACCAGCTCTCTGTAGCTGCACCGCTGCTCCGGCGGTAGCATGAGCCACTGCAAAAAATGCCTTTCTTGAAACAATCAAGATTCACTTGAATCTAGTTAAAGTGAACTAAAATCAAGCAATAAAATCTGCCAATGGGGTAAGCAAAACTGACTTGATAAGAATTCTTGAAAATAGCATAAATATCTAGTCACTGATAAATGCAATTGAATCTTAAAACTAGACAAAAATGCTTAAAACTATGCAGTTTTTACTTATTATAAGAATTGAATAATAAATAAATTTAGCGAAAATTGCATTAAAACTAGAATATTTTATCTTAAATTCAGCTTATTTAGATTTTCTTTAAGATGCGAGACCTGAAAATAGATAAATTATTGAAACAACCCAATAAAGAAATATAGTACAAATACATACATTTAAATAAATAATCAAACAACATATTCAGTTTTGCTGAACATTTATCAAAGAACATCCTCTTTAACAAATGGATCATATAAAGAAGGATGAACTGATTCCTATTCAACTGACACTTGAAAACAACAACAACAACAACAACAACATGGCACATCAACAGCAAATGTTCTTTATAAAAAGCTATGCCTCAGTCTGTAAGCTGCATACACTGTATAACCTCAAACAGCAATTACTCAATGAATGTATTGCATTAATACAATTGATTCAAGAAACACTACTGAAAAAGCAGGGAAATCTCATAATAGCACAAATCAAGTGCAAATATAAATGGGGAACAAAACAAAAACTAAAAAACAAACAAATACTCCATCACTGCCTCAGCCATACAGGTTTGCAACAGTATTTATTCAACAAACATTTTCCATTCATAAATGGCCTTTTTATAAGAGGGGGTTGCATCCTGCTCATGGAGGATATCTACCAGAACTTGTGTTTGCAACACAGAGAAGAGTGTGGCAATACACTTGGGATAGGTCAGGTGGAATGCATAGTAATATGCCAGGAGGTAGAGAAGCCCCTCGTGGAGCAAATCTTTCTCAAAGGTTACAACTGGAGTTGTGCCTACAACCACCATGCAGTTCTCCTCACCAACCAGCAAGACAGGACTAGAAAGCACACGCCGGTGGACGAAGGTATCAGGATCCTCTGAGGGCTAGAAAACCAAATATATAAATACAGAATTTAGACTACAAACACAGCAAAAAAGCAAAATATGTAGTCAAGTCACCTTAATTTATATAGCGCTTTTAACAATATAGATTGTTTCTAAGCAGCTTTACAGTGATGATAGGAAATTACAGTAACAGAGATTGTTTTGGCTTTAAAGCAGCTGTAGAATAAAGTTATTGTCCAGCTAAAGTTAGTTCTGATTGATTCACTTAAACAACACTGTTTTAACTGAAAACAGAAAACTCTGATGTGTTCTGGCAGTCCAACTGCATAACAACAGTGTTTGGTCAAGTTATGTTTGTTTCATTTGTTGTGGGATGGAAGTGGTTAATGAATAAATATGGAAGCATTCAAGAGCAAGACACTTTCAACTACTCTAAATGTCTTTTGAGAGATGGGTTTTGCTTAAATATGCTCAGATTGTTTTTATTTTTTGTAAATGTTATTTTAATTTGGGTAGATAATAAAAAAAAGCCACTTTTAAGCTATTTTTATCAGTTTCAGTTGTTGGTGTACTGCTTTGTGGTACTGAGGGTAGTATAAGTACATATGTGATACATCCAATATAAAACATTTATAAATAAAGGCCATTTAGATGTAACAGCATTTAAAGCCTTTAAAAAAAAGCTATTTAATTAACACTTTGAAGGCCCAGAAAGGCAGGAAAGACATCATTAAAATAGTCCATGTGTCACGACTTCGGCTGAAGTTGGTCCCTCCCCTGGGTCGGGCTACCAAAGGCGGTCGACGTCACCGGAGTTCTAGCCACCACCGATCCATTTCACAGTTTAGGTTTGTCCTGTCTCATCGCACACCCGGTTCCCATTCCCACTAATTGTATGTTGACTATTTATTCCCTCTGCTCCCCCATGGGTCTTGTCCGTGATTGTTATGTGTCAGTGTATGTTCGTTGCCTTCGTGATTATTAAACTAATTTGTTTCGCATCACGCCTGTCTCCCTGCGCCTGCTTCCCCCCATTCCGCACTCATCGCGCACCAATATTCTGACACCATGTGACTAGAATGGTTCAACCTTAATTTTATGAAGCGACGAGAATATTTTTTGTGCACCAAAAATACAAAATAATGACTTTATTCAACAATTTCTTCTCTTCCGTATCAGTCTCTGACGCGCGATCACGACGGCACCATGACTTATGCGCGTGTAAAGCCGGGATCCTCTGTTATACAGCGAGGTACATGTGTCGTCTCATCGTCTGAATTCTCCAAACTTTCAAGATGTGGCATGACAATATCACAATGGATGCAGCACACACTCTCCTGTTCAGTAGGCATCACTTGGCCCTGATGATCTACACTCTCCTGTTCAGTAGGCATCACTGGGCCCTGATGATCTACACTTCATTGCTCTCTGTCTTTCAGAAGCTTGTGTCTGTGGTGTTCTCGTGATGGCAGGTCAGAGACTGATACGGAAGATAATTAATTGTTATTATTTTGTATTTTTGGCGCACAAAGAGTATTCTCAGCGCTTCATAACATTAAGGTTGAACCACTGTAGTCACTTGGACTATTTTAACAATGTCTTTCCTGCCTTTCTGGGCCTTCAAAGTGTTAATTAAATAGCTGTCAATGGAGCCCCCCCCCCCCCCCCCGAGCCATCGGATTTCATCAAATATCTTAATTTGTGTTTCGAAGATGAACGAAGGTCTTACGGGTTTGGAACGACATGGGTGAGTAATTAATGACAGATTTTTCATTTTTGGGTGAACTAACCCTTTAAGCACCTGCTAATAAGTTATTATTACTGAAGTAAAACTCACCGTAAGAACGTGGAAAAGAGCCTCACTGATTGGGACCACTTTCTTGGGTACTGCAGAGCCAGATGGGAAGAGCAGTGGCAGGGAGGTAAAAACAGCAATGGCATGTTCAACTAGTAAATAAAAACACACACAAGAGAGGAGATCTATATTGATATGCACTAAGAAATGTAACACTTTATAATAAGTATACAGTAATAAAGTACTTGCAAATCATCAGCAAACTATTAGTTTATAGTTAATTCATATATTGTAGTATCTACATTGTTAATATATTAATATGCTATATACAAATAGTGAGTTAATTGTCACTGTAATTAACACAATTATTATTGTTTAATTAGATCGTAGTAAAGGAATGTTTGATTGGTTATTAGGAGTAAATAGTTGTCTTTAGATTGAGAATGGAAAATGTAATTAAGTGCTTTAAACCAACATTAGACATTAAATACGTTCATATTCAGTGTTCCTTCAAATGTTTACAAATACAATAAAATACCAAATACAATGAACAGTTAACTAACTAATAGTTAGTACTTTATTACTGTATTTATTATAAAGTGTTACTGAAATCAGGTGTGTGGGTATTATATTATTAAATCAATCAATCAATAAAATACAGCTTTACATCCATTTAATGTCCTTGGAGGCTTCATGACTTTCTTCATGACACCATAAAACTGACCCTTGGAGTAGAAGGTCTCCCATCTGCCTTTCACCTCAATGATTCTCCACAGTTCATCCATTATTGAAGGTTATAAGAATCTTCAACCTGTATGTCTGCCGTTAGGTAGATGATATGTTTACATCAGTCTACATTATGCTTCAGTGTACTCACATGGTCCAGTTCTTTGAAGCACGGGTATGCCTGTAACATTTGTGTGGGTCTGTCTTGCTCCTTCAAAGCATTTGAGTCAATGAAATGTCTTCTGGACTGGAACTCCAGGTCTAATAGATGAGTTACAGCAGCTTTGTTTGGCTTCTTTGCTTTGTACATTTCTCGTAGACTCCTGTAATGTCGTGCCTGTGTTTTCTGGCTGTCAAGGCTGTTGTCTGGACCATCGGCTATAATTCAGCCATACAATATAATTAGAATATATCATTGAACAAGATTCACTAAATCAACAATTCAAGAATGTATGCCACATAAAAAAATAAATAAGGCAGAATTAGGCTTACATATATTACTAAATATTATGGTATTATTTATTGCCAAAATTCTATACATTTTATAGTAAATGTTGATGTACTTACATGCTTCATCGATGCTGTCATTGTCTTGATTTTGAAGGTGGTGATAGATGAAGTGTTGATGCACTGGAATCAGCATCATAGTCACTTGCCACTGCAGCAGAAGGTTCTTCGTCCAGACGGGCTCTCTTGGAAGGAGGGTGTTTGGTCTTCACGGGGCTTCGGATATTTGAAAGTTGCTTCATGAGCTTTTTGGCAACATGTTCTTCCTTATGAGTCATAAAGCCAAATGGCTTTGCGCCGCAGGAAGTGCTCAGGACCAGGAAAGAGATATCGGATATCATCTCGTGAGAGTTGGTAAAATCTCTTCCCCAATGTTAGCAGCTTAGATTAGAACACATGTAAATATGTTAGTTAGCATAGCTCAGGTTTCTAAGCGTTACACATGCAGAACTTTTCAGATATTGTAAAAATATATCCACATCATTATCACTATTTAGTTTACCCAAATAGAGACATGTCTGTTTTGTAACATGGACCTAACAGGGCAGAAATATTAAATCTATGAAATATCAAATAGAGACATGTCTGTTTTGTAACATGGACCTAACAGGGCAGAAATATTACATCTATGAAATATCAAATAGAGACATGTCTGTTTTGTAACATGGACCTAACAGGGCAGAAATATTACATCTATGAAATATCAAATAGAGACATGTCTGTTTTGTAACATGGACCTAACAGGGCAGAAATATTACATCTATGAAATATCAAATAGAGACATGTCTGTTTTGTAACATGGACCTAACAGGGCAAAAATATTACATCTATGAAATGATTTGTGAGTGAAATTATATTTTTGTTAGCATCAGTAAATTCATTAAGTATAATGAAAAATCAATAAACAGTTGTAGAGCATTTAACAACATTGGTTAATAGTAGTACAAATGTTCATTTTATGTTTGTTAGGAAATAACCAATGTTAGTGTAAACACATTTAAATAAAACATGTAGGTAATGCTTTATAATAACTGCATGCTATGAATCATCAGTTAAGCATTAGTAAATAGTTATGCTAATTCATCATTTATAAAGCCTTAATAGACATTAATAAGAAGTTTATAAATACAGCTATAAATGCTTTATTCTTGATTTATAAGCATATCTATAATGTGTTTAATAATTGTATTTTCATACTTTATTAATTATCAATTCATAATTTCTAAATTATTACATTATTTACAAACCAGTTATTTAGGAGTTGTCAGTGGTTCATAAGATCAGTTAGAATGTGCAAGTAAATGTTTCATAAACTATTAAAAAGGTAAATGTTTACGTATTATCATTTAGACATATGTGTTAATAAATGCTTTGAATTCCTACTGTAATTCATGGTTAATTCAGGTAGTTATAAAGCATTTAGTAGTGGTCACTTAACTATTTTAGTGAGCTCATCTAAAGTGAGGACTATTTATGCCTCTTAAAGCTTTTCCACAAGACATTTAAAGGCTCAGTTATCTTCTAGTTGATGTTCTCAATCCTGGTCCTATTTTTTTAAATGGGTTTCAAAAGTAAATGTAAAAAATGTCTGCAAGTCCTTGATTAAGCATAACCAAATGTTTGAATGCTGTCAGAATGTAAACAGTTCCGACCACCCTATTTTTACCAGTGAATGTGTATTGGGACCAGTATCAGAAGTAAAAAACATGCCATATTTAACAGGAAAAGTAAGGGACTACTTTGGAGTTGATCAGATAAACCATGCAGTGTCTGTTAAGTGGATTACTTTGAATGGTAACAAATACATTCGTGAAAAATCATTACTTGTGTGTTTGGAAAATGCTAGTAGCCTACCTGAATTTGGACTTGTGTCATAAATTCATCTTTGTATTGTCATTTTTTTTGTCTTTCATTTATCTTTGTTATGTTCTGGAATATTCTTGGTTCAATACAAGCTGAGCTCAATCAACAGTAGAATGTTGATCAAACCTTTTTTAAGAAGAAAATGTTCAATCTGTTATTTTTGTGCTCATCAACATTACACAACAAATGCTGCTGATGATCTCAACCTGTATTGAACCAAGAATATCCCTTGTATAAAGAGATTGTATAAAGATTGTATAAAGATGCTCATGTAAAGTGCTGTCTGTTTTGACAGCCACAGTGATACAAAAATCTGTAAGTGTTACTTTGTAAATGTTTATTCTACATACATGAAATGAATTGTTGTATGTTTTTGTTGATACGAAATGTAGTAAATCAGAATCAAACCACTTTTTGACCAAGTGTTTATGTTCACACAAGCAATTTAATTTTCAAATACCTGAACAGACACAAACCTATGAACAGGAGATGACTAACAAAACAAAATGATAAATCTTTGACCTTTCTTAATTAAGATTCTTGAAATTAGAATTTGTAGGGGTACTATTATTCTTAAAATTAGCACAAATATCTAATTGAACATGCACAAAAAATTGCATTTTATAACTGTCACTTGTTTCTAGTAAAATCTACCTCAAAATGAGTTAAGATTTAGTCCAAAGAAGACCAATTTTCTTATATTACGATTTAAAGTCTAGTGTGCAATGCATTATATAAGACTTTTTATCTTTCATGGCAAAAAACAAGATGTATTTTCTAGAAATACGTTTTTTTTTCCTGTCTTAGATTTCAGTTTTTGCAGTATAACTGAATGGTGAATGAATGTATTTACAGTGAATAAATCAATCAATACAGTGTGATTATTGTGTGTTCTGTGGAGTTCCTTCCTCTTCTCCAATACTAACTGAATGGTGAATGAATGTATTTACAGTGAATCAATCAATCAATACAGTGTGATTATTGTGTGTTCTGTGGAGTTCCTTCCTCTTCTCCAATACTAACTGAATGGTGACTGTCTGGTGTCATTTCGTCTTCTTGTTGTATGTGAGAATAGAAGTTGTTTCTTAGAGGAAGGGGAATGTTTCTTTTCCATTCTGTATATTTGAACAAAATTCAACTCCAGTTGAAGAACTAGGATAAGCTAGGAATGTCATTGTGGGGTCGGCCACATGTTATAAAGATGGTTAAAGGTCCTAAACTGAATGACGTCATCAGCATGTTTCCACTGTCCATACCTGCCTACACCTTTAACACCATAGACACAATGATTCATGTGGACTATTAAAAGGGTAAGGATGAACCAAGCTGGATTACAGACTGAGACTTAGAAGGGAGGATTAAAGCTCCCTAACATGTCATTATAGCAAGAAGCTTTTATAACTGTCCAAATAGACTCTCTTTATTGACAACTCTAATTGGCCAATTTGGGTTGACATGGAAGAAGAACTTAATGCCCCATTTGGAGCATCATATTATCTGAGTCAACACTTAAATGTGGGCCTGCAGATTCCCATAATGCCCCATACTAATAAATATGGTGTTAAATAAATAAGAGACAGGCATCTTCACCTTTCCTGACAAGCTCTGCTTCGTTATGGAACAACAATTAATACAAATTAGGAGGAAAGGTGGTTGTCTGGAAAGAGTGGGATAGGTTTTGTTTTAGCCTCAACATGAATACATTTCACTGTTGCTTTATGTAATGATCATGCTGTTTAATCAGCTTCTTGATATAACACACCTGTCAGGTGGATGGATTATCTTGTCAAAAGACAAATGTTCACTAACCGGGATCTAAACATATGTGTACAAAATTTGAGACAAATTCGCTTTTTGTACGTATAGAAATTCTGGGATATTTTATTTTATTTCCATAGGGGCGCGACCTTTGTAGTCTAAGGGTTTCAGATGAGGATGACCTGATCTCAAAAATCCCCCAAAGGCTCTTTTAAACAATATAACTTATAAATCATGAGCCTCATCTTGAGGAGTCACCTGTGACCGTATTAAATAAAGAGTAGGAGTGCTGATCTAGGATCAGTTTAGCCTTTTAGATCATAATGAATAATATTACATGGGCAGGGGGACCTGATCCTAGGTCAGCATTCCTCCTCTGAGACACTTCCCAGGAGTCACCAGGACCAAGACACCGAACACATACTGTTGTAAAGTCTAGTTACAGCAGGTATTTACTACCATCTAGTGGATGATACTAATAAAACACTTTATTTTCAGGGTGGGGAGACGCTGAGATGATTTTGTACAGGGTCCATTTTGAGACGACAGAGCAGAAAACGCTATATGGAGAGAACTAGAAAAAAAAGTGAGTATTTCTGAACAATAATCTATTCTAAAGGACAGAGTATGTGAATGAATACCTGAAATGAGATATTACTAGTTAATAGAACTGCTAGTTGAGATGAGTTGCTCTGATATGCCTGGAGCTTGCTGAAGATGTGGTACTGGACCCATCCTCTCGTCGTCCTCCTCGGCCCACCCGAAATATCTTCTGTTATGAGAAAAACTCAACAATAAAACTGACATTAAATGTGGAGAATTATACATCTGTTGGCTATTAAATAGCCTATTAATTTGTATGCCTATGTAGGCTACTGTAGCCTACCATTTTATACTATAAATATGTTGAAATGACTGGAGTCATTGCAAATCATTTTGTACCACTTGTGTAGCCAACATGGAGCTGGCAAACGGATTGAATAAATATCCTATAACTTTGGTTTATTGTTGTTATTATAAAATTATTAATGGCCATGTTTATTTAATTCAATTGGAAGTCAGGAAGTGTTACCATGGTCACAGTTATATTGCTGATCTCATGTTGAATGAATTAGATTGAAGGTAACAGTAAGTCAGATTAGGATACAGGTAAAAATAAATACCTGGCTGTTGCTGACAAGCATGGACCTATTCAGTTCATATCCATATTATTCATATTGTATTCAGTGATTGAAATTACGATCCCATTCTCAGTATCCTATTCCAGCAGGCTACTGGGCAACAGAAGCACTTCCTACCTCAAAATCACCTTGCTATTCATGTTATATGAATCTGTCAATTTGAACAAAGCAAGCTGCTAAATGGTTCATCTTACATCTTGCCTACATCTTGCCCAGGCTACTGTAGGTTATCTGAAATAAGATGGAGGTCTAAGGTTCTGTCTTCACTGTTAAATAGTTCATCTTACATCTTGCCTACATCTAGTCTAGACTACAGTAGGTTATCTGAAATAAGATGGAGGTCTAAGGTTCTGTCTTCACTGTTAAATAGTTCATCTTACATCTTGCCTACATCTAGTCTAGACTACAGTAGGTTATCTGAAATAAGATGGAGGTCTAAGGTTCTGTCTTCACTGTTAAATAGTTCATCTTACATCTTGCCTACATCTTGCCCAGGCTACTGTAGGTTATCTGAAATAAGATGGAGGTCTAAGGTTCTGTCTTCACTGTTAAATAGTTCATCTTACATCTTGCCTACATCTAGTCTAGACTACAGTAGGTTATCTGAAATAAGATGGAGGTCTAAGGTTCTGTCTTCACTGTTAAATAGTTCATCTTACATCTTGCCTACATCTAGTCTAGACTACTGTAGGTTATCTGAAATAAGATGGAGGTCTAAGGTTCTGTCTTCACTGTTAAATAGTTCATCTTACATCTTGCCTACATCTAGTCTAGACTACAGTAGGTTATCTGAAATAAGATGGAGGTCTAAGGTTCTGTCTTCACTGTTAAATAGTTCATCTTACATCTTGCCTACATCTTGCCCAGGCTACTGTAGGTTATCTGAAATAAGATGGAGGTCTAAGGTTCTGTCTTCACTGTTAAATAGTTCATCTTACATCTTGCCTACATCTAGTCTAGACTACAGTAGGTTATCTGAAATAAGATGGAGGTCTAAGGTTCTGTCTTCACTGTTAAATAGTTCATCTTACATCTTGCCTACATCTAGTCTAGACTACTGTAGGTTATCTGAAATAAGATGGAGGTCTAAGGTTCTGTCTTCACTGTTAAATAGTTCATCTTACATCTTGCCTACATCTAGTCTAGACTACAGTAGGTTATCTGAAATAAGATGGAGGTCTAAGGTTCTGTCTTCACTGTTAAATAGTTCATCTTACATCTTGCCTACATCTAGTCTAGACTACAGTAGGTTATCTGAAATAAGATGGAGGTCTAAGGTTCTGTCTTCACTGTTAAATGGTTCATCTTACATCTTGCCTACATCTAGTCTAGACTACTGTAGGTTATCTGAAATAAGATGGAGGTCTAAGGTTCTGTCTTCACTGTTAAATAGTTCATCTTACATCTTGCCTACATCTAGTCTAGACTACAGTAGGTTATCTGAAATAAGATGGAGGTCTAAGGGTCTGTATTTACTGTTAAATGGTTCATCTTACATCTTGCCTACATCTAGTCTAGACTACTGTAGGTTATCTGAAATAAGATGGAGGTCTAAGGGTCTGTATTTACTGTTAAATGGTTCATCTTACATCTTGCCTACATCTAGTCTAGACTACAGTAGGTTATCTGAAATAAGATGGAGGTCTAAGGTTCTGTCTTCACTGTTAAATAGTTCATCTTACATCTTGCCTACATCTAGTCTAGACTACAGTAGGTTATCTGAAATAAGATGGAGGTCTAAGGTTCTGTCTTCACTGTTAAATAGTTCATCTTACATCTTGCCTACATCTAGTCTAGACTACAGTAGGTTATCTGAAATAAGATGGAGGTCTAAGGTTCTGTCTTCACTGTTAAATAGTTCATCTTACATCTTGCCTACATCTAGTCTAGACTACAGTAGGTTATCTGAAATAAGATGGAGGTCTAAGGTTCTGTCTTCACTGTTAAATGGTTCATCTTACATCTTGTCTACATCTAGTCTAGACTACAGTAGGTTATCTGAAATAAGATGGAGGTCTAAGGTTCTGTCTTCACTGTTAAATGGTTCATCTTACATCTTGCCTACATCTAGTCTAGACTACAGTAGGTTATCTGAAATAAGATGGAGGTCTAAGGTTCTGTCTTCACTGTTAAATGGTTCATCTTACATCTTGCCTACATCTAGTCTAGACTACAGTAGGTTATCTGAAATAAGATGGAGGTCTAAGGTTCTGTCTTCACTGTTAAATAGTTCATCTTACATCTTGCCTACATCTAGTCTAGACTACTGTAGGTTATCTGAAATAAGATGGAGGTCTAAGGGTCTGTATTTACTGTTAAATGGTTCATCTTACATCTTGCCTACATCTAGTCTAGACTACAGTAGGTTATCTGAAATAAGATGGAGGTCTAAGGTTCTGTCTTCACTGTTAAATAGTTCATCTTACATCTTGCCTACATCTAGTCTAGACTACAGTAGGTTATCTGAAATAAGATGGAGGTCTAAGGTTCTGTCTTCACTGTTAAATAGTTCATCTTACATCTTGCCTACATCTAGTCTAGACTACAGTAGGTTATCTGAAATAAGATGGAGGTCTAAGGTTCTGTCTTCACTGTTAAATAGTTCATCTTACATCTTGCCTACATCTAGTCTAGACTACAGTAGGTTATCTGAAATAAGATGGAGGTCTAAGGTTCTGTCTTCACTGTTAAATGGTTCATCTTACATCTTGTCTACATCTAGTCTAGACTACAGTAGGTTATCTGAAATAAGATGGAGGTCTAAGGTTCTGTCTTCACTGTTAAATAGTTCATCTTACATCTTGCCTACATCTAGTATAGACTACAGTAGGTTATCTGAAATAAGATGGAGGTCTAAGGTTCTGTCTTCACTGTTAAATAGTTCATCTTACATCTTGCCTACATCTAGTCTAGACTACAGTAGGTTATCTGAAATAAGATGGAGGTCTAAGGTTCTGTCTTCACTGTTAAATGGTTCATCTTACATCTTGTCTACATCTAGTCTAGACTACAGTAGGTTATCTGAAATAAGATGGAGGTCTAAGGTTCTGTCTTCACTGTTAAATAGTTCATCTTACATCTTGCCTACATCTAGTCTAGACTACAGTAGGTTATCTGAAATAAGATGGAGGTCTAAGGTTCTGTCTTCACTGTTAAATAGTTCATCTTACATCTTGCCTACATCTAGTCTAGACTACAGTAGGTTATCTGAAATAAGATGGAGGTCTAAGGTTCTGTCTTCACTGTTAAATAGTTCATCTTACATCTTGCCTACATCTAGTCTAGACTACTGTAGGTTATCTGAAATAAGATGTAGGCCTTCAGTATAAGGGCACATTATTTTGTGCTAGTTTTCAGGCCTTGTGGGTGGGTTTTGAGTAGTTATCACAACTCAGACAGAGACCCAAGTGCAGACGCAGGAGGCAGGTAGAATGTCAAGTATGTATTTACTTTACAAAATCGGAAGGCTATATCTCGTTGTCGTAGGCAGGCAAAGGATTTGGTACACAGGCGTTCAGAGGTACAGAGACGGCAGGCAGGAATCAGGTTGTGTAAACAGGCAGGGGTACGGTAACAGGAGAACTAAACAGACAGCAGGTATTTCTAAGTATGCGGGCACGACCTGGTGAAACACACAAGACGAACTGGCAACCAGACTAATGAACAGATACGGTTAAATACACAAGGAATAATGGAACATAGGAACCACCTGGTAGAGGAGGAGCCAGGGAGAACAGGTGAACGGAATTAGGGTATGACAGTAGTCATTGGACTAGAAAGTAATTTAATTAAATCACCTGACTGTTTGGATGTGTCTGTTAGTAAATGTTTTATTTTCTGAGAGATAATGAATAAAAGAGAACAATTGACATTCAATAACTAGTTGTCACTGTGTTAAACACAACTAACATTCTGGATCTCTGTTTAGGGGTCAGTGCTCTAAAATGAGTCTCTCTGGGGAGAGAGAGGAGGGAGGCCCTGCCTCTAAAATGAGTCTCTCTGGGGAGAGAGAGGAGGGGGGCCCTGCCTCTAAAATGAGTCTCTCTGAGGAACATGACACCAAAGCTAAGAGGTGAGCTGACAAGTTTATTTTAGAATTTATATTCCAAAACGCTACATACAAAACACATCTTCAGAAATTATTGCTTACCTTCAATATAACTGTTATTGATTTGAGATGTGTATGAAAATGTGTTTTTTTGCTAAATGCTATATATCCATTGTTTAGCTGGAATGGAATGTTTGTATCCTGTATATTTGACTGTGATATGTGATTGTCTCAACTAGCTATTTTAAGATGAATATATTTACAGATGATATCTTAATTTGACCCAGTTTCTCACAGAAGGAAAATAATCCTGCAGCAAAAGCAAATGTGCATTATTCTGTGGATTATAATTAATGGAATTGTTTTGTAGGGGTTGCTACATTTTACATTAAGGCAAATCCAGTCTGAATTTTTCAAGTGGAAATTACACCCTTTAGAAACCTTTATAAAGGTCTGTAGTGGTTTCATAATGTCTTTAAACAATAAAAGATAATTTACCAACATTTCTGAAAATGGATATATAGTGTTTTGGAATGAAACTCTTCTTATGTTTCCCCATCTGAGCTCAGAGTAGATGAGAGACGTAATGTTTGTCTCTGTTGTGTTGAAGTCCAATCAAGCAGGAGAGACCAGCCTCCCCTGTACCCAGCTGTGTGTCCATGAAGAGTGACTGGTCTATGGAACAACCTTTAAACTTTAGAGAGGGAGACTTTTCTACTGAACAAAGGTAAGAAGAACTCATGGGTCATGGTCAGTGAGTTAAACAACACTGTCTCTAGTCATTTCTCCTCTCCCAGCTGAACACTTTTAGAAACTATTTTACTAAATAGCATTTAGATTATTTTGTTAATCAAAACCTGTCTAAGTGTGGTAACCTACAGTAGTAACCTCTATGTGAAAGTCCAGTTGAACTGGGTGACTTACAGTAGTAACCTCTATGTGAAAGTCCAGTTGAACTGGGTGACCTACAGTAGTAACCTCTATGTGAAAGTCCAGTTGAACTGGGTGACCTACAGTAGTAACCTCTATGTGAAAGTCCAGTTGAACTGGGTGACCTACAGTAGTAACCTGTATGTGAAAGTCCAGTTGAACTGGGTGACCTACAGTAGTAACCTCTATGTGAAAGTCCAGTTGAACTGGGTGACCTACAGTAGTAACCTCTATGTGAAAGTCCAGTTGAACTGGGTGACCTACAGTAGTAACCTCTATGTGAAAGTCCAGTTGAACTGGGTGACCTACAGTAGTAACCTCTATGTGAAAGTCCAGTTGAACTGGGTGACCTACAGTAGTAACCTCTATGTGAAAGTCCAGTTGAACTGGGTGACCTACAGTAGTAACCTCTATGTGAAAGTCCAAGAATTGGCTGAGATAGATGGGGCAGGTTTGAGACTGATATCAAGAAATAACAAGAAAAATACATTCTCAGCTGCCTCAGTCTGTACGTGAATTAATAACTTTTAATTGCTAAATAAATTACATCATGCAACCCTGGGTTAGAAAATGTACCTCAACATGCCCCTCCATGCTGGTTGATGAAATTGACAATGAATGTACTAGGAAAATACGTTTCTCTCCACCAGAGGTGACTGAATTAATGTTAAGGCTTATTGATAATCAATTATAGTAATGAAGTATCATTTCAAAACAAGATAATAAAAACAGATAATAGTAAACATGAATCATCATTATATTACTTCACAGTAATCTGTTAAATGCTTTTTCAGTCCTTCCTCTTGTGTTAGCAGTGTGGAAAGGGACAGAACAAAGTAGGAGCAGGAGGTTTCCTGTGAAGGGGAAGTGGTGGTGCATCCTGGGAGAAAACTAAACTGATCGTCTGAAATGTCATTCGTGGTCTTATGATGTCATCTATTGGATTTATTTAGTAACTGCAGTAGAACTGAATAAAGTGTCATTCTTTACTAAAGTAGTAATTAATCAGAATTACAAAATGTAAAATGTTCTAGTTCATTTTACCACTTAGAACCATAAAATAACCAGAAACACCATACATTTAGTTAATTATAAATACATAAAAAACGATTTATATCTATATAAACAATAAAAGTTAATTTACCAACATATCTGAAAATGGATACATAGTGTTTTGGAATGAAACTCTTCTTATGTTTCCCCATCTGAGCTCAGAGTAGATGAGAGACGTAATGTTTGTCTCTGTTGTGTTGAAGTCCAATCAAGCAGGAGAGACCAGCCTCCCCTGTACCCAGCTGTGTGTCCATGAAGAGTGACTGGTCTATGGATCTACCTATAGTGTTTAGAGAGAGAGACTTTTCTACTGAACAAAGGTAAGAAGAACTCATGGGTCATGGTCAGTGAGTTAAACAACACTGTCTCTAGTCATTTCTCCTCTCCCATTTTACCATTTATTTTGGTTGTTTTCATAATCCATAGGCTAATCCTTTTTTACATTTTCATAGTCCTACAACAATATTTAACAAACACAACATTCCCTCCCTGTGTGTGTGTGTGTGTGTGTGTGTGTGTGTGTGTGTGTGTGTGCACTCCTTGGATGTTTTGTCCACAGAAACCAACAGGAGAGATCAGAGTCAGAGATTCTCAGTGGTCAGTCTTCCCAGAGTCATCAAACAGACCTGGCCTCCATATTCAGTGTATGTGGTCCTGTTATGTACATTTGTTTTTGTTTACCTCAAGTAAAGTTGATCTGTCAATAATTCATTAATATGTTAGTGAGAAAGCATTTATTCTCTTGCTGAACTTATTTACTTGATTTATTTCAGTTGCTTGAAGAGAATATTATGACATTTGTGAAGAACGAGCTGAAGATGTTCAAGAGGATTCTTAGTCCAGAACTCCCACAAGGCTTTGAGAGTCAGAAGCAGGATAAGGAAGTGGTGGATGCTGAAGATGAGAAGCAGGAGAGCAGTGCCAAAGAGGGGGCTCTGAAGATCACACTGCATGTCCTGAGGAAAATGAACCAGAAGGAGCTTGCTGACACACTGGAGAAAAGTAAGAGCTGTCTGCCTCATGTTGAATGCTGTTTTATAAGAAACATTTAAAACTGTAGCTAAAGTACAGCTAAAGTAGCTGTGTAACTCAATGATATTGTAGCAGCCTTAACACAACACCTAGTGACCTCATCAAGTAGCAGCAGGGATGTGTTGTGTTGATTCATTTAGACAGAGAGAAGAGGAGAGACAGAGAGAGACAACATTAATAATACCATCAATAATACCAATAATTATATAAATCAGTCACACCAGTGTGTAATGCATTATGAAAACATTTACACATTTATACAGACAGTTAAGATAATACATTATTACAATTTAAACTTTATAACATAGTCCTACAATACTGTAGGCATTAAATCAGACGTAATATTATTATCCTATGTGTTATTTCTTCATTCAGATGAGCTTGCTGTGATTTTCCAACGTGAACTCAAATCTAATCTAAAGAAGAAGTTTCAATGTGTATTTGAGGGGATCGCTAAACAAGGAAACCCAACACTTCTCAATAAGATCTACACAGAGCTCTACATCACAGAGGGTGGAACAGGAGAGGTCAACAATGAACATGAGTTGAGACAGATTGAGACAGCAACCAGGAAACAAGCCAGACCAGAGACTGCAATCAAATGTAACGACATCTTCAAACCCTTAACTGGACAAGACAAACGTATCAGAACTGTGCTGACAAAGGGAGTCGCTGGCATTGGAAAAACAGTCTCTGTGCAGAAGTTCATTCTGGACTGGGCTGAAGGAAAAGCAAATCAGGATGTCCAATTTGTATTTTCATTCCCTTTTCGGCAGCTGAACTTGATGAAAGGGGAAAAACACACTTTGATTGAACTTCTCAATCACTTCTCACAGGAAACCAAAGAATCAAGAATCTCCAACTACGACAAGTACAAAGTTCTGTTCATATTTGATGGTCTGGATGAGTGCCGACTGCCCCTAGACTTCCAGAAGAACAAGATGTGTTGTGACGTCACAGAGTCAACCTCAGTGGATGTTCTGCTGACAAATCTCATCAAGGGAAATCTGCTTCCCTCTGCTCTCCTCTGGATAACTACCCGACCTGCAGCAGCCAATAAGATCCCTTCAGGATGTGTTGACCAGGTGACAGAGGTACGAGGGTTCAATGACCCACAGAAGGAGGAGTACTTCAGGAAGAGATTCAGTGATGAGGACCTGGCCAGCAGAATCATCTCTCACATAAAGACATCAAGGAGCCTCCACATCATGTGCCACATTCCAGTCTTCTGTTGGATTTCTGCAACAGTCCTTGAACACATGTTGAGTACAGACAAGAGAGAAGAGATCCCCAAGACTCTGACTGAGATGTACACACACCTTGTTGTGTTTCATACCAAACAGAAGAATGAAAAGTATCTTGGGAAAGAAGAGACAGGTCCACACTGGAATAAAGAGAGCATTCTGTCACTGGGAAAACTGGCTTTTCAACAGCTTCTGAATGGCAATCTGATTTTCTATGAAGAAGACCTGAAAGAGGCTGGCATTGATGTCAGTGAAGCCTCAGTGTACTCAGGATTGTGTACACAGCTATTTAAAGAGGAATGTGGGCTGTACCAGGACAAGGTGTACTGCTTTGTGCATCTGAGCATACAGGAGTTTCTGGCTGCTGTATATGTGTTCCTCTCCTTCATCAACAAAAATGAGAATCTAATGGATGAACCTCAACCAATGTCCAGCTACTTTTTTGGGCTGTTAAGAAACAAGCCTGAAATTACTGTCTACAATAGTGCTGTGGATAAAGCCTTACGAAGTGAGACAGGAAACCTGGACCTTTTCCTCCGCTTCCTTCTGGGCCTCTCACTGGAGTCCAATCAGAAGCACTTACGAGGTCTACTGACAGAGACAAGAAGCAGCTCACAGAGCCATGAAGAAACAGTCAAGTACATCAAGAAGAAGATCAGGGAGAATCCCTCTCAAGAAAGGTGCATAAATATGTTCCACTGTCTGAATGAACTGAATGACCATTCTCTAGTGGAGGAGATCCAAAGCTACCTGAGATCAGGAAATCTCTCAGAAGCCAAACTGTCACATGCACAGTGGTCTGCTCTGGTCTTTGTATTGCTGACTTCAGAAAAGGAGCTGGATGTGTTTGACCTGAAGAAATACTCCAGATCAGAGGAAGGTCTTCTGATGCTGCTGCCAGTGGTCAAAGCCTCCAGAGCTGCTCTGTGAGTACATAAAATGACATTTAAGTACTAATCATCAGGAAGAAAAATTCAGTTGAGTAAAATATGTATTATTAAAAACATAATGAATCAATGCCTTGATGTTCACATTATTATAACAATATGACCATAACATTCCAGGAGACGGAAGATGAAATTATATGGTTTTTTTTAACGAATAAACCAAATGCATCTGACATTGTCCTTCTACACTACTGGTGTTAAATTAACAGAGTGTTTGTGAAATCCTGATGATCTCTTTGCCAGGCTGTCAGGCTGTGGAGTCACAGAGAAAGGCTGTGCTTCTCTGGTCTCAGCTCTGAAGTCAAACCCCTCACACCTGAGAGAGCTGGATCTGAGTAACAATGACCTGAAGGATTCAGGAGTGAAGCTGCTCTCTGCTGGACTGGAGAATCCCCACTGTAAACTGGAGACTCTGAGGTCAGTATTACTGTAGTTGGTCAACAAGTGAGAACTGTTCACCAGATCCACATGTGTTTAACAGGCACACATAGTCCACATCATATGGACAGTGAAGCATACAGTTTTAAATTTACCGCTGTGCTCCAGCATTTTGGATTTGAGATATGTTTATATCCCAATGTTTATATACCAAACTCTGTTTGGTCCCAAACAGAGTTTGGGACCAAATACTATACTTTTGACTACTTTAATACACTATAAGTGAATTGGTCAGAATACTTATGACTTCTTCAAATAGGGGAACTAGATACATAAAGTGCTTTTATTTTTCTAAATGCTGAAACAGATATGTATGAATATACCCTCAAATAAAAAGTGACATTATATACTGTCACCTCATATAAAACATTTTAACTCAAATCCACAATGCTGGAGTACATAGCCACATTTAAAATGTTAGTTTCACTGTCAAACTAGATATGGTGTGGACTGTATACTCAATACAATCAAAATCTGATACTTCACTGTCAGTGTTTTGACTGATACTGCTTTTTAAACTGGTCTGGTCAGTCTACTCAAATAGTTGTATTATAAATGTTTTTCTCTACAATTCAATACTTTCATAATTTGTAATTTCTACTAATGATACATTCATTTATGAATAGATATGGCAGGTTTCAGGACACTGATGTATCTGAATATGTTGAAAAAAATATATACTGCCACTATTTTCATCACCAAAGAATAGCGGTGTGGTTGTAATATGATTTGACTCTTTGCAGGCTGTCAGGCTGTGGAGTCACAGAGAAAGGCTGTGCTTCTCTGGTCTCAGCTCTGAAGTCAAACCCCTCACACCTGAGAGAGCTGGATCTGAGTAACAATGTCCTGAAGGATTCAGGAGTGAAGCTGCTCTCCGCTGGACTGGAGAATCCCCACTGTAAACTGGAGACTCTGAGGTCAGTATTCCTGTAGTTGGTCAACAAGTGATAACTGTTCACCAGATCCACATGTGTTTACCAGGCACACATAGTCCACATCATATGGACAGTGAAGCATACAGTTTTAAATTTGCCGCTGTGCTTCAGCATTTTGGATTTGGAATGTTTCATATTAGGTGACAGTACAGAATGTCAACTTTTATTTCAGGGTATTCATAAATATCTGTTTTACCGTTTAGAAATGAAAGCACTTTATTTATGTAATTCTCCCATTTGAAAAAGTCATGATTATTTCAACTATATATTTTAGTCAAAGGTTTAGTATTGGGATCAATATTCCTTCCCTGCAGTGATAACATGAAGCTTGTGATTCTACAAACTTGTTGAATGCATTTGCAGTTTGTTTTGGTTGTGTTTTGGATGATGTTTTTCCCAATAGTAACTGAATGGTGAATAATGTCCTGTCATTTTGGAGTCACTTCACTTGTATTGTCAGTAAGAATAGAAGATGTTTCTGAACACTTCTACATTCATGTGGATGCTACCATGGTTATGAATAATCATGAATGAACCGTGAATGATGATGAATGTGAACGTTAGAGACACAAAGATCATACCCCCTCTGTTATTGGTAATGGTGAGAGGTTAGCATGTTTTGTTCTAGCCTCTGTAACTTTCTCACTCATTATTATTCATGATTCATTCATGATTTTTATTAATAATGGCATCATCAGGATTCATTTAGTAGTGTTTAGAAACATGTTATCTACTCACTTAGACAGTGGATTAATCCAGTCATCATCCACCATTCAGTTACTATTGGTCAAAACTTAACACAATCAAAATAAAACTTCAAATGCAACCACTGAGTTTGGGACCAAATAATATACTTTTGACGACTTTAATACACTATAAGTGAATTGGTTAAAATACTTATAACTTCTTCAAATAGGGGGACTAGATACATAAAGTGCTTTTATTTTTCTAAATGCTGAAACAGATATGTATAAAAATACACTCAAATAAAAGGTGACATTATATACTGTCACCTCATATACAACATTTGATCTCAAATCCACAATGCTGGAGTTCAGAGCCACATTTAAAATGTTAGTTTCACTGTCAAACTAGATATGGTGTGGACTGTATACTCAATACAATCTAAATCTGATATCTCACTGTCTGTGTTTTGACTGATACTGCTTTTTAAACTGGTCTGGTCAGTCTACTCAAATATTTGTACTATACATTTTTTCTCTGCAATTCAATACGTTGATCATTTGAAATTTCTAATAATGATACATTCATTTATGAATAGATATGGCAGGTTTCAGGACACTGATATATCTGAATATGTTGAAAAATATATACTGCCACTATTTTCACCACCAAAGAATAGCAGTGTGGTTGTAATATGATTTGACTCTTTGCAGGCTGTCAGGCTGTCTAGTCACAGAGGAAGGCTGTGCTTCTCTGGTCTCAGCTCTGAAGTCAAACCCCTCACACCTGAGAGAGCTGGATCTGAGTAACAATGTCCTGAAGGATTCAGGAGTGAAGCTGCTCTCTGCTGGACTGGAGAATCCCCACTGTAAACTGGAGACTCTGAGGTCAGTATTCCTGTAGTTGGTCAACAAGTGATAACTGTTCACCAGATCCACATGTGTTTACCAGGAACAAATAGTCCACATCATATGGACAGTGAAGCATACAGTTTTAAATTTGGTGCTATACTCCAGCATTTTGGATTTAAGATATAATGTTTTATATTAGGTAGGTGACAGTACAGAATTTCAACTTTTATTTCAGGTTATTCATAAATATCTTTTTTACCGTTTAGAATGTAGTTCTCCCATTTGAAAAAGTCATGATTATTTCAACAAATTAATTTAGTCAAAGGTTTAGTATTTGGATCAGTATTCCTTCCCTACAGTGATAACATGAAGCTTGTAATTCTACAAACTTGTTGAATTCATTTGCAGTTTGATTTGGTTGTGTTTTGGATAATGTTTTTCCCAATAGTAACTGAATGGTGAATAATGTCCTGTCATTTTGGAGTCACTTCACTTGTATTGTCAGTAAGAATAGAAGATGTTTCTGAACACTTCTACATTCATGTGGATGCTACCATGGTTATGAACTGGCCCCTGAAAAGGTCCAGTGATTGGTCCCACCCTAAATCATCTTTACTCATATCAACGCATGCTCTTTCTCTCTCTCTCCTACATAAAACATATACATGTAAACTGAGAGAGACTTACTCAGTGATGGAAGATACATTATAGCAAAACACATCTATGTTTCTATAGATACATAAAACTGAATGATAAAGTTTAATAAATATAACTGAGAGGCCTTAACAACCTGTGTGGCGCCGGACCAGACACACACACACAAATATAAAATAACTCTTTTACACACAGAAATCTGCATTTGTTTTTCCAAATCTTCAGATAGATCTTTGGGATATTTTGTTATCAAATTTTTACAAGATGACTTAATATCCTCCTCACCCAACTGCTGGAACTTGAGTATTCCCTTGAAATCATTGCAAATGTCCCTGATCGACTGAAATCTGGATGTCAGCTGTGCAATGATACTGTCCACTACAACATAATACACAGAATTCCCAAATGTTACATCAGGAGTCTCCTGTGCATCTGACCTTTCTTCAGTGAGCTGGCGCTTTCTCTTCCTGCTATGGGTGAACTCAGGTGGGATGCCCATTGCATGGGCTATATTTTGAGCTTCAGCAAGCATTGAATCCCACTTATTTTTTCTAGATGCTCTCTCATGACAGAATCATATTTTACAATCAGCTCAAGTAGACCTAAAAAATGTCCATCATGAACATCACCAAGCTTGTTGGTGTTCCTCTGAAAGCTAGATTTCTAGATGCCGAAAAGAGCGTAACATCTAATAATCTCTCCAACAAAGCCCTGTTTTTTTCCACTTGCGTTTGGAATTCCTGTTGGAACTGGGCATCAACACCTGAGCCATGTATCATGGAATGCTGTAGATTCCACCACTTCCAGTAGCAGTGTTTATGTGGGCTGCTTTTTTCATGCTCTGGTCATTTACTGTAGAGTTTCTGCCACTTCGTTGTGGAAACATTAAACCTCTCGGTTATTAAGTTCGCTTATAGACTTCTTCTCTAATTCTTCAGAAAAGAGAATGCATGGAACACAGTACAATGATTTTTTACATTCGTTAAAAAACAGCCAGTCTCGTTTCACCTTCTCACGTTCGTTTGCTGCTTTAGAGTGGGACAAATATGCTGGGAAAGGCTTGTCTTCAGAATCTTTTGTAGACATACTTTTTATCAAAGTAGTGCTGTCAACACCTGCCAATGCTCTAACAATGTTCTCTCTCTCTACACTTGACATTTTTTTGGCCCATTTTCTCGGGTCATTGTAGCTCCCTGGGTCGATGACACTGTCGCAGGCTTCCCTACGTTGAAACACATTACTGCCACTATTTTCACCACCAAAGAATAGCAGTGTGGTTGTTATATGATTTGACTCTTTGCAGGCTGTCAGGCTGTCTAGTCACAGAGGAAGGCTGTGCTTCTCTGGTCTCAGCTCTGAAGTCAAACCCCTCACACCTGAGAGAGCTGGACCTGAGCTACAATCACCCAGGAGACTCAGGAGTCAGACTGCTCTCTGCTGGACTGGAGGATCCACACTGCAGACTGGAGAAACTCAAGTATGTAGAGGGTTTATGTCAATGTTCATATCAGACATGTTGGAGTTATCAGGCTAGTTAAGACACACATTATTACCTCCACTGTGTGTGTGTGTGTGTCTGTCCAGTGTTTGTGTGTCCTTTTGCTTGTGTGTTTGAGTCCAGTCTGTGTTTTCTGTGTGTGTATCCAGAGTGTATTTCCAGTGTCTGTGTGTCCAGTGTGTGTGTGTGTGTGTGTGTGTCTGTCCAGTGTGTGTGTGTATCCAGTGTGTGTTTGTGTGTGAGTGTCCAGTATGTCTAGGGGGAAGCAGGACACACACACTGGAGACACACACACACACACTGGAGACACACACACACACTGGACAGACACACACACACACACACACACACACACACACACACACACACACACTGGACACACGCAAACACAAACACACACACACACACACACACACACACACACACACACACACACACACACAAAAGCAGGACACACACACACTGGAAACGCACACAAAAATACACACTGGACACACACACACACACACACACTGGACACACACACACACACCCACACACTGGACACACACACACACACACACATTGGATACACACACACTCACTGGACAGACACACACACTAGACGGACACACACACACACACACACACTGGACACACACACACTGGACACACACACACTCTGGACACACACACACACACACACACACACAGACACTGGATACAAACACACACTGGACACACACACACGCACACTGGATACACACACACACTGGATACACACACAGACACACACACTGGACACACACACACACACTGGTTACACTGGACACACACACACACACACACACACCTACATACACTGCACAAACACACACTGCATACACACACTCACACACACACTGGATACACACACACACACACACACACTAGATACACACACACACACACACACACACTAGATACACACACACACACACACTAGATCACTAGATACACACACAAACACACACACTGGATACACACACACACACACACACACTGGACACAAAAATACACACAGACAAACCCAAACACACACACAAACAATGGACAAACACACACACACACACACACACATACACTGGACACACACACACACACACACACACACACACTGGATACACACTCACACTGGATACACACACACACTGGACACACACACAAACACACCCACACAGAGACACACACACACACACACTGGACAAACACACACACACACTTTACACACACACACACAGTAGACACACACATGAGCACACCCACACACTGGACACACACACACCACACAGACACACTCACACACTGGACACACACAGACAGGACAAACACACTGGACACACACACAGACCACTGCTTGATAAGTTACATGCTTACTGTGTGTGTGTGTGTGTGTGTGTCAGTGTGTGTGTGTGTGTGTGTGTGTGTGTGTGTGTGTGTGTGTGTTCACGTGTATCCCTCAATGTCTGTCTGTTCTTCTACTTACCGTTACAGTGTGGAACATGGTGGAGAGAACACAATGAAACCTGGACTTAGAAAATGTGAGTGTTGACTGCTGTGAAGAATATGACTAAGAATAAGTCTTAATTCAAGTCAAAGTCAAAGACCACCATCATTACTTACTTGGTTATATTAAATATCAGCTGGAGTTCTACAGAAGAACCAATCAGGGACACCAAAGTTTAGAAAGAGTTGATTTGACAATGTGTGTGTCTGTGTATGTGTGTGTGGCATGTTCTTGTTAAATTAGAAATGTGTGTGTCTGTGTGTGTGTTCAGGATGTGTGTGTGTGTGTGTGTGTGTCCAGGATGTGTGTGTGTCCAGGATGTGTTTGTGTGTTTGTGTGTGTGTGTGTGTGTGTGTGTGTGTGTGTGTGTGTGTGTGTGTGTGTGTGTGAGTTCATGCATAAAGGTTTGTGTTCAGTGTGTGTGTGTGTGTTCAGTGTGTGTGTGTGTGTGTGTGTGTGTGTGTGTTCAGTGTGTGTGTGTGTGTATCCAGGATGTGTGTGTGTGTGTGTGTGTGTCCAGGATATGTGTGTGTGTGTGTGTCCAGGATGTGTGTGTGTGTGTTTGTGTGTGTCTCTGTTTGTTCAGGATATGTATGTGTGTGTCCAGGATGTGTGTGTGTGTGTGTGTGTGTGTGTGTGTGTGTGTGTGTGTGTGTGTGTGTGTGTGTGTGTCCAGGATGTGTGTGTGTGTCTGTGTGTGTAATTAATGTGAATAAGTGTGTTTTATATCACCATACAGTATAACATATGATCATTCAACAAGTCTCAAGTTACCTTAACTTCTCCTTTTGATACCTAGAAACATCTACATTAAATGAATTAGTAAAAAGTGAGTTAACATTCTAATGTGAATGATGATGATTTCTAATATTGTGTCTGGTTTCATCCATCAGATGTCTGTGATCTCACACTGGACCCAAACACAGTACACAGAAACCTCTCTCTGTCTGAGGAGAACAGAAAGGTGACACGGAGGAGAGAGAAGCAGTCGTATCCTGATCACCCAGAGAGATTTGAGGTCTGTAGACAGGTGCTGTGTAGAGAGGGTCTGACTGGGCGCTGTTACTGGGAGGTAGAGAGGAGTGGGAGATGGGCTGATATAGGAGTGACATATAAAGGTATCAGCAGGAGAGGAAGGGGTGATGACTGTGGGCTTGGATACAATGACAAGTCCTGGAGTCTGTTCTGCTCTGACAACAGTTACAGAGCCTGGCACAATAATAACTCCACTACCATAGACGTCCCCTCCTGCAGCTCCCACAATAATAACTCCACTACCATAGACGTCCCTTCCTCCAGCTCCCACAATAATAACTCCACTACCATAGACGTCCCCTCCTCCAGCTCCCACAATAATAACTACACTACCATAGACGTCCCCTCCTGCAGCTCCCACAATAATAACTCCACTACCATAGACGTCCCCTCCTCCAGCTCCCACAATAATAACTCCACTACCATAGACGTCCCCTCCTCCAGCTCCCACAATAATAACTCTACTACCATAGACGTCCCTTCCTCCAGCTCCCACAATAATAACTCCACTACCATAGACGTCCCCTCCTCCAGCTCCCACAATAATAACTCCACTACCATAGACGTCCCCTCCTCCAGCTCCCACAATAATAACTCCACTACCATAGACGTCCCCTCCTCCAGCTCCCACAATAATAACTCCACTACCATAGACGTCCCCTCCTCCAGCTCCCACAATAATAACTCCACTACCATAGACGTCCCCTCCTCCAGCTCCCACAATAATAACTCCACTACCATAGACGTCCCCTCCTCCAGCTCCCACAATAATAACTCCACTACCATAGACGTCCCCTCCTCCAGCTCCCACAATAATAACTCCACTACCATAGACGTCCCCTCCTCCAGCTCCCACAATAATAACTCCACTACCATAGACGTCCCCTCCTCCAGCTCCCACAATAATAACTCCACTACCATAGACGTCCCCTCCTCCAGCTCCCACAATAATAACTCCACTACCATAGACTTCCCCTCCTCCAGCTCCCACAATAATAACTCCACTACCATAGACGTCCCCTCCTCCAGCTCCCACAATAATAACTCCACTACCATAGACGTCCCCTCCTCCAGCTCCAACAGAGTAGGAGTGTATCTGGACTGGCCAGCCGGCACTCTGTCCTTCTACAGAGTCTCCTCTGACACACTGACCCACCTGAACACATTCTACACCACATTCACTGAGCCCCTCTATCCAGGGTTTAGGGTTTATTATGAAGACTCAGTGACCCTAAAATAATAACTATGGTAACCACACACACACACACATTCACTGGACACACACACACTGGACGACACACACAAACACACTAGACACACACACACACAGACACACACACACACACACAAACACTAGACACATACACACACTAGACACATACACACTAGAAAGACACACACACAGGATACACACACACACACACAACCACAAACACTGGACATACACACTGGAAATACACACACTCGACACACACACACACACACACTAGACAAACACACACACACACTAGACAAACACACACACACACATTGGACACACACACAAGACACACACATACACACACATACACACAAACACACACACAACGACACACACATACACTGGATATACACACACACACTTGACACACAAACACACACACACACACACACACACACACACACACACACACACACACACACACACACACACACACTGGACACTCACACACACTGGACACACACACACACACACACACTTGACACACACACACACTGGATACACACACACACTTGACACACACACAAGACACACACATACACACACTAGACACACACACACACACACTGGACACACACACACAGGATACACACACACACTCACACTTGACTCACTAACACACACACACACACACACACAAACACACTGGACACACACACACACACACACTGGACACTCACACACACTGGGTACACACACACTACACACACACACACTGCACACACACACTGGATACACACACACTGGACAGACACACACACATGACACACACACACACACATGACACATACACACACTGGACACACACACACACACACACACTTACACACACTAGAGAGACACACACACACACACACACAGGATACACAAACACACACACACACACACACACACACACTGGACACACACACACACTTGACACACACACACTGGACAGACACACACACTTGACACTCACACAAACTGGACACACACACACTTGACAAACACACACACACACACACTGGACACACACACTGGACACACACACAAGACACACACATACACACACTATACACACACACACACATACACACTGGATACACACACTCTGGACACACACACACTCGACACTCACACACACTGGACACACACACACTACACACTTTACACACACTTTACACACACACACACACACACACACACTGGATATACACACACACTGGACACACACACACCCACACTGGACACACACACACACACACACACACATGACACACACACACAGACTGGACACACACACACACACACACACACACGTCTTCCTATAATTGTGAGGACTTTGACACAGGACCTTCAAATGAGGACCATCATTTCTGATAGAATTGGGAACAAACAGACACCTCATTCCAGCACTAAGTGGTCCCACAAACACAGATGTCACTTCAAACCTCCAATGAAAAAATAGACATGCAGGGCACCAGTCTAGTGAGGACCAGTGGTTGCTAGGCAGTTTATGGATCACAGGGTCTAGAACAGCTTCTATCCCAGTTCTATCTGCCTGTTAAATCAAGCAACCTAAACTGTTTTCATCATACTTTGACAACATGACTCAACCTTTTTTTATTTTAGGATCTTACCACTTTGCATTTTTTATTGATGTTCTTATAATATATTTGACTGTTTATGTGTATGTACCACAGGAGGTTGGTGGGACCTTAATTGGGGAGGACAGGCTTGTAATGGCTGGAGAGGAATAAGTGGAATGGTATCAAACACATCAAACATGTGGTTTCCATGGTTTCCATGTGTTTGATGCCATTTCATTGGATCCGTTCCAGACATTATTATGAGCCGTCCTCCCCTCAGCAGCCCCCTCTGGTATGTACTGTCCTATATGTGAGAGAGCTCCAACAAGGAATTACAATGTATGTATTACTTTTAATACCTGCAAATGGTAAATAAACTACTTGAACCCTTTATGAATGTCTGAAGACGACTAGGCTGTTGCCATCTGACAAAAGGTGAAAATATTACAGGAATATTCTGCAAATGTTGATGAAGACGTCACTCAATACACCCAAAACAACATGCAGTCTTTTCACAAGACTCCCATGAAGTTATAGTGACGTTATGAGTTGACGTTAAAGTAACATACTCAGAACATACTGCACTCTTTAATACTGTTTTAGATGTATCCTCTGTTTAAACATTTAAACTCTTACAATAACACCCTTAAAATACCAATGTGATCATTTGTTGAATGTCTTTTATGTTGAAAAACTAATTGTACCATTATATATGGACATATGCTCCATCATTGTACCATTATATATTGACATATGCTCCATCATTGTACCATTATATATGGACATATGCTCCATCATTGTACCATTATATATGGACATATGCTCCATCATTGTACCATTATATATGGACATATGCTCCATCATTGTACCATTATATATGGACATATGCTCCATCATTGTACCATTATATATGGACATATGCTCCATCATTGTACCATTATATATGGACATATGCTCCATCATTGTACCATTTTATATGGACATATGCTCCATCATTGTACCATTATATATGGACATATGCTCCATCATTGTACCATTATATATGGACATATGCTCCATCATTGTACATGAATATATTGTACTTTTCATTATAAAACATACTTGAAACCAGAATAAAATGTTAATAGTGAAAACTATTGTGTTATTGATGTTACGTTGCCTCTCCCAGTCGCAGGTTGACGTTTGTCATGAATCTTGCCTAGGAGGCAGAACTGTGCAATTTCCTCTAGATATGCCAGCTGCAAAGTCAACATTGTCTACATGGTAAACATTAGTGTAAAATAATAGTGTTTTATGGTGTTAAATGAAGGTAAGGATTATCAGTGTGGTTAAGGTTAAAGTTGTGATTAAAATCTGATTGTATTACTTTGTGCCTGTGCCAGCTAGTGACCACTTTGCAGAACTGCCTCCAGAACAAGATTCATGACAATAAATTCCAACCTGCCTCCCAGTCATCCCCTCCTGCGTGAAGTTGGCCCCCCACCCTTCGCAAAACGTCGGGAAAATAGTCTTAATCGTTTATGCTCCGTTTGTGCTGTTTTCATTCTTTAGATATTAAATAATACTTTATAGGTCATTCAGAAGTCACTCAGCCCACCACAAGCTCAGAATTAACCCACAACAGTGTCGATCATTGGTGCTCCGTTTGTGCTGGTTTGTGCCGTTATTTTTTTTATATTAGACATTTACTTATGTCCGATGCCGTAACCAGCCCTCATCGACTGCTCCAAATTAACTCCAAATACTGCTGGTAAAAGTTTTGTTTTTGCGATTGTCTTTTTTTACTAATACAGTTGAAGATGTAACATGGTAAGGGCCAAACGGCAAACCAAACCAAACCCGTTACCTAATCCACTGTGCCTTTTCAACTGGCAACGGACACAGCGAGGCTCACAGAATGTGTGGAATGTAACTCCAAGGTAAATGTTTTTACTTGTGATGTTGTTATGTGAATATTTCCAGCACAAAACATGCAGTTATCAACGTTATGTCGTAAACACACTTGTTATGTTTTCCCCATACATTTAAATAATCTCATTACCTAACGTTTCTCACCAACGTGTTTAACTAAGTGCACTTTAGGTTATAGAGTTAGCTAATTGTTGGTGCATAAATGTAACTATACAGGTAAGTATTTGATATCATGTATATAGTTAAATGTATTAATTTGATACATGTTATTATGCTGCCTACTGAGTCCATGCACAGATGATGCCCTATTTAATGTTTTCTGTAGCTGAGTGTTAATACATACGTATATGTACTATATATATATATATGTGGAAGCGAATGACTCCAGGAATTAACTAAACATTTGTTTATTTGTGTAATTGAATTACTGTGTGCAATCAAATCCATTTACACAAACAATGAACCTTTTTCAAAGAGGACAATTGCACATTGAACAACAACATCCACATCTTCATCAACCACACAATTATGATTTGGTGTATAACACAGCATGTGGGCATATTTTGTTTTTTTCTGATGCTCCCTTCACTCCACTTCTCAGGTCATCATACATCTCCCAGACACATGGAGACCTCCTGCAGTAGGCCACATAATGACCAAGAGCATCCTGGGTTAAGCCTCCTTGGAAAGCAATGACTGCCCTTAAGGTAAATGTCTCTCCTTGGAGCACCAGACTGGAGGGAAATTCACACAATGGAAATTCTCTTGGGCAGGAATTCCTTTGAGTTGGGGTTGCTGTGGAATCGTTTCCAAGGTCAGTATCGATCCACAGAAGTTCTCCTAGACTGTAACTGTGAGAAACTTTCCCTGCACAGAGCACTTTTCCTGAGGTATATTCTGTCTTGAATGCAGAGGGACACTGAGACGGACTTTGGATTGGCCTGAGGCAGGGGGACTCTGGAAGGTTAAGTCCTTGTTCCAATGCGGTCTGAAGATGAGCCATGCCAAAATCCTGCAGTACAGCAATAGAAGTAGAAACAAATGGAATTTCCCTTGTGACTTGTGTGTTGAGGCTGCAATACTGTGAGGAGCACTGTTTTGTGAAGTAAACACTTGCAAGTTCTCATTGTCTTTTCAATGATAGCAGAGATGTGGCACTGTGCATCGATTTGGAGAGCACCAGACTTCAATTGGACAGCTTTGAATATTTCACTTAGCAGCTCTGCCCTCTGAATGTAGGCTTGTGGGGTAAGACCCTTTGTGGTGATGCTTTTCACTAGCTGGAGGAGGTTGTTGGAGTCTTCACTGCGAACAATATTTCCAAAAGTGCAGAAAGCACAACATAAGCATTGACAAAAAGCATCAAATGCACATGTGTTTAGCACAGAGACTCTTGATTTGCTGAGTTTAACAGGATGTTGATTGATTCCATTTTTTAACAGTTCCATTTTAATTTTTTTCCCCCTCACAGATGGATCTGCATGGAGCCATTCAGGACAAGGAGAAAGGTATGAATTAATCTTCCTCTTTTTTGGTGGAACAGCTAGGCCTCTCCAGTTTTCAACAACGTCTTCGTTTGTTGAATGGATGTTTGTGACAGTGTCAGATGACTCCCCAGAACAGGAGGCATCCATTTTTTTTAATCTACACTGCAGGTCGCAGTGGGTAGTGGATTGGGTCCTGTGACCATCACTGTTTCAACATGAGCATTTTCTGTACCTTTTTTGTTTTGCAGAACAAAGGCCGTGTTTGATGTTTTTAAACTCTGCTTCAACATTGGCTGAACTTGCGGTGATGTTGGTGCTACGGAAGTAAGGGATCATTACCCCTGTCCAGAGTGGTAAGTAACTTGCAAGTCTGATAATATTGGGAACAATCTCTGGGAGGAAGTGCATGTTATCTCGATCACCATTGGCCACGGCAAGTGACCTGCTCTCATCACATATGTCTGTCACCCACTGCCGTAGGTCAGTGTGTATTTCTTCACATGGATCCACTCCTTCCATGTCCTCACCCTCTTCATCTGGAACGATGACACACTCTTCTGCAATTTGGGCTTTCAGGTAGTTCTTGCAACCTTCTGATATGAGGGGGGCTCCAGCTCCAGAGCTGTCATTGCCCTCTGCTTCACTGAGAGCCACAATAGTAACACTGCGTAGCAGCTCTCTTGCATTGTTCACAGATTGTGACTTGAGCAGCTGTGCCAGTGACCTCACAAAGAAATCTTTAATGCCATGTGGTTTTCCTTTCAAGCAGTCCCATTGGCAGATCATCTTGATGCAGTGATGCAACATCAACCCGGACAAAACAAGGTGGCAGCTGTGCAGACTGGTTACCAAGTAAGACACCAAAACACTCATTGATGTAGGTCTTCAGATCAGGATGAGGAGTGAAAGCCTTGACCAGAGCTCCGAGCAAAGCCAGAGAAAAGTCACTCACAACCACTTTTGGAATTGGTGCACCTGCGCGAATCCATTCTGTGAACCATTGTTTAATTGCATTAACATCATGTCTCTCTGACAGCATTTGCACCACTGGGACACTTGCGCTCCCATCCCCTGCCAGAACGCCCTGGTATAAGAAGATGTGGCCAGACATACCAACTGGTCTCTGTAGTTTCCTGACTACTGAACCAGTTGCATCAAAACTCACAGTGGGGTGAGATTTCTTTGATATTGACTTGTACATTTGTGTTTGACTCCAGTAGTGACAGAAAAACTTGTCCAGTCCAATATATTTAATGCTACCATTGTGAGGTGCACTGTATTTTAGCATCTGCAGTGATAAAATAGGATCCTTGTCACCTAATTCTAAGTCATTTCTCTCTTGCTTGGCTTTGCGCAGGGTGGCCAAATTAGGCAGATGGCTTGGCTCAGGATCTCCAAAATCCATCAACTTTGTTGCCTCCGATGCCCTCCATACATGTGGTTCCATTCTACCCTCACACAGTTCCTTGGCTATCTGCACACGCAAGTTTCCAGATATGGCACGCTTGGAAAGGCCAATGTGCAAGGAGTCATCAATGTTTTTAATAAAACATTTCAGCACCATTGGGTTGTTCATTTCAGGCTCTCTGTCACATTTGATGTAAAGGTCGCCATGACACTCCTTACAGTTGCTTCTGATTTCAATGTATTTTGTTGTGGCTGATGGATAGACTTTGGCTCTTTTAAATACAAATGTGCAGGTGCTTTTCACTTCTTTCCAAATTTGGTGATTTATTACATGAGTCCAGATGCCAGGCTTCAAAACTGTGTATTTCCTTTTTTGTGTTTTAGAGAACTTGTCTTTGTATTGAACTGTTTCAGGTATAAATTCAATCCATTTCTCAAATGGAACTTCAAGCTCAAAAGTCTTGCAGTCTTCTGGTCTGGGAGGAAAGGACTGTGGCTCAAAATCTGTGTCATCACTACTGACACTGGTTTCATGATCACATTCATGATGAAACCCTAAAGCAGACCAGATGTTGTGTCTGTTTAATTTAACAAAAGTGTACAGGGCCTTTGCAGTGATCTTGTTTCCTAGCTGCTCACTCAGCTCTGTCCAGATGCTGTTATTAGGAGTAGCTATGGTACCATTTTTGACTATGGCCTCCTTTGATGAACACAGGACTGTGAAAATGGAATCCCTGTCTACTGCTGGCTTTTTGGGCATCTGGCATAAGAAAGTAAAACATAATTACTTCAATAATGATGACTTATTTTGGGTCAAGTGTTTCATCTACAGTATAAACATCTTTCATGTATTGATATTGACCCCTAAATGTAATTAGCATTTCATAGTTACATTGGCAATATTAACATTAGCAATGTGCTTTCTGTTGCCAAAAACATTGCCAATCGTAGCTTGTGTTGTACCATTACGAAGCATAAACGATTGACAATATTTTGGGTTCATTCTGCGCATGTGGTGGGCTGAGTGACCTCAGAATGACCTATGAAAGATTATTTAATATAAAAACAATGAAAGCAGCACAAACGAAAATAATTGCAGCACAAACGGAGCACTAACGATTAAGACTATCCCCAGTTAATTTGGAGTAGGTGGGGGGCTGGTGACGTCATCGCCCGTAAATAAATGGCTAATACAAACAATAACGCAGCAGCACAAACCCCAATTTGAACTGCACAAACCAGCACAAACGGAGCACCAACGATCGACACTGTTGTGGGTTAATTCTGAGCTTGTGGTGGGCTGAGTGACCTCTGAATGACCTATAAAGTATTATGTAATATCTAAAGAATGAAAACAGCACAAACGAAAATAATTGCAGCACAAACGGAGCACTAACGATTTAGACTATTTTCCCGACGTTTTGCGTTGGGTGGGGGGCCAACTTCACGCAGGTGTCTGAAAGCCATTATAACAGTCCTATTAAATAGTGGGAGGATGCAAGTTAGTTAAGAACACCCCGGCCAAACCTGGACGACGCTGGACCAATTGTGCGCCGCCCTATGGAACTCCAAATCACTGCCGGATTGTGATACAGCCTGGATTCAAACCAGGGTCTGTAGTGACTTTGGTCTGTACCATTTACAAATGAGAAGAGGGAAACAAAAAGTACAAAACAAGACCACAGTTAAAGAGTTAATACTTAAGAAGAAACCAAACTGAACTGAGGTGCCGCTCCACGTGATCCAAAGAGCAGAAGATGTAGCATATAGGGACTGGGAGTGTGGGAATCCTTCCCCCCAACAGTCCAAGGGAACTTCAAAACACTGTCAATACCAAAAGGAGACTAAGTAAACCTACTGAAATGGGATTTTTAGGATTCCAGGCTAGTAACCAAAGTTACTTGGCTTTAGATTCAAACACACCAAAAAGACGAGACTTTAAAGACGGGAAAATAAGACCAAAATAATACAGTTTATCTGCAAGTAGCAACATGAATAAATAGAAACCCACTGGTGTTCAGCTTCCGTCTGAACGTACAGACACACACATACTCACCACGCTCCTACTCATACCATCATACACACACTGAGGTAACCCTTATGGGAAATATACTCAGAAAATACCTTTAGTGCTGTTTAAATCAAGCAGAGCTCAAGACCAGCGTAGACGTAGTAGGGAAGCCTGCTGGAAGGGTCAAAAGGTCAAGCAAAGCCTTTTCTTTCTAATCAACAGTTTGTGCAAATCAACCTTTGGCAAAATAATAAGAAAGTTGCAGCCTTTTACACTTTTTTACCTGCTATATAGTTTAAATAAAACCAAATGAAAAGTGGACGCCCCGGCTTCTCAAAAGGCCAGACTCACAGGATGGATACAGGCAGAGAGAGAAGGTTTCTACAAAGAAATGGCCACAGAGTGAACTGAAAACCAGAAAAACTAACTGTAAATTATAATGAATTACCTGGTCATTGTAAACATAACTTCCACGTATTGCTTTTTAAAGACAATATAATTGTAGAATAATAAATGAAGGATCTTATGGGGACAGCGTCTCTTGGAGCCCTGAGTACAGAAGTCCCTGAAAGTTTGAAAACCCCAGTCGCAGTTCAAGTGTTACCCTTTCCATGAGCTTGTAATATAAACTACAAGGTGAAAGGTACTGTTAACTTAACTTTTAATCACGTCAACACATATAACAGCAGTTTACAGCACTTCTTCTCCCTCTCCCCCGTCCACTTCAACTACATGTCTTTATTTCCCATGGGCTTCACCCCAGCACCCCCTAGTGGCTGGAATACATCTGTATTAAGACCCTTACAACACCCTCCTGCTAAAATGAAATGTTGTCCCAAACATTTCACTGTCCTCAAAACAAACACAGAGGATGTAAGTACTGATGATGAGAAGCCCTGAGAAAACTGGACTAACACTCATATAACTATATAGACTTGGCCAGTCTACCTACATGGGCGAAGACGCAACCCCCACTAAACATGATCACACTGGGATTAGTAAAGGTAACCAAGAAAATATATAGACATCTGAGTATCTCTAGTTCGTATCCTGATAAGAGCTTGGCAGCCCTAAAGAGTACTAGGTTAGAATGTCTCTGGGCCTCCTCTGCCGGGCTGAACGGCGGGCGAGGTCATGGGTGAGCCCAATGAATCAGTGTCCACTTCATCATGAGATGATTGAGTCTGTGAGCCCTAGTTATTACATCATCTGGAAAGATGTAGCTTGTACATGTTGCATTGGGGACTAGTTATTACATCATCTGGATATTAGCTGTACCTGGTACATGTTACATTGGGGCTCTAGTTATTACATCCTCTGGAAAGGAGATGTACCTCGTACATGTTGCATTGGACTCTAGTTATTACACTGGGTTTCTGTTGTTTGATACACTTACACACTTTAGTGATAAAGTGTTTTGAATTTAATTGAATTTATTTTGGGTAAGAGACATATGGAACAAAATGTACAATGTGGACCCAGAGGATATCACTTAATTAAAAGACTTGTTTCCAAAGTGGTCCTCGATGGTAAAAACAATAACATGTGTAAAGATTAAAAGACAAAACAAAATGACAAACCATAAATACATTCATTTATATTGACATCCTATAAAGTGGTTCTATTCACTGCACTTTTCCCTAAACTTAAAAATCAACTGTATTAATTTCACATTATAACAATCTATTCATTACACATCATACCTATCATTCAAATAAATACACCTGACCAGCAGTACGGGGCACAAGGGGCAGTGGAGTGGTTTCTCTTACTTAGACAACCTTGTCCAAATAAATACACCTGACCAGCAGTACAGGGCACAAGGGGCAGTGGAGTGGTTTCTCTTACTTGGACAACCTTGTCCAAATAAATACACTTGACCAGCAGTCGGGGCACAAGGGGCAGTGGAGTGGTTTCTCTTACTTGGACAACCTTGTCCAAATAAATACACCTGACCAGCAGTACAGGGCACAAGGGGCAGTGGAGTGGTTTCTCTTACTTGGACAACCTTGTCCAAATAAATACACCTGACCAGCAATAAGGGGCACAAGGGGCAGTGGAGTGGTTTCTCTTACTTGGACAACGTTGGGTCTATTCCATAGACAAACGCCTGTATAGAAGAAAGTGCTCCTCACAGTACTGTTTACTCTTGGTATTGTAACTGTGTTGGTTATTGATGTGGGTTTTCATATAACCTGGGGCACAATCATTTAAGTTTAAGTTGGTCCTCTCTGGATTCCAAAGGCAACAAGCTCACCTCCCAGAACTCCTGTACCCCTATGTGGGTCCACCTCCCAGAACTCCTGTACCCCTATGTGGGTCCACCTCCCAGAACTCCTGTACCCCTATGTGGGTCCACCTCCCAGAACTCCTGTACCCCTATGTGGGTCCACCTCCCAGAACTCCTGTACCCCTATGTGGGTCCACCTCCCAGAACTCCTGTACCCCTATGTGGGTCCACCTCCCAGAACTCCTGTACCCCTATGTGGGTCCACCTCCCAGAACTCCTGTACCCCTATGTGGGTCCACCTCCCAGAACTCCTGTACCCCTATGTGGGTCCACCTCCCAGAACTCCTGTACCCCTATGTGGGTCCACCTCCCAGAACTCCTGTACCCCTATGTGGGTCCACCTCCCGGAACTCCTGTACCCCTATGTGGGTCCACCTCCCGGAACTCCTGTACCCCTATGTGGGTCCACCTCCCAGAACTCCTGTACCCCTATGTGGGTCCACCTCCCAGAACTCCTGTACCCCTATGTGGGTCCACCTCCCAGAACTCCTGTACCCCTATGTGGGTCCACCTCCCGGAACTCCTGTACCCCTATGTGGGTCCTAGGGGGGACTTTCAGCATATTCCTGATAACATTATTTTGAATGACCTGCATTCTCTTTTTCAGCTTTTTTGATAGCCCACTATACCAAGCTGAGCAAGCATCATCAAAATGACACTGAATCAAGGTTGAGACAAGCAGTTTCTTAACTTTGATGTTAAAATATCTAGTGTTACGATATTAAAATGTCAATTTGTTCGCCATTTTAGAAATAATTTTCACAGCAATCAGGTCTCCAGAAAGGGATTGATCTAAGGACACGCCAAGATAAGTTACACTTGTTTTAGATTCAATCTCTTTACCTGCACTGTTCACCATTTCAGTGTGTAAGTACTTGTACATCAGTGTTCTGTACTGACTTGGTACCACAACTTGTCCTTTTTGCTGTTTTCATTTGTAATAATCTCTCTAGTGAGACATGGAGCCTGTTCCACTCTTGCAGTAACTGTTTGATTTTGTAATAATCCCTCTGGTGAGACATGGAGCCTGTTCCACTCTTGCAGTAACTGTTTGACTTTGTAATAATCCCTCTGGTGAGACATGGTGTCACGGGAGGGTGCAGAGACAGACCAAGACGCAGCGCAGGGATAGTAGTTCGACATTTTATTTGCTTACTATGTAATATCAAAACAAATGGCGAACTACAGGACACAAACACACTATAAACTAACGTCACGTTCACCAAAACACAACACAATGAACGGACGTAAAACAAGGCACACTTACTTCTCACCGTGACTGCGACATATAACGACAACGACCCACACCAAAGTGAATGACAGACTAACATATATAAGATCCCTAATTAGAGACAATGCGGTGCAGCTGCCTCTAATTAGGGATCCACCTAAAACCCACACAGAAACAGAAAAGAAAGACACTGTCAGACTCTGACCATAGCTAAAATAGAGAAGCAAATAGGCTTCTATGGCCAGAGCCTGACAGTACCCCCCCCAAGGCGCGGACTCCCGGACGCCCAAAAAAACACACAAAACAAGGGGGGTAAATAGGGAGGGAAGACTAGTCCATTGGGGGCGGCTCTGGCTCCGGCGAAGTGGACAGTCTTCAGCTCCGGCCATGGAGCGGGACCATTAACCGGCCCGGACTGGGCACCGGTGGGGTAAACGGCTCCGGCCATGGAGCGGGGAAAACAACCGGGCCCGGACTGGGCACCGGTGGGGTAAACGGCTCCGGCCATGGAGCTGGGCAATTAACCGGGCCCGGACTGGGCACCGGTGGGGTAAACGGCTCCGGCCTTGGAGCGGGGAAAACAGCCGGGCCAGGACTGGGCACCGGTGGGGCAAACGGCTCCGGCCATGGAGCAGGGCAAACAACCGGGCCTGGACTGGGCACCGGTGGGGCAACCTGCTCCGGCCATGGAGCGGGGAAAACAACCGGGCCTGGACTGGGCACCGGTGGAGCGGACTGCTCTGGCACTGGGGCGGAGCAGACGGCTGGACCCGGAATGGGTACCAGTGGAGCGGACTGCTCTGGCACTGGAGCGGAGCAGACGGCTGGACCCGGATTGGGTACCGGTGGAGCGGACTGCTCTGACTTTGGAGCGGAGCAGACGGCTGAACCCGGAATGGGTACCGGTGAAGCGGACTGCTCTGGCACTGGGGCGGAGCAGACGGCTGAACCCGGAATGCGTACCGGTGAAGCGGACTGCTCTGGCACTGGGGCAGAGCAGACGGCTGAACCCGGAATGGGTACCGGTGGAGCGGACTGCTCTGGCACTGGGGAAGAGCAGACGGCTGGACCCGGAATGGGTACCGGTGGAGCGGACTGCTCTGGCACTGGAGCGGAGCAGACGGCTGGACCCGGAATGGGTACCGGTGGAGCGGACTGCTCTGGTACTGGAGCGGAGCAGACGGCTGGACCCGGATTGGGTACCGGTGGAGCGGACTGCTCTGGCACTGAGGCGGAGCAGACGGCTGGACCCGGAATGGGCACCGGTGGAGCGGACTGCTCTGACTCTGGAGCGGAGCAGACGGCTGAACCCGGAATGGGCACCGGTGGAGCGGACTGCTCTTGCACTGGGGCAGAGCAGACGGCTGAACCCGGAATGGGCACCGCTGGAGGTTCAGGGCGGCTGACCTTCAGAGAAGCAAATAAGCTTCTATGGCCAGAGACTGACACATGGAGCATGTTCCAATCTTGCAGTAACTGTTTGACTTTGTAATAATCCCTCTGGTGAGACATGGAGCCTGTTCCACTCTTGCAGTAACTGTTTGATTTTGTAATAATCCCTCTGGTGAGACATGGAGCATGTTCCACTCTTGCAGTAACTGTTTGACTTTGTAATAATCGCTCTGGTGATGCCTGTCCAGAACAGTCTTGTTGTTCAATCCCCTGTAATCAACACAAAGTCTCAAACATATGATGAAGTGGTTGTTCAGGAAGCCCCTGAAGGTAGCTTTTCACCTCAGCATGCAAGGGGTGTGGCACACCATTGTATCTCTTTGCCACTGGTATGTTATCAGTCAATGTTATGTCCATTCTGAGATTTTCAATACACCCTGTCCATGTCATCTTTGGCGAACACGGCTGATTCCTCTCTGAGCATCTGTTTGACTAATTCTTGTTGTTCTTGGCTCAAGAGCTGAACATCTACAGGTGGGTCGCACCACTCTATGTGACCGGTGTCAGGGCCAGGCTCCGGTGGGAATCTGTCATTAACCTGTTCTTCAGTAACCTTTTCTCCACTGGGCACAGGAAGCAGGTGACACGCTACCACTCTCTGTAATGTCCCTAGCACTGTTTGTCTTGGTAAGGTAATGTCATGTTTGGTAGTATTCACTACTGTAATGTCTTCTTATGGAGATGGGCGTTGTGATGGTTTTTGCAGGCCGTCTTACATGTAGGTTGGTGCTGTTTCATATGATCCTGTTGGAACACTTTGGAACAATAGGCAGCTTTATGACACAATGAACCCAACTTCAATGTAGCAATGATGGCAAGTCTGTTACCAGTCTCATAACAACAATAGCATGTTCTTTTCTCTCTGTTGGTTGTACTTGGTTTTCTGTTGGAGCGATTCCTAACTGAACTGTCACCATGGCCCTGCACTGACTGTACTAATGAGGATACCTGACAGGTCACTTCTTTTACTGCTTCATTGATCACATCAACTTTACTCAGGAGGGAATTGTATTTCTATAGTTATTGGACTGTGGTCTGTGGGGGCTCTGATTGGTCACCTTCCTCTCCACTATCCCAGTCATCCTCACTCTGTACTGTGGGGGCTCTGATTGGTCACCTTCCTCTCCACTATCCCAGTCATCCTCACTCTGTACTGTGGGGGCTCTGATTGGTCACATTCCTCTCCACTATCCCAGTCATCCTCACTCTGTACTGTGGGGGCTCTGATTGGTCACATTCCTCTCCACTATCCCAGTCATCCTCACTCTGTACTGTGGGGGCTCTGATTGGTCACCTTCCTCTCCACTATCCCAGTCATCCTCACTCTGTACTGTGGGGGCTCTGATTGGTGTGAACTTCCGTAACATCCTGGTCTTTTGCATGCACTGTTTATTTTTTGGGGCAATTACCTCAGTGGAGAACTGTCAAAAACCTGCTCCCGACTCGTTTATTACACCTTTCACCTTTAGAGCAACCGACAAAATACTAATACAAAATCACACCAGAGCAATGCATGCGACTAGTTTCTCCATACAGGAGGCGTCTTGAAGCTGTCATTACCAACAAAGGCTTTTGTACAAAGTATTAAATAAATATTGCTCTGGTGTGATTTTGGCCCATTCTTCCACACAAACAGTCTTCAAATCTTGAAGGTTCCGTGGGCCTCTTCTATGAATCTTGATCTTCAGTTCTTTCCATAGATTTTCAATGGGATTTGTTTTCTACAGATTGTTAATGAAAGATAAACATTTTTGTTAAAATAATTATTATATTATTGATGGATTGACTATGACTTTTCAAGTCACCCAGTATTGCTATCTGCAGATTTAGCTCCAGGTAAATGTTGCAATTCTTCAGCCATTCCTGGACCTGTGACCAAAAACCTGCTCCATATGGACAGAACCAAAATAAATGATCTAATGATTCTGCCTCCTCACAGCAAATTCTACGTTTTGAACCCGGCATCGTTCTGCAGCCTTGTAAAGATAAGGAGGGGATGACTGGAAGGCAGGTTGGAATTTATTGTCATGAATCTTGTTCTGGAGGCAGTTCTGCAAAGTGGTCACTAGCTGGCACAGGCACAAAGTAATACAATCAGATTTTAATCACAACTTCAACCTTAACCACACTGATAATCCTTACCTTCATTTAACACCATAAAACACTATTATTTTACACTAATGTTTACCATGTAGACAATGTTGACTTTGCAGCTGGCATATCTAGAGGAAATTGCACAGTTCTGCCTCCTAGGCAAGATTCATGACAAACGTCAGCCTGCGACTGGGAGAGGCAACGTAACATCAATAACAAAATAGTTTTCACTATTAACATTTTATTCTGGTTTCAAGTATGTTTTATTATGAAAAGTACAATATATTCATGTACAATGATGGAGCATATGTCCATATATAATGGTACAATGATGGAGCATATGTCCATATATAATGGTACAATGATGGAGCATATGTCCATATATAATGGTACAATGATGGAGCATATGTCCATATATAATGGTACAATGATGGAGCATATGTTCATATATAATGGTACAATGATGGAGCATATGTCCATATATAATGGTACAATGATGGAGCATATGTCCATATATAATGGTACAATGATGGAGCATATGTCCATATATAATGGTACAATGATGGAGCATATCTCCATATATAATGGTACAATGATGGAGCATATGTCCATATATAATGGTACAATGATGGAGCATATGTCCATATATAATGGTACAATGATGGAGCATATGTCCATATATAATGGTACAATTAGTTTTCAACATAAAAGACATTCAACAAATGATCACATTGGTATTTTAAGGGTGTTATTGTAAGAGTTTAAATGTTTAAACAGAGGATACATCTAAAACAGTATTAAAGAGTGCAGTATGTTCTGAGTATGTTACTTTAACGTCAACTCATAACGTCACTATAACTTCATGGGAGTCTTGTGGAAAGACTGCATGTTGTTTTGGGTGTATTGAGTGACGTCTTCATCAACATTTGCAGAATATTCCTGTAATATTTTCACCTTTTGTCAGATGGCAACAGCCTAGTCGTCTTCAGACATTCATAAAGGGTTCAAGTAGTTTATTTACCATTTGCAGGTATTAAAAGTAATACATACATTGTAATTCCTTGTTGGAGCTCTCTCACATATAGGACAGTACATACCAGAGGAGGCTGCTGAGGGGAGGACGGCTCATAATAATGTCTGGAACGGAGCCAATGAAATGGCATCAAACACATGGAAACCATGGAAACCACGTGTTTGATGTATTTGATACCATTCCACTTATTCCTCTCCAGCCATTACAAGCCTGTCCTCCCCAATTAAGGTCCCACCAACCTCCTGTGGTACATACACATAAACAGTCAAATATATCATAAGAACATCAATACAAAATGCAGAGTGGTAAGATCCTAAAATAAAAAAAGGTTGAGTCATGTTGTAAAAGTATGATGAAAACAGTTTAGGTTGCTTGATATAACAGGCAGATAGAACTGGGATAGAAGCTGTTCTAGACCCTGTGATCCATAAACTGCCTAGCAACCACTGGTCCTCACTAGACTGGTGCCCTGCATGTCTATTTTTTCATTGGAGGTTTGAAGTGACATCTGTGTTTGTGGGACCACTTAGTGCTGGAATGAGGTGTCTGTTTGTTCCCAATTCTATCAGAAATGATGGTCCTCATTTGAAGGTCCTGTGTCAAAGTCCTCACTATTATAGGAAGACGTGTGTGTGTGTCCAGTTTGTGTGTACAGTGTGTGTGTGTGTGTGTGTGTGTGTGTGTGTGTGTGTGTGTGTGTGTCCAATGTGTCCAGTGTGTCTGTGGTAGTGTGTGGGTATGTTTAAAGTGTGTGTGTGTGTACAGTGTGTGTGTGTGTGTCCAGTGTGTGTGTGTGTCCAGTGTGTTTATCTTTCTAGTGTGTGTGTGTGTCTAATGTGTGTGTGTGTGTCTAGTGTGTGTGTGTGTGTCGCGTGTGTGTTCAGTGAGTGTGGTTGTGTGTGTGTGTGTGTGTGTGTGTGTGTGTGTCCAGTGTGTGTGTTCAATGAGTGTGTGTGTGTGTGTGTGTGTCCAGTGTTTGTGGTTGTGTGTGTGTCCAGTGTGTGAGTGTCTATTGTGTGTATGTGTGTGTCCAGTGTGTACTAACATTTACGTCGGTGTGGGTTCCCATCGGTGGGAGCACATCCACCTAAGGAGGTCCAAAATGGTGGACCCCAATCCGATTTCAATTAAAATAAGCTCAGCAGCTTCCCCTGATGCTACCATTGCTTTTTTTTCCATCTCTAAAAAGTGGCCCGTAAGGTAGCAAAAAGTGGGTAAGTGTGTGAAGGTGTGTATCGTCGAGCCTTTTTGTACCGGAAGTCAGGATATACACTCCCCGCGAAATCGAATACACACCGCGGGAATCTGAAACCTTTGGCCAATGAAATTACTGCACTGTACAATCAACCGCGAATGTAAGGAAAATGCGGGAAATTGATAGAAGATTGAAGACAGAAGAAGACGGAGTGGTTGGAAATCTGAATATTTTTACAAATACCGACCTCTGCATGCAAAAGGTAAGCTAGGCATGGTTTTCATGATGAGTTTATTTTGGCGTTACAGTATATCGTGATTTTTGCTACCTCTTTTGGCTGCAATGTAGCTAACGTTAGCGACATAATATTACTATTAGCAGTTGGCTTAACCTAATAACATGTCACCACGGACATGACAGCGAGGCAGAGACGGGGTGCAGTGAAGTCGTGTCGTTAAAAGTGGAGTTGGTTGTGAATTGTGAGGTTTTTATGGTGAGTTCATATTTTGGCGTTATATCGTGATGTTTGCTACCTCGTTTAGCTGCCATGTAGCTAACGTTAGCGACATAATATTACTATTAGCAGTTGGCATAACCTATGCTAATATACCAATAGTAGCCCATACCTCCATGTGCACCTGGTGATTTTTTTTTGGTGGGGAGGGATCCAGACACCCATGTGTGCACCCCCCCAGTCCGACCATGAAGCCCCATCTCGGCCACAAATGCCAATAGTAGCCCATACCTCCGTGTGCACCTGATGATTTATTTTTGGTGGGGGGGGAACCAGACACCCATGTGTGCACCCCCCCAGTCCGACCATGAAGCCCCATCTCGGCCACAAATGCCAATAGTAGCCCATACCTCCGTGTGCACCTGGTGATTTATTTTTGGTGGGGGGGGAACCAGACACCCATGTGTGCACCCCCCATTTTTGCCTGAAAAAATGCAGTCGGACAGAAAATGTAGGCGTCACGTCATTGACCCATATATATATATATAACACATTTTTAACAAATAAAAACACATTCTTAAATTTCAGAGCATCACTGTGACTGATCAACTGATCAACAAATGTAGCAAGATTTGAAACCTTTGCTTGTTTAGACTCAATACTTCTAAGGGACGTTTTCACCAAGCTTTTTGTCTGGGTGGTACCGGCCTACCCTGGACCCCCCCATAACCATCCATGCGCGCATGTATGAGGAAGGATGTGATGCTGCATATGTCAGTCAATGGTCATGTGGCAACGCCGCCATGCTGCTGTACCAGAAGTTAAGTTTGACAGCCCTAGTTTAAATTGATTACTGAGTGTCTGTGCAGCACAACATGGTTATCATCTAACAAGTGTTGATGTTCAGTTACTCGAGAAGGAGACAAGTCATAACTTAGAACCAGGTGGAATTGATATTCAATCAAGCGATTTATTTGATGCAAAGATATTTGGTAACTCGTGCACGGGCTCCTTCCTTCAGCTCTTAGAGAGTCGTCCGGAACAAAGAGACCTTCTAAACACGTGACACACATATTTATACAGAGCAATAGTAATAAAATGACGTAGGTAGAGTCTGGTAGATTCGCACTCCTGACTGGTCGTTGTTATGGAGGGGCGGTGTCGACTTCCCATTGGCTCTTGGCAGTGTTCTTTATCCTCAGAGTCCAGCCCTCCTAAATCTGTGTGTGTGTGTGTGTGTTTAGGGTTAGCTGTTCTAACAAATGCGCTCGAGCTAATGTGTGTAATACAGCGTTGGTAATAAGCGACATCAAGAATATATTTCTTACAAATCCCCCTCTTCACGTCTCACAAGAGACGTGAAAAATAGTCCAACGGCTGATCATTACACATCTATTCTCATAGGATTCCTAATCAAACTTAATCCAAACAAAACCAATACATATATTTATATTCCAAACTCATCAACTACTGTTCTAGGCCTATTCAGTCATAACTCTTCTGGTTAGGATCTTCGTCATGACCTTCATATAAAGAATCAGTCCTTTCTAATCATTAAAGAGTGTCTCATTCAACATGGGCTCCTTGGAATGTAAAGGATCTCAATCATCTACTAGGCTTGGAGGAGTATCTTCATCATTCCACTAAATGTATACAACATCTGTTAGCCTGAACAAAATTCCCATTTCCCCTCCCAGTTACACTCTTTATTCAAGATTTTCACATTAGATCTAAGAAATGTTTCATTCAATCTGTAGTCGTCTGGATTGAATCGATCATCAGTGTCCTCCTCGTCCACCACTGCTGGTGAATTGTATTCCTCCTTCCACTGATTAGAATCTGGAACTGGTCCATGTCTCACGATCTGCTTGGACGCCTGCACTTTCCAACCCTCGGACACAGGGAACAAAACAGCAACCACATAATACAAGCATACACATACAGGCAATAGCTGCCCCCAAAATTGTGGCTACTATGGTTTTCCATTTACCAAATATTTCATCAAACCATTCTGTCACATATGTATTCACTCCTGAGTTCTCAGTCCATCCTTCACTTAGAGCCGTCAATCCTGCAAAAGCTCTGGTGTCTTTAGGAATAAATTTACAACAACTGCCCCCACCATTCTGCATACTCCACCCATTTCTGCCAGCAACATATCTAGAGCCAACCTATTTTCCCAGGTCATGAGCGAGGTGGCGGATAATTGGTTTGAGATTCCCTTCACTGCATCCTTACTGATTGATCCAATCCACATGTTTATTGAACGTCACCCACCAAAAGAACGTTGTCCTGAAACCTTCACCCACTTGATTCATATTCATATTCATCAGGGACTCCCCTAGGAATTCCAATCGCATCAATCCAGATTGGGCTATTCTCCTCCTATGTCTGATTAAACCTTTCCTTGGTTTCTGGTAACTAATTCTAACTGGCTGAACCAATAGGACTGGGGTGCAGGTACCTACCCACCCTCTGTATAGTGTCTGCCTCATACGTCCTTTACTGGTACATGCTCATCACACATCTGTTACCAGGCTGTAAGTAGTTTCTCCTGTGCCTCTGAACTCAGATCAGTAACATTAACTACTGACTTACTCCATTAAAATCACCCAAATCTCTGCTGTCATTCTTGTCTATAACACTCCCCTGGAGTCAGAGTGAACTGGGTTGGGTTAGCAGCCTCTTTCAATCTCGCCAACCCCATCCCGGTACAGTTTTCACCTCTGTTTTGCTCAGTTAATTTTGGTGCTATTTACATCTATACAAGTATCCTAACCATAGTCATCCGCGCAAGCCCAATACTTGTAATATATCTTCTTGGCTCACTGCCTTCACTTAATATTTTCCCCAAGTATGTTTAACCTGTAGGCCAAGGACAACTAACAGTAGGTCCTGTACAGAGGTATAATGCATAAGTATGAACACCTTTCTCTCGACTACATGCTCCCCACTAAATGGAGAGGTTATCAATCTTTATTTTGAAAACCACATCCTGCCTCTCTCTGGCCACTGTTATAATACTCACTTCTAGTGGAATCCTTATCCTGAGTCGTCTGTCTTTTAATTATTCCCCATGGTAGAGTTTCATTTTTATTTTTTTGTGAGTGGTGGATCTGGATGTATCAAAATTAAGACTGATGCAGCTCAGGGTCCCCCATATTCCCAAGAACCGCCAACCCTCTCCTGTCCTTAGTCAGTCTGCTGAGTTCCACCCCATACTCACACCTCTAGGAACACACCACAGTGATGATAGGTCGGGGTAGGGAATCTTCGTTAAGGAGGTAACCCCCGGACCCTATTGGTACTCGGTTCTGCTCCTTAACTCTGTGTGCATGTTCAGCAGTGTTCGTATGTGTTTCTTACCTCCTTGCAGTGGGCAACGTGGACCCAGGTCGCTCTCTTTCTGAACATATCTAAACGGCAAATAGGCAGTTTCCAACAAGACCTGGTAGGGCCTTCTCAACGGGGCTGCTTCCAGTCTTTTCCTTTTCAATCATTGGACCCGCACCTCATCACCTAGTTGGATATAGTGGGTCACTCTCTCCTTCAGTTCACCTGTAGGTCACAAAATCTTCGACATACGGGTGTGATTATCAAACAATCTTCTCATGTATTCAGCCAGAGTATTCTCAGTGTCTATCTCTGCCTGCTCTGGTCCTCCTAACTCTACATCCTACTATAGGTACTCATCCTACCAAGTTTCTTCCAGTACTTATATAGTTCTCCCTTAGTCTACTATTTATTGTTCCATTCATGTGTTTAATTAAACCTGCCGATTGTGGATGAAATGAACAATATTTCTTCCTGGTAATATCTAACTTCTATCACAGTCAATCACCATTACTTCCTTCACCCCCTTGCTTCCCTGTCTCACCAATAGTTCCTTTAAAATTTCTGTGATACGTATCTCTACATCTGTCTTATCCCCCTCTCCCCCCTGAGCTCCCTCAGTTTCCCTCTGATTAGGATAGGGGGTGGGGGTCCCTCACCACTACTACTTCATCATCTGGATTCTCCCCCCATGCCCAATCTACTAATGAGGGATACAATTTCAATCCAGAATTATCTATGGGTGGCCGTGGGTTCTGACTTCAACTATCTCCCTATCACTAGACAAGAGCACTTTTTCTCAATCATATCAATAAAGTCTAATGCAATGTGTGTAAAGAAACCACTAAGTAACATTACCTGGTCTAAGAAGTATCCACTTAGCAATGTTATATTAAATGCACATAACACATACTAAAAATAGTCTTATATTCGGCAAACCTACGGAATGAGTTACTCTAGCAACACAAATTTACCTGAAAGGTGTTGTCTACAGAGGCCATCAGGGCCCTGGGAGCAACCTCTGGTCTCCCATAGGGAGTGAGACATATGGTCAGTCCCCTGTTGTTGTTGCAACTCAACAACAGGCGAGGCCATAGCAAAAACCAGATACACAACATGGGTGTGAAACCTTTCAGCAGCAACTTTATTACCTAAGCTAATATTGTCTTGATTGGCTTGTTGGCACAAACCCTCAAAATGCCAACCTAGCTGGGAGCAACATAGCTTCCAGCTGGGCCTCAATATGTAAACATATTATTTACCTACTATTTCCATATGCATTCATAAAATCACTACTTTTCCAAACTCCTACTCATAGTGGGCAAACACCAATCTAAATCAGAATATCTGTTCACATGTACACCACTACCTAGTTTACATGACTCAGTGAGGGCCATCATAGTAAATTAGAACCTGTAATCACAAAAGTGAAATAAACCACAAATAAAGTTGATCAATATTGTCCTATTAAGTAAGACTGTCAACTAAAAAATAAAAGTAAAACTAACCCATATTCTATAAATACTGTCCTATCAATTGAGTCAATCTCATATTTTAACACAGCCCATCCCCCACATTTGTTTCTTATCAAGTTCAAACGTTAAAATCACAGCTCAGGCAATCGCCCTTCATTGGAATGTATTTAAGATACACCAAAATTAAAACTCTATCATCCCCTGTAAGTTCTATGATCATTACTTTGCGCACATACAACACACCTGGAACAACATTTTTTTTAAAGTAATTTGTTCTTCCATACGCTACAATCATACTTCCTAATTGTTTTAAGTAATTAGTTCTCCCCTGTGATACATGGCTCTGCCCATGTATCATAATTACTACACATCTAAACAAAGACTTTAGTAATATTGGTAAATTACCCTAATGCCAAATATCATCTCGGAGGATTGCCCCTCCCTTTTTCCATATTTCTAATTCTCTGTGTGAAGAGCAGAATGTAGCACTCAGGCTCTACGTGAATAACAGAACCCATGGTCCCATTTTCCCCAACTAAGGTGTCAGTGGTTGGAATCGAATTGTTTAGGGCAGCTAAATCGGCCCTGGTCTCAGTCAGAGTTCTGGAAGGGGTTGGGGCTGGAGTGCAGTGTGTAAGGTGGTGCCAAGGTGCTCCTGATTTACCTTTGACCTGGACAGAGTGTGAAGTAACTTCCTTCACTTCGTACGGTCCAGTCCACCTGGGTTCCAGCCACTTTCTCTTGTGGACTTTAACCCTCACCCAGTCCCCAACTTTTACCTTCAGTGGTGATGAATCTCCCAGCAGCTCCCCCTCTTGGACCTTGTGGATCTGTGTGGAAAGCGCTGCAGAAAGCTCCGTCAGTTCTCACATAATCAGACATTACAATTTGTTGTACATCAAGGGCGGGCATATGACCTCCCTCCCTTGGTGGACCAGGCATAGCCCTCCCTGTTATTATCTCATGGGGAGAGAGATGGGTCCCTGCCCCGGGTGAGGACCTCATAGCCATCAAGGCCAGGGGCAGGGCTTCCACCCAGGTCAACTTAGAGCCTGCACATACCTTTGCAATTTTAGCTTTCAAGGTTTGATTTGCGCGTTCCACTAGACCCTGAGATTGTGGTCTGTACACTGACCCAAACTTGTGCACAATACCCAACCTTTCCTCCACCTGATTTAATATGTTCAGAGTCAGTGGAATCAGCGCATGCCAAACCTTATCTATTATAGTTATATATTATCACACATTACAATATGGTAAGACAAACAGAAGCAGGGACACACAAACACAAATTTGCCTAAACACAGTCAAAACCGGGCTAGCAAGCACTAGATCTTCCGGGACGAAACTTATTTTACCCAATTAGACAGACAGATCGTATCCCCTCAAAGGTACGTACAGACAAGCACTCTCAAAACAGGGGCTGGGAACTAGTCCCAAAACGCTGGAGGCGCACAGATCCCTCCCTAAACAAAGTCAAACCGGGCTAGAATAAATTCTAGATCTTGCGGGACGAAACTATTTCACGAACTCTGGGGGTTCTCTATTGTTTTTCAATTATATTTACTTTACCCTCCCACTGTTTAGAGGGTTCCCATCTGGTGTAGCAAGTACCAGAGGACTTCTCTAGTTAGTAGGAGTCGCTATCAACTCCTCTCACGTAGGCCTCAAATTAACCCAGAAGGTCTCCTCTCTAAGACCCCAACCCACACAGGGCTATCACTTTCTCTTTTACCTTTTTCACTCTCACTTCTTTTACCTTTTTCCTATATATCTATTACACAAATATCTTTGCAATCAGCCTTCGCATTCGTAATACATCTATAAGAGATATTTTAACAACAATTCATACTCACGCCCAGTACTACTGATCAAAATATGGATAATACTATAATACAATATTGCAGATTCGATTAAACAGGTTCTGCTTACCTTATTTAGTCGAGCTCATTGATCAGTTTCCTGGGGTGAGAAGAATTGCCGATAGCTCCTGCGAACAGGTCACCCGTCCTTTAAATTCGTCAAAGACCCGTCTCCTCTCACATCAACTACCAATGGACCGAAATCAGAAGACTGAAACCATCCTCTGCTACCATTTTGTTGATGTTCAGTTACTCGAGAAGGAGACAAGTCATAACTTAGAACCAGGTGGAATTGATATTCAATCAAGCGATTTATTTGATGCAAAGATATTTGGTAACTCGTGCACGGGCTCCTTCCTTCAGCTCTTAGAGAGTCGTCCGGAACAAAGAGACCTTCTAAACACGTGACACACATATTTATACAGAGCAATAGTAATAAAATGACGTAGGTAGAGTCTGGTAGATTCGCACTCCTGACTGGTCGTTGTTATGGAGGGGCGGTGTCGACTTCCCATTGGCTCTTGGCAGTGTTCTTTATCCTCAGAGTCCAGCCCTCCTAAATCTGTGTGTGTGTGTGTGTGTGTTTAGGGTTAGCTGTTCTAACAAATGCGCTCGAGCTAATGTGTGTAATACAGCGTTGGTAATAAGCGACATCAAGAATATATTTCTTACACAAGTTAACTTTTCGGCTTCAACAGGCTCGGTCAGCTTTCAGTGTGCACATTTCAGAATTTGCATATTTCATTAGCCCGTGTTTGATGTTAAACAATGTGCATCCTGCAATAGCAAAGCTCAGTACACAGCTATTGCAGCGTCTATGTGTTTGTATGAATGTCTGTTTATTTATTTATTTTACATAATAGATTTTTTTTGTGACTTGCTATTTTTCAAAAACCTTTTTGTGAGATTTGCCTTGACTAAGTACGAATTACAATTATTTTCACAGAGCCATTATGTCCACAAGGAGGAGGAGGAAAAAGCCTATAGACGATGCAAAGACATACATTCTGTCTTGCACTGACAAGTATGGGTTTATGCCGAGATTCATTGACCGTTACAAAGGTAAGTTGCAGAAGATTCCTTGACACAACTTGTGCATTTCAAAAGCAAAAAAGTATTATTGTTGATGTAATGGCAGGGTACAGTTTTTGTGTGTTTTCAGGTTATATATTCCTATTTTTTTTTTGTTTTTTTTGCCTTTGTCAAAGACAGACAGTGATGGAAGTGAGTGTGATACTTTACAGCCCAGGCAAGATTGTCAGAGTGCTTTGTCAGAATATTCTACTGAAGTGTCCAGAGAAGTAGAGCCTATTGCTGTGGTAGACTAGCTGCAGTTTAGAGTTTAAGGCACATTTTCATCTTGATTGATCCCAAATAAGTGACATGGAAAGGAAAGGGCGAAGTTAATAGGGATAAAACATCTGCATTATAAAACATTAAAAGTAGATGTCATCATTCACATGTATGAATTTCAGTTCTTTTCTTGTTGTTTCCCTTGGCCTGTTGGGTCTTATTTTTCATTTACTGAGCTCCTAAGGTTTTTAAAAAGCATTCGTTTTGATTTTTAAAATGATGCAGGAACCATGAAGTAGCACTTTCTTCTTCTCTGTTTCTGCTTCAGCATACAGTTTTTTCCTCACAGTCTCTGGATGTCAAACCCCAATTATTACAAATTTGTAATTAATAAAGTTATTGCACTTGAGAATCTGAATTTCAATGCACCTTTCGTTCACTGCAACTTAAAGTCCCCCTCCTATCATCTTTTGAGCTATTTTAAAGCGTTCTCAGTGGTCTTTAAATTATGATTATGCAGTTTTTAGCCCAAATCAAAAAACATGTGCTCTTTTCCAGGACTTTGCTTCTGCAGAGCGGCAGTAGCTCATTAGCAATTCGCCTCTGCGTTGTGGGCGGAGCCAGCGCTGCGGTAAATTATGAAAGCTAATACCAATATCTCTCTTCTTAGCACTGCAACCCACTACAGCACACAGGTGTTGATCCGCCATCGTCTTCTCTACTCCTCAGAACCTGAGCGGAGTGGGGCAGGAGCTTGTGGCCCCCCCAGAGTTATTACATCACAACTCCAGTCTGTTTTAGGCTGCCTTTTAGTGACTGCCATTGGTTCACAACCATTTGAATGCAGAAATACTCAAAAATGCAATTTTGAGCTTAATTTTCTAAAGATATGTCCTCTAGCTTTAGAAAAATGCCACAAGAACATGTTAACAACACGAAAAACATGATTTTCATCGGAGTGGGTCTTTAAAGCTCATTTGCACAATACATTATTTAACTAGTCTCTCTATTTGTTGTATATACGTTTGTTATATTGCTTTTTTGTGTCCTATATTTATTTTGTAAATCAGGAATACTTTCTGTTTTTTATATTGCTATTTAATATTTAGTTTCATGCCTTGCTGCGGCTACAATGTAATTTTCCAGTTTTGGATCAATATAGTACATCTGTCTGTCTGTTTATGTCAAAAGTCTGAGTTGCATGATGTTCTTACGCTTCACTGGTGTTACCTGCACTAAATGGTACATGGCACTCTCAGTTTAAAGGAGTCATAACCTAGTATTACCTTGGATACTCACGCTCTATTATAGTCTTTCAGGCCCTTCTAAAAAAGAAAAGTGGAAAAAAAATAAACACAGAGCTCCTCTGACCCTTATTTCTGAAGGCATTATTGTCTCGCGAGATCTGATGCGATATTTTGGCTGTCGTGGACGGTCATTTTAATAATGCAAATGAGGGGCGCGTTGATTGGTGGCAGGAAGGAGGGGGGTTGACACCGCAGGTAACTTCAGCATATCATTCCAAAATGACATCATGGCGCAAGTTGTGAATGAACCCGACCTGGCCGCGACCTACGGAATTCAACCGTATATGCACGAGCCAGACTCTGAACCTGGGCTGGAAAGGGAAGATGTAGAGGCGATGGAAGGACGTCTACATCAAGATGTCTCTGAATGGTAAAGACAATCATTTTGACTGAGACATACATTATACATTTTATTTAATGTAGATTACATTAACAGAGATGTAGTCTACTTTTTTTTATCAGCTTACAGTGGTTATTGAGATCAACGTTTGCTATCATGTGGTGTTTTTGCCTTGTTTCACGTTGTGGTTTTTTAGACATTTAAATTTGTGAACGATTCCGGCGTAAAATGATTAGCACAGACACCTAACGTTAAGCCAGTGGGAAGGGTTGTAGGAACCGCGTCATTAAAAATGAATTTAATCCACTGGTCCCTGACAGCTTGGTCCGTTCTTGGGAGAGAAAACACATTTGAGTTACATGTTGATTCTGGCAGTCAACAACAGAGCAACTCACGTGTGCACTACGTTTCTGCATCTTTCGCGACTGAATATGAGGGGGAGAGGGGCAGGGCGGGCTTCCTGCAGCATAGGTCTGCGGTGTCCATATATGGTATATCCTGCCCCGTCTTGACGTCAAGTCGGGGCAAAAATTAAAATCTCGTATTTGAGTGCGCGTGCACGTGGGCTGGTTTACAAACCCAGGGGTAAACAAACGCTTCACTTTTAAATATCGGCTTCCCGGCCAGTGTATAATCGTTAGGCAATCATAACATACATTGATTCTCGTGGAAAAGTGAAAATTACAGGTCATGACTCCATTAAGGGAACCGAACAGAGCATAGACAGGACCTCAGTGATGCATTGATGTGGATGGGTCTGCATCAAAAAAAAAATTGGGCCACATAAAGTCTGATCAAAAAAGCACTTTACCTGTAGAGTGTGTATCACAACTGGGAGAGTGCTGAGCATTGTCTGCAGGTAATACACTGACTAGACGCAAGAACCTCAACCTCACTTTGAAAATAGTGTAGTATCTCTTTTTGAGTCCCAGAATGAAATGTTTAATTATTATATATTATTGTAGGAAGAGGAGTGTTTGCCACACACCCCATTGAACCCGGGGACTTCGTGTTGGAGTACAGGGGTAAACTCCTCACACAGGAGGAATGCAAGTCAAGAAAATACTCAGAGATTGAAAGCACATTTCTCTTTGACTTTCAGTGGCAGAATCATCACTTATGGTAAACATTGAAAGATGGATGTTTTGTATTGATTTAGAGAAATTACGAGTTAAACCTGAAACAAGGTTTTAATACTTGATGAATGAATTAAGCACAAATACTCTTAAATTCTTTTGAAAATAACTCTTTCAATAAAACTTTTAAAAAGATGTAAAACTATTACCATTTTTCTGATACTTTTCAGCCTGGATGCATTTAAAGAAGATGGATCTCTCGGAAGATTGGTCAATGACAACCACAAAAAATCCAAATTGCGTTATGAAAAAAATCATAGTTGACAACAAACCACATTTGTGCCTTTTTTCTCTGAAGAAAATAGAAATAGGAGATGAAATTGATTACAACTATGGTGATTCAAAATGGCCTTGGTGCAGTAAGGTGAGTTGGTTAGATTAAGTATAGAGATTTATTTTTTTAAAAAATTTTTGTTGCAAAAGCAAATTTTGTATTTCTCCAATATTAACCATGTTTCCAATATTACTCTTGACTGTCTATGGAAATGCATTTAATCTTTAATCTGTGATGTGTGTTAAAATGAGTTCTTCTTTATCTGCAATCCAGTTGAAAAAAACCCAAGCTCCTGCCGCAGCAGAAGAGAATGAGACCAGCCCTGTTCCTAAGACGCTTAATGATGGACCAAACCCAGATCAGACCTGCACACAGGTAAAAGTACATTCAAACACATTCATCTATGCTGACATGTATGTGGTGGTGTTCTATTACTAAAGTGGACCAATGCTTATGTGGCTTTATATTGGCTGTTAAAGGCCAGGTAATGTCACACACACCGGCATGTTTCCAGTCATGTTCTTATGGGGTCCTTCCATCTTCCAAATACATTTGTTTCTCTAGTCTCTCCTTTACACACTCATATGTCTGTAGTCTGACCCATGTGGGGCCCTTCCGTCCAGTTCTTACTGTAAATGCTTTTAATGCACTATGGCAACACCTGACATGACTTCAACTATGATTTTAACATTCGTAATTGTATACTGTATCTGAGCTGTTAGATGTTTTAAAGCAATATTTTGATTTGATCCACTGCAAACTCCTGGAATAGACATGAGCTGCTTTTTAGTCCATGCTCTCAGTTGAAGTTCAGTGCTGTTTCACCATTAGATGACCTTATTAGCCTGTGAATGTCTCTTCATACAGTTCTGAGTCTCTTCTTGTCTGTCTATATTTCAGGTGAAAGGCCTTCAGACTCCTGCTGCAGCAGTAGAGAATGAGACCAGCCCTGTTCCTCAGATGCTAAATGATGGACCAAACCCAGATCAGACCTGCACACAGGTAAAAGTACATTCAAACACATTCATCTATGCTGACATGTATGTGGTGGTGTTCTATTACTAAAGTGGACCAATGCTTATGTGGCTTTATATTGGCTGTTAAAGGCCAGGTAATGTCACACACACCGGCATGTTTCCATTCCCATTCTTGTGGGGCACCTTTTAATGCATTATGGTAACATCTGGGTAGAAAAAAGAAGAAAATCTGCATACTGCCAACCTTTCTAACTCCATACTTAATGAATTTTTGTTTATTTTTAGGTATTTACTGTCCAAGGATTTTCACTGGTTGATTATCCAGATAGTGATGAAACTGATGAGGATGGTATGGAAAACGAACCTCCCACCCCACACCTGGATGTTATTATAGGGCAGAATGATATTGGCCCAGATGTTTCAGATCATTTGTACGATTCAGATGAAACTGTTGTGAAAGAAACTTGTGATGAGGCTTCTCCAAGCAACCATTCCAACAATCAATCGGATGATGAACTTGTTCCACCACTGAGACGCACACAAAGCATTCTGGTAAGCCCCAAAACACATTTTAACAATATAATTAACTTGCTTATGTGATAAATTTTGTGCCACTAGTAAGCGAATTTGAATAATTTTATATTTGAATGGGAATCATTCACTTTGAACCTGAATCGATTGTTTTGAACAATTGCTTTTAGAATCTGAATCTAAATGGACTCATTTGAAATTGAATCTATTGGATTGGCATAAACACCTGCAGGAGTGATGTCCAGTGATCAGCGCTCAGGTGTGTGCTTAAAAAAAAACTGGTCAGCCAGCATACCGGGACAAACCCCGGTAGGCCGACGCTACCACTCCCGGACGCCGCGGCCGGTCTCTGTTGCCAAAATCCGGTCGAGTCGTCCTCCTCGCCTGGTGCATTAATTATCAATTAAATAGAGATCACCAACAATCAATCAGTAAACATTTATTAGAGAAGCTCGACTCTTCTTTTCTGACTGATTGCTGATTTTTAATTGATAGGGAGACAATTGTGAGGTGAGGAAGACACTTCGGAAAATTATTGACTAATCTCTCCCTCTCTCTTGAGTAGTTCCATGTCTACAGGAATGACACTATATCATTATGATGAATCATTTGCTGTGAAGTCATTAAATTTAACAATCAAATGCATGAAAACTGAAACGTTACTCTTTTTTAATACTTTTGTCAACGTTTACTTCACCTGGAAGGCAGTTTGGACATGGGCCTCAGCAGGTGGATGGAGGGGTAATATTGGTCAATAATTTTCATAGGTGTCTAGCTCACCTGACAACCTCTGAATGGTCTCCCTATCAATTAAAAATACAGCAATCATACAGCAAAATATCTCCATGTCTCCCTTTTTGCAGATGGATAGAGTACAAGATTTTACCCACAGTCTCTATGATTCAAGTAGTGACAGCGCAGAGGGGACTCCTTTTTTTAAGCCTGAAAGGGATTCACAGAAGCTGAGAAGAAGGTCTTGCCGTCCCGTAAGTCTTTTTGGGGGGGGGGGTTCTTTTGTGTTTTCATGATTGTGTAAATGTCTGTTGCTCTTGCTAGTGAGTCTGATGGGGATTCTTCTAATTTGTCAATTTACTTGTACTGAAAATGGTCCATACAGATTTTTCTTCATTTAGTATCCTGAGCCTGTTCAATCAGTATACTCAGGTTTTTTATATTTAATGTTGCAAAAATAGTTATTAACAGATGTGTGTTTGTTTTTAAAGATTCAGATGAATCTCATGGAATCGGATGACTCAAACTTAGGTAGCGAAGAGGAGTATATTCCAAATCCCATAGATGAAAGCACAGAAAGTGATAGCAGTATGGAATTAACCCTGGGAAAGGAAAAAAAGAACAAAGGTGAGTCCTCAGACAGAGCAAGTCTAAGCCCAGGGAGAGTGGAAGTAGATCCTCCAGACAGAGTGGAAGCGAGTCCTCCAGACAGAGCAAGTCTAAGCCCAGGGAGAGTGGAAGTAGATCCTCCCGAGAGAGTGGAAGCGAGTCCTCCAGACAGAGCAAGTCTAAGCCCAGGGAGAGTGGAAGTAGATCCTCCAGAGAGAGTGGAAGCGAGTCCTCCAGACAGAGCAAGTCTAAGTCCAGGGAGAGTGGAAGTAGATCCTCCAGAGAGAGTGGAAGCGAGTCCTCCAGACAGAGCAAGTCTAAGCCCAGGGAGAGTGGAAGTAGATCCTCCCGAGAGAGTGGAAGCGAGTCCTCCAGACAGAGCAAGTCTAAGCCCAGGGAGAGTGGAAGTAGATCCTCCCGAGAGAGTGGAAGCGAGTCCTCCAGACAGAGCAAGTCTAAGCCCAGGGAGAGTGGAAGTAGATCCTCCAGAGAGAGTGGAAGCGAGTCCTCCAGACAGAGCAAGTCTAAGTCCAGGGAGAGTGGAAGTAGATCCTCCAGAGAGAGTGGAAGCGAGTCCTCCAGACAGAGCAAGTCTAAGCCCAGGGAGAGTGGAAGTAGATCCTCCAGAAAGAGTGGAAGCGAGTCCTCCAGACAGAGCAAGTCTAAGCCCAGGGAGTGTGGAAGTAGATCCTCCAGAGAGAGTGGAAGCGAGTCCTCCAGACAGAGCAAGTCTAAGCCCAGGGAAAGTGGAAGTGAATCCTCTAGTCATAGCCAATTTGACTTTAGCCAGAGAAGATTTTTGGAAAGATGTCATGATCCCACACAAAGATTTCCAAATAGCAGAGTTGATGGGAATGAAAAGGAAATCGCAACATATTCTGAAAACAATGTTTCAGTGCCCCTGAAAGAAGAGCAGTATATCATTGTCAGTCCAACTTTAAAGAAAGATGATGGATCCAGAAGCTATAACAAGAAACATTTCTGCTTTTATTGCAGGAAGTTTGTCCAGAAAATGTCAAGACACTTGTGGCGTAAACACCAAGATGAATTGGATGTTGCGAAAGCATTCAGTTCTCCAAAAAACTCAAAGGAAAGAGAACTACAATTGGACTACATACGAAATAAGGGAAACTTCGAGCACAACAGTCATGGGTTGTTCTCAAGAAGAGTGATGTGGCGGCATTTCAAGGTCTGCAGCTTCAAACCCGAAAGTACTAAACCAGGTAAAAATAGAGTTCAGGCATTGTGTGCTTTCGCTGAACCTTCTCCATCGGAATATACAGACGCGTATTGGAAGTTCTTGAGTGTAATGATTCAGGACAAGATTGCAGTTGCAATTAAAGGAGACAACTGCATCCTCAATTATGGGTTCAGGTTGTTCAAAAAGAATGAGAAGATAGTCAGTCAACACTCTTGCAGATTGCCCATAGTTTCAGCTTTCCAAACTCAATTTTTTATCAATTATCATTTTAGAGACCATTGACATGGAGGGACCTTTAGCAGAGGACATTGAAGGTATGTGTATACGATGTTCCTAAATTGATTCTAAATGATCCGTTTTAGATATTTTGTGTATTGTATTCTTAAGTTATTTCCCTCTCCAGATGTCAGTATGCTAGGAGATGATGGGTCAGACGATGAGGTCAGCATGTCATCCACGCAAGAATGTACCTCCACATCACAAAGTCAAAACCAGGGAGTGTCTGCAACCGTTGAGCTTGAACGCAATTCTTACCTTTCGTGCATTTCACACAGCACGTGGCAAAAATTTGAACATCAACAACTCCACCTCCCTCCTTTGTCCCACCCACCTCTTTCTCCTGCAACTCTGTCAGGAGACCTGTCTGATGCAGAGGCTGCACAATCAGTCAAACACAACCCCAGTTTTAAAACTGAACACTGCGTCAGTACTGCCTGAAATTACAAGTTGCATTAACTTTGAGGTTAGCGTGAACCCACCTATTGCTTATAGGTTGCTCTAATCTCTCGGCACGGACTTCATACAGGGATAGCACAGCTAATCCAACACGTCCCTGTCACTACAGAACATATGGAATGTGCGCGATAAGGTGATGCAGGACAATTCCCTGAGCACATTATCCAAGTCTGCTTCATGGCAGCAAACAGACTCCACGGTTGTCCGCATTGCTGAGCAGTGACCGCACTTGCACTGCAAAGGGTTGCCGACCCTCTCCTCACTGTCATCTCCGTCCGGAGCCGCTGCAGCTCCCTCAACTTCCGCAAAAATGGGTCTCTCAACCCTCCTCCTCATCACTGGCTCAAACGCATATGCCATCGGGTTAGATGGCATCAAATAAACTCGTACAGCCTTGTCGTCTTGACATGTTTCCTCCTCATCTGTGTACTCATACTCGACTCGCTATAACTGTGTACTCGTCTCGCTGTAACTGTGTACTCGTACACAGTTGAGGAGGAAAAATGTTTGAGTAGCCGTGCAATCCCTGCGTGAAGTCTGCGCCGTGAGATTGGAGCAACCTATAAACAGTAGGTGAGGGCACACTAACCTAAACGTTGATGCTACTTGTAATGTCAGTAACAACAGTCGCTTTCTGTCTGATGAAATCAGTTCATCTTATATTGTCCAACATACAATCTTTTCGGCGCACAGCTACTTCAGCACTAGTGGACTGCGTGGGAGGCTCTGTTGTCCGTACACTATATGAGGAAATATACTGCTTGAGGGCCACTATCCTTTAGGTCTTAGATGTTTCCCTGCTGCAACACACCTGATTCATTGTGCAGAGCTTGGCAACAAGCTGTTTGATCTATTTAATTTGAATCAGGTGTGTTGAAGCAGGGAAACATCTCAGACCTGCAGAATAGTGGCCCTTGAGGACCGGAGTTGCCCATCCCTGGGCTAACATGACAACTAATATTTTCACGTCACTAGTCACTTGAAAATAATTTAGGACGATAGGAGACGGGATGAAATAAACTGTGTCTCTCTTTAAGAGACACAAATCCCATATACTGACTTCTTGTTAAGTGCCTTGAGATGACATCTGTTGTGAATCGGCGCTATATAAATAAACTGAATTGAAAATTGAATTGAATATACTAAATTATTTTATAAAATAACACAACCACTGTACTGACGGCTATTACATATTTCATGTAGTGTATACTACAATAAAGTTATTTCTTTGTCCAGATGTCAGTATGCCAAGAGAAGAGGGGTCAGAAGATGAGGTCAGCATGTCATCCCTGCAAGAATGTCCCTCCACATCACAAGTCCAAAACCGGAGTGTGTCTGCAAAAAAGAGAGGTAAGCTTTGGGGCTTGCACTCTCTTTTGGGCCAGAGCTGCTCATTTATTTTTAAGGGCTTTTACTTTGCTTCCTTGACTCAACACTTGAAATATGTCTGTCCCTCCTTACTGTCCGGTGCCACAAGCCTGACAGTGGCTTGAAAGAAGCTGTTGCAGGAACAGACCTTGTGAGCCTGCATTGTCGCAGGTTGTAGGGTTGGGGAAAGACTGGCATTATCACCTTTATATCAATAAGAAGTCTGTTGTATTTAAAAAAAAAAAATCTTTAACACTTTATGGAGTTACTCAGGAAAAATGCTTGCATTTCCTCCAACAACGGAGGTGTACAGTGACCAGTTGAAAAACTGGAACAACCTATAATCACCTTAAATACCTCCTAACTGCTAGTGTTCCTTCATCCAAGTCTCATTAAGCCTCCACATGCAGCTGACTTTATTAAATGACCTTTTAAAAGTGCCTTAGAAATAGAAAATATTATCATTATTATTGTTTTTATTATTATTATTATTTTGTGAAATGCAAGAAAGAATAAAATTGCTTTAAGTGAGAGAGTGTGTGTTTATACTCGAGTGTAGGGTAAAAGCATCCTGTTGCAGTTTCTTTTCCAGAATTATAATGTAATGCCGTCAGAAGTACAATGAGCCACTGCAAACCACTCAGTTTAATAAATACAACACACAAAGAAAAAAGAATGCAATCAAAACAGTTAACTATAAATAAAGTTAAAAAGCAAAACTAAACGGAATGCGTCTGAGCAGGCACTCCTCCGTTGCTTTCTGCCTTTCGTTCACCTGTTGCAGCTCTTCCTTCAGCCAGTTGTCAGTCGTTCTCATGGTGGTTTTGGCAAAAGAGGGAGCACAGGGCTTTGAGAAGCTGGCAGCACAGGGGGGCTGGGGTTTTTCCACCGCTTCATGCACTCTTTCAGCAACGAGACCCAAACATTCGGAGACTCGTGATCACTCTGGCCAATCACAAGAGAGTACATCCACGTAGCTGCGTTTGCGTAGCTGGGCAGCACGTCAGGTCCGAAGAGGTGCCCATCAAGCTGCATAATTAAGGATTAATTTGCAGTGTTTGTTTTTACCAAACCAGTGTATAAAATGAATAATAATCTCAGTCATGTTATTATGAAGAGTTGTTTATTCCAACAAATAATAACTTTATTTATTTACATTGTTAACAGTGCAATGTCTGCAGTGTTCTCTCGCTCTCCACTGAAATCTGTGTGCTCAGTGTGAAGTCCACCTTTACTTATAGTGGTAATCCCAGAAACGGTTCCTGTCCTCTGAAAAACAGAGGCGGACATCACACTTGCTGCATTGGGTATTGGTGTACCCTTTACTGCAATGTCTGCAGTGCCCTCTCTTTGTCTTCAGGGGGAAATGTCCAGTTTGGTCCATGCGCACATCCATGGGCGGTGGTTTGCGTGACTTTTTAGAAGAGGGAGCCTTTGGACTTCCATCATCCATGTGGGGTTTCTTTCCACTATTCAGAGGCCTCCTGTCTCTGGGCTCTTGTTGATTGAAGATGGCCGTCCTCTCTTTGGCGTTTTCAGTGTTGTGTCCACCAGATTAGAATATAAAGAACAAATGTATCAATTTATGTACATCTCAAATACCAGTCTGATTTATCACAAACAAGGTAAATGGCACAAATAGATCATTACCGTAATGAGAGAGGAAGCCAGCTGTGCTTGGAACTTTCTCATGTTCAGTATCTCCTTCTTTGGCATCCTGAGAGCATAGGCTGTGCTGCTTGTAGAGGAGCCAGGGTTGACCACAGCAAGGGTGATTGTGTGCCAGAAGATGTACATGTACCACCGCCAGGATTTCAGTGCATACTTGTGTTTTGCTGTAAATGAGTCCAACAAATCCACACCTCCCATGTATTTATTGTAGATGCCCACAATGGAAGCCTTTCTAACGTCAATGTAGGTTTTGGCGGCTTTGTCCCAGTGTTGAATCTCCTGAACAGGTTCTGGTCCAGCGAAGGATGACACAAGTGTCACCGCCCTGTTGTCGTACCATTTGACAGCACAGATGTTGTTTCCCCTCCACTCTGTGGTCAAAGCTTCCTCTGCCCTTCTTCTTCAAGCTCTTCACATGTAAAGATTACAGTTGGGTAGATGCACTTGCCTGGCTGTTCCAACATAATGGATTCCTTGCTCATTTAGCTTCACTACCAGTGGAACAGAGGTGAAGTAGTTGTCTGCCTAGATCTTGTTGTGTTGACCCTTTGGAAATGTGGAGGCAAGCTTCATTACAACATCACCTGACAATCCAAGTTCAGATTTGACTCGTACTTCATTGTTGCTCCCTTGGTAAACATCAAAGTCAAGCATCATGCTAGAGATTCCAGCTTTCACCCATACTTTAAAGCCCCATGAGCGTAGATTACCTTGCATCTACTTCTTGATGCTGCTGAACTTCCCGTTGAAGGGTATCATCATCTTGTCCATGGAATGTGCTCTTTTGGTACCACCTGCAGGCAGTTTTCTCTGAGTGAATCAAGCCGTGGTCTGAGTTTCCAGAGTTTGTCCCTCTTTTCAGTCTCTGGCACGGTTAAATTGTTTACAAAATGTAATGTTCCATCCTCAGGTACATGCCCAATGCTGCCTGTATTTCTTTTGTATTAGTGTTGACTGATCTTTCGTCATTTTGAATGCTGTACTCATTCGTATTTGTTGCCAGAGCTTGAACCAAATCTTCTGACACAAACTTTTGGAAGTATTGCAGTGGTGTGTGGAGGGAGGTGACATCATCTGTGAGAGCTTGGTCAGAAAAATCAGTGACGTCTGTCATGTGGCATGATGTATTTCTTTGATTGCCCGGGCTCAATATTCACATTAGCTGGACAATCGGTAGGTTCTTGGTTTTCTTTGTCCACAGAGACATCAATATGTGATTCTTCATCACTTGCATCAGTGTCGTCAAAATCTATGTCCACATCACTTTCTCCTTTTTGGATGATGGCAATTACATTGTACCGAGGATTTCTCCTTGCTGGTGGCATTCTGAAATGAAAAAGATCAAATTGAAACAAATGTACATTGTATATACAAATAGCACACATGCCTCATTATGACGTGTTCACACTTTGGACTGAAGCAGCCTATTCACACATCTCACCGGTCACACTATACCTAATGGCTCACCTATAGTAGACTGTGATTGTAATCCTTACAGGAATGCATTCAGCGTCCAGTTTACAAATAAATCTAACAGTGATGAACATTTACACCTGTGCCAGAACAAAGCACCAGGAGCATCCCGCACAACTTGGAGGATTGGCCAGGTGTGGCCAGGTGTCTCTTGCAAAAGAGATCTTGGATCTCAATGGGACAGACCTGGTTAAATGAAGGTTATAGGCCTAATGATAATAAGCACTGACTATAAATTGATAAGAACATTTTGTTTATCAGTAGACTAAGAAAGGGCAGATTTGCACAAACAGAATTTCTTTGTTAGAAAGTCCTGCAGAATGTGATAGCAAATTATAATGTTTAGATATGGCAATATATCTTTCAACTTTAGTCTCTAATACAGTATAGAATATGTAATCCGATATAAAGCTAAAGGCTATAATGTTTAAATCATGTATAATTTGTTGTGAACATTTTCATTTAAGTTCCCTCAAGATGTTCCTCTTAAATACAGGGCAATTATGACTGCCACTCTCATCCAACATTGTAATATTGCAACATTTATAAAACAAGCTCTAAACAAAATGTAGGGCATATTTTCAACATTTACTGTATATGTCCTTGTTCTAGACACTAATAAACACAGAAAAACATATTCCAAGCATTTTACTTACTTGAAGATGAATCCAGTCCAGTAAATCAAAGGGATGTTGCTTGATCAGAAAGTTGAAGGATGTGTCACTTCTTGACTTAAGGGTGGGCTTTGTATACAAATCCTGGATCCAATTACATGGTGGGAATAAAATGTAGGACCCACAGATCATATTGATGTGGTTGTATAAACAAACAAACAATAAAAAAAAAAAAAGGGGTTTTGGGGAATAACCACAATTGTTGTAATTCTGAAACAGTGGGTCTTACAGGGTTAAGTAAGATTAAAATTTCTTTATAAAAGAAAACCTACAATGTTTTGTGTTTTTGCCTACATAGGAAAACAAACGGCCGTCAAAAGAAGCTGGACCCCAGACGAGTGTGCTGCAGTGGACACACATTTGAGGAGATTTATTGTAATGAATCAAGTTCCTGGTAAAGAAGAGTGTCAGCGCTGTATTACTGCAGAACCTCAAGCTCTCAGAAACAGAGACTGGAAAGCAGTTCAATATTATGTTAAAAATCGCATTACAGCCCTGAGAAGAAAAGTCTAGTGTGAAAGCACCTAATGGAACTGAGGTAAAACCAAAACATTAGAGGTAGGATCTTAAAATGTTTTGTCTTTGGTTGTGTTCTGTTGTAACCTTTTTGTTGTTGTTGTTGTTGTTGTAGGGGTTTGCTCAGGTTTTATGGCTGTCCAGTGGCCTACAAATATACACATTAATTTAATTTTTAATTTGATCGATGTAGGATGGATGTTGGATGTGTGGATGGATATTGAATAGATGTTTGATAGATGGATGGATGTTCAAGAGATGGATAGATGTAGGATAGATGATGGATGTTTGATGGATGTAGGGTAGATGTTTGATGGATGAATGTTGGATGGATGTAGGGTAGATGTTGGATGGATGTTCGAGAGATGGATGGATGTAGGATAGATGATGGATGTAGGGTAGATGTTTGATGGATGAATGTAGGGTAGATGGATGGCTGGATGGATGTAGGGTAGATGGATGGCTGGATGGATGTAGGGTAGATGGATGGATGGCTGGATGTAGGGTAGATGGATGGATGGATGGATGTAGGGTAGATGGATGGATGGATGGATGTAGGGTAGATGTTGGATGGATGTAGGGTAGATGTTGGATGGATGTAGGGTAGATGTTGGATGGATGTAGGGTAGATGTTGGATGGATGTAGGGTAGATGTTGGATGGATGTAGGGTAGATGTTGGATGGATGTAGGGTAGATGTTGGATGGATGTAGGGTAGATGATGGATGGATGTAGGGTAGATGATGGCTGGTTGGATGGATGTAGGGTAGATGATGGCTGGATGGATGGATGTAGGGTAGATGATGGCTGGATGGATGTTGGATGGATGTAGGGTAGATGATGGCTGGATGGATGTTGGATGGATGTAGGGTAGATGATGGCTGGATGGATGTTGGATGGATGTAGGGTAGATGATGGCTGGATGGATGTAGGGTAGATGATGGCTGGATGGATGTTGGATGGATGTAGGGTAGATGGCTGGATGGATGTTGGATGGATGTAGGGTAGATGGCTGGATGGATGTTGGATGGATGTAGGGTAGATGATGGCTGGATGGATGTTGGATGGATGTAGGGTAGATGTTGGATGGATGGATGTTGGATGGATGTAGGGTAGATGTTGGATGGATGGATGTTGGATGGATGTTGACCAGATGTTGGATATATGGATGGATGGATGGATCTTGAATAGATGTTGGATATATGGATGGATGGATCTTGAATAGATGTTGGATATATGGATCTTGAATAGATGTTGGATATATGGATGGATGGATGTTGAACAGATGTTGGATGGATGGATGGATGTTGACCAGATGTTGGATGGATGGATGTTGAACAGATGTTGGATGATGGATGGATGGATGTTGACCAGATGTTGGATATATGGATGGATGGATGTTGAACAGATGTTGGATATATGGATGGATGTTGGATGTGTGGATGTTGGATGGATATTGATATATTCTTATTTATTTTAATAATTTTTTAAAATTTATTTTAGGGCCTGAACACTGAAAGTGTGTGGGGCATATGTTAAATATTTCAAAGGATTTTTCATTTCTTTAAATATCTCTGTATCATGATTTCAAAATTTGAGGCTTCACTGGAAAGAACAACTTGTGTTAACATGACATTATGGATGCAGTCCAATGAAACATATAATTTCAATGCCTATATAAGAGAAACTGCTGGGTTTACATAAAAATTCAGGCTGAGTGCAGATTGTACAGACGTCTAGACATTAAATTAATTTGTTTTAATCATTTCATAAAAAGTTTATTTACTGACAACTGTGTGGCATAAACTGTGTCATTACAATAAAATTGGTCATTTCAGTTGTCATAAAACTGTCTTTGAAGCCGTATGTCCTGTAATCTGTAAAGGCAGATGGAAAGTTTCACATATATACATAATTACTCATTACAAAAATAACTATTTTAGTCCAAAATAAGGAAACTGGGAGTAATAATAAAGGCTGGTGTCAGCAGCTGCAGATAGTGACCTTGGGCCCCATTAACATATAAAAACTTGGTATGTATGTGTGTATGTGGGCGGACCCCACAAGTCGGCAATCCTAGAAACGGTCCCCACAAGGGGCCAAATACCTTTTTAAACAAAACTTTAAACTTGTCAAATTTAAGTGATATTAATGATTGATATTTTTTTTTAGATCTAATGTTGTTTTTTACAGCAGTGTAGGACCACTGGAAAGGGTGGATCCCACAACGCATAAAAAAACTGGTAGGCCCCATGAGGGAGCCTGCGCAAGAATGTGTGTGTGTGTGTGTGTGTGTGTCCAGTGTGTGTGTGTGTGTGTGTGTGTGTCCAGTGTGTGTGTGTGTGTGAGTCCAGTGTGTGTGTGTGTGTGTGTGTGTGTGTGTGTGTGTGCAGTCTGTGTGTGTGTGTGTGCAGTCTGTGTGTGTGTGTGTGTGTGTGTGCAGTCTGTGTGTGTGTGTGTGTGTGCAGTCTGTGTGTGTGTGTGTGTGTGCAGTCTGTGTGTGTGTGTGTGTGCAGTCTGTGTGTGTGTGTGTGTGTCCAGTCTGTGTGTGTGTGCGTGTGTGTTCAGTGTGTGTGTGTCGAGTGTGTGTCCGTGTCCAGTGTGAGTGTGTGTCCGTGTCCAGTGTGAGTGTGTGTCCGTGTCCAGTGTGAGTGTGTGTCCGTGTCCAGTGTGAGTGTGTGTCCGTGTCCAGTGTGAGTGTGTGTCCGTGTCCAGTGTGTGTGTGTGTCCGTGTCCAGTGTGTGTGTGTGTCCGTGTCCAGTGTGTGTGTGTCCAGTCTGTGTGTCCAGTCTGTGTGTGTGTGTGTGTGTGTGTGTGTGTGTCCAATGTGTGTTTTTGTGTGTGTCGTGTGTGTGTGTGTGTGTGTGTGTGTCCAGTGTGTGCGTTTGTGTGTGTGTGGTTACCATGGTTATTATTTTAGGGTCACTGAGGAGTCACCATAATAAACCCTAAACCCTGGATAGAGGGGCTCAGTGAATGTGGTGTAGAATGTGTTCAGGTGGGTCACTGTGTCAGAGGAGACTCTGTAGAAGGACAGAGTGCTGGCTGGCCAGTCCAGATACACTCCTACTCTGTTGGAGCTGGAGGAGGGGACGTCTATGGTAGTGGAGTTATTATTGTGGGAGCTGGAGGAGGGGACGTCTATGGTAGTGGAGTTATTATTGTGGGAGCTGGAGGAGGGGACGTCTATGGTAGTGGAGTTGTTATTGTGGGAGCTGGAGGAGGGGACGTCTACGGTAGTGGAGATATTATTGTGACAGGCTCTGTAACTGTTGTTATAGCAGATCAGACTCCAGGACTTGTCATTGTATCCAATCCCACAGTCATCACCCCATCCTCTCCTGTTGATTCCTTTATATGTCACTCCTATATCAGCCCATCTCCCACTCCTCTCTACCTCCCAGTAACAGCGCCCAGTCAGACCCTCTCTACACAGCACCTGTCCACAGATCTCAAATCTCTCTGGGTGATCAGGATACGGCTGCTCCTCTCTCCTCCATGTCACCTTTCTGTTCTCCTCAGACAGAGAGAGGAGTCTGTTTACTGTGTTTAGGTCCAGTGTGAGATCACAGACATCTGATGGATGAAACCAGACACAATATTAGAAATCATCATCATTCACATTAGAATGTTAACTCACTTTTCACTAATTCATTTAATGTAGATGTTTCTAGGTATCAAAATGAGAAGTTAAGGTAACTTGAGACTTGTTGAATGATCATATGTTATACTGTATGGTGATATAAAACACACTTATTCACATTAATTCTACACACACACACACACACACAGACACACATCCTGGACACAAACACAGGACACACACCACACACACACACACACTGGACACTTACCTGTGTACATGCATGAACACACACACACACATTTCTAATGTAACACGAACACGCCTCACACATACAGACACACACATTGTCAAATCAACTCTTTCTAAACTTTGGTGTCCCTGATTTGTGCTTCTGTAGAACTCCAGCTGATATTTAATATAACCAAGTAAGTAATGATGGTGGTCTTTGACTTTGACTTAACTTGAATTAAGACTTATTCTTAGTCATATTCTTCACAGCAGTCAACACTCACATTTTCTAAGTCCAGGTTTCATTGTGTTCTCTCCACCATGTTCCACACTAACGGTAAGTAGAAGAACAGACAGACATTGAGGGATACACATGAACACACACACACACACACACACACACACACAGTCAGCATGAAACTTAACAAGCGGTTACGTGTGTGTGTGTGAGTCGAGTGTGTGTGTGTGTGTGTGAATACAGTGTGTGTGTGTGTGTGTGTGTGTGTGTCAAGTGTGTGTGTTTGTGTGTATCCAGTATGTGTGTGTCCAGTGTGTGTGTTTCCGTCCAATGTGTGTATGTGTATCCAGTTTGTGTGTGTGTGTCTAGTGTGTGTGTATAATTCAGTGTGTGTGTGTGTGTGTGTGTGTGTGTGTGTTTCAGTCAAATGTGTGTGTGTGAGTGTGTATCCAGTGTATCCTGTGTGTGTGTGTGTGTGTATCCAGTGTATTCAGTGTGTGTGTGTGTATCCAGTGTGTGTGTGTGTATCCAGTGTATGTGTGTGTGTGTATCCAGTGTGTGTGTGTGTGTGTGTCCAGTGTGTGTCTGTATCCAGTGTGTGTTTTTGTGTGTATCCAGTGTGTGTTTGTGTGTGCGTGCGTCCAGTGTGTGTCCTGCTTTTTGTGTGTGTGCGTGCGCTTGTGTCTATTGTGTGTGTATCCAGTGTGTATTTGTGTGTGTGTGTGCGTGTGCCCAGTGTGTGTGTGTGTATCCAGTGTGTTTTTGTGTGCGTTTCCAGTGAATGTGTGTCCTGCTTTTGTGTGTGAGTGTATCCTGTGTGTGTGTTTGTGTTTGCGTGTGTCCAGAGAGTGTGTGTGTGTGTGCGCGTGTGTGTATCCAGTGTGTGTGTGTGTCTGTCCAGTGTGTGCGTGTGTGTGTGTGTGTGTGTATCCAGTGTGTGTGTCCTGCTTTCCCCTAGACATACTGGACACTCACACACAAACACACACTGGACACACTCTGGACACACACACACACAGGACACACACACTCTGGATACACACACACTATACACACACAAAAAACACAAACACAGACTGGACTCACACACAAACACAAAAGGACACACAAACACTGGACAGACACACACACAGGTAATAATGTTTGTCTTAACTAGCCTGATAACTCCAACATGTCTGATATGAACATTGACATAAACCCTCTACATACTTGAGTTTCTCCAGTCTGCAGTGTGGATCCTCCAGTCCAGCAGAGAGCAGTCTGACTCCTGAGTCTCCTGGGTGATTGTAGCTCAGGTCCAGCTCTCTCAGGTGTGAGGGGTTTGACTTCAGAGCTGAGACCAGAGAAGCACAGCCTTCCTCTGTGACTAGACAGCCTGACAGCCTGCAAAGAGTCAAATCATATTACAACTACATTGCTATTCTTTGGTGGTGAAAATAGTGTCAGTAATGTGTTTCAACATATTCAGATATATCAGTGTCCTGAAACCTTCCATATATACTCAGCAAAAAAAGAAACATCCTTTTTTCAGGACGCTATCTTTCAAAGATAACAGTGAGGTATCAGATTTAGATTGTATTGAGTATACAGTTTAGTATTTGGTCCCAAACTCATTGGTTGCATTTGAAGTTTTGTTTTGGTTGTGTTTTGAGTTATGTTTTGCCCAATAGTAACTGAATGGTGGATGATGACTGGATTAATCCTCTGTCTAAGTGAGTAGATAACATGTTTCTAAACACTACTAAATGAATCCTGATGATGTGAAGTGACTCCAAAATGACAGGACATTATTCACCATTCAGTTACTATTGGGAAAAACATTATCCAAAACTCAACCAAAACAAACTGCAAATGCATTCAACAAGTTTGTAGAATCACAAATTTCATGTTATCACTGCAGGGAAGGAATATTGATCCAAATACTAAACCTTTGACTAAATTAATTTGTTGAAATCATCATAACTTTTTCAAATGGGAGAACTACATAAATAAAGTACTTTCGTTTCTAAACAGTAAAACAGATATTTATGAATACCCTGAAATAAAAGTTGACATTCTGTTCTGTCACCTAATATGAAACATTTTATCTCACATCCAAAATGCTGGAGCACAGCACCAAATTTAAAACTGTAAGCTTCACTGTCCATATGATGTGGACTATGTGTGCCTGGTAAACACATGTGGATCTGGTGAACAGTTATCACTTGTTGACCAACTACAGGAATACTGACCTCAGAGTCTCCAGTTTACAGTGGGGATTCTCCAGTCCAGCAGAGAGCAGCTTCACTCCTGAATCCTTCAGGTCATTGTTACTCAGATCCAGCTCTCTCAGGTGTGAGGGGTTAGACTTCAGAGCTGAGACCAGAGAAGCACAGCCTTCCTCTGTGACTAGACAGACTGACAGCCTGCAAAGAGTCAAATCATATTACAACCACACTGATATTCTTTGGTGGTGAAAATAGTGGCAGTAATGTGTTTCAACCTATTCAGATATATCAGTGTCCTGAAACCTGCCATATCTATTCATAAATGAATGTATCATTATTAGAAATTACAAATGATCAACGTATTGAATTGCAGAGAAAAACATTTATAATACAAATATTTGAGTAGACTGATCAGACCAGTTTAAAAAGCAGTATCAGTCAAAACACAGACAGTGAGGTATCAGATTTAGATTGTATTGAGTATACAGTCCACACCATATCTAGTATGACAGTGAAACTAACATTTTAAATGTGGCTCTGTACTCCAGCATTTTGGATTTGAGATCAAATGTTTCATATGAGGTGACAGTATATAATCTCACCTTTTATTTGAGGGTATTTTTATACATATCTGTTTCAGCATTTAGGGGAAAAAAAGCACTTTATGTATCTAGTCCCCTATTTGAAGAAGTCCTAAGTATTCTGACCTATTCACTTATAGTGTATTAAAGTCGACAAAAGTTTAGTATTTGGTCCCAAACTCATTGGTTGCATTTTAAGTTGTTTTGGTTGTGTTTTGGGTTAAGTTTTGCCCAATAGTAACTGAATGGTGAATGGCGACTGGATTACTATTCTAAGTGAGTAGATAACATGTTTCTAAACACTACTAAATGAATCCTGATGATGCCATGATTAATAAAAATCATGAATGAATCATGAATAATAATGAGTGAGAAAAGTACAGAGGCTAGAACAAAACATGCTAACCTCTCACCATTACCAATAACAGAGGGGGTATGATCTTTGTGCCTCTGTAACGTTCTCATTCACGATTCATTCATGATTATTCATAACCATGGTAGCATCCACATGAATGTAGAAGTGTTCAGAAACATCTTCTATTCTTACTGACAATACAAGTGAAGTGACTCCAAAATGACAGGACATTATTCACCATTTAGTTACTATTGGGAAAAACATTATCCAAAACACAACCAAAGTGCTTTCATTTCTAAAGGGTAAAACAGATATTCAAATAAAAGTTGACATTCTGTACTGTCACCTAATATGAAACATTTTATCTCAAATCCAAAATGCTGGAGCATAGCACTGCATTTAAAACTGTTTGCTTCACTGTCAATATGATGTGGACTATGTGTTCCTGGTAAACACATGTGGATCTGGTGAACAGTTATCACTTGTTGACCAACTACAGGAATACTGACCTCAGAGTCTCCAGTTTACAGTGGGGATTCTCCAGTCCTGCAGAGAGCAGCTTCACTCCTGAATCCTTCAGGTCATTGTTACTCAGATCCAGCTCTCTCAGGTGTGAGGGGTTTGACTTCAGAGCTGAGACCAGAGAAGCACAGCCTTTCTCTGTGACTAGACAACCTGAAAGCCTGCAAAGAGATCATCAGGATTTCACGAACACTTAATTTAACACCAGTAGTGTTGAAGGACAATGTCAGATGTATTTGATTTATTCTGTCAAACAACATATAGATTCATCTTCCGTCTCCTGGAATGTTATGGTCATATTGTTATACTAATGTGAACATCAAGGCATTGATTCTTTATGTTTTTAATAATACATATTTTACTCTAAACTGAATATTTCTTCCTGATGATTAGTACTTAAATGTCATATTATGTACTCACAGAGCAGATCTGGAGGCTTTGACCACTGGCAGCAGCCTTAGAAGACCTTCCTCTGATCTAGAGTATTTCTTCAGGTCAAATATATCCAGCTCCTTTTCTGAAGTCAGCAATACAAAAACCAGAGCTGACCACTGAGCAGGTGAGAGTTCTTCACTGGAGACATTTCCTGATCTCAGGTATCCTTGAATCTCCTTCACTAGAGAATGGTCATTCAGTTCATTCAGACAGTGGAACAGATTGATGCACCTCTCTGGAGAGGGATTCTCCCTGATCTTCTCCTTGATGTACTTGACTGTTTCTTCATGGCTCTGTGAGCTGCTTCTTGTCTGTCAGTAGACCTCGTAAGTGCTTCTGATTGGACTCCAGTGAGAGGCCCAGAAGGAAGCGGAGGAAAAGGTCCAGGTTTCCTGTCTCACTTTGTAAGGCTTTATCCACAGCACTCCTGTAGACAGTAACTTCAGGCTTGTTGCTGGACGTTGATAGAGGTTCATCCATTAGATTCTCATTGTTGTTGATGAATGAGAGGAACACATATACAGCAGCCAGAAACTCCTGAATGCTCAGATGCACGAAGCAGTACACCTTGTCCTGGTACAGCCCACATTCCTCTTTAAAGAGCTGTGTACACAATCCTGAGTACACTGAGGCATCATTGACATCAATGCCAGCCTCTTTCAGGTCTTCTTCATAGAAAATCAGATTGCCATTCACAAGCTGTTGAAAAGCCAGTTTTCCCAGTGACAGAATGCTCTCTTTATTCCAGTGTGGACCTGTCTCTTCTTTCCCAAGATACTTTGCATTCTTCTGTATTGTATGAAACACCACAAGGTGTGTGTACATCTCAGTCAGTCTTGGGCATCTCTTCTCTCTTGTCTGTACTCAACATGTGTTCAAGGACTGTTGCAGAAATCCAACAGAAGACTGGAATGTGGCACATGATGTGGAGGCTTCTTGATGTCTTTATGTGTGAGATGATTCTGCTGGCCAGGTCCTCATCACTGAATCTCTTTCTGAAGTACTCCTCCTTCTGTGGGTCATTGAACCCTCGTACCTCTGTCACCTGTGTTACGTTCCGGCTCAAGGAAGTAACAAAAGAAAGGGTTCAGAGTCCAAAAATATATTTAACAATATATTTATTTAAATCTAGGGGTAAATAATAAAGAAAGTTGGTCAACAGTAAATAAACAAACAAACAATTAAGAGAAAAACAATATGAAGGTCCAGCTCCTCAGCACAACTGCAGGATAGGGGTAGACGCTCCTCCCACAGAGGACAGACATCTTATATCCATCCACAAATTGAAGACAGGTGTGGATCCTTATCTGACAACCTATCAAAAGAAAAAGACAAACAGAAAAAACCCAAAACAAAACTAATCCGTAACATCTCCCCCCTTAAAAAGGGAGAGATTCTCATTAGAAACTCTACCTTATACAATTTCCAATCCCAAAACATACATAAGTTTGAGGGAAAAACAACAACCTTACCGGAGTTAACACCAAGTCATTAACCATTACAACTTTCCCAACTCCCCACATCTCTTGGTTTCGAAACCAGCAATCTCCCGGCGCCTGGAGAAAGCAAAATTAAGGAATGAAAACCAATGAAAGAGAAGAGGAAAATAATGGTCAAAAGACTTATTCTCCACCACATGGGGCACGGGACAAGGCGTCAGCTAAGACATTATCTACGCCTTTCACATGACGAATCTCCAAAGCATAAGGCTGTAAGAAAAGAGACCACCTAATAAGACGCTGATTCGGATTCTGCAGAGAGTGAAGAAATGTAAGAGGGTTATGGTCGGTGTACACCACAGTGGGCATAGTCCCACAAGACACATAAACCTCAAAATGCTGCAGGGACCAAATCAACGCTAACGCCTCTTTCTCGATAGTCGAATAGTTGGTCTGATACGAATTGAATTTCCGTGAAAAATAGCTGACAGGGCGATTGATACCATTCTCATCAACCTGCAGCAGAACAGCTCCTGCTCCAACCTGACTAGCATCCACCTGAAGTTTGAATGGTTTATCAAGTCGAGGAGCTGTCAGAACAGGAGATGACGTGAGCAAGCGTTTAACATTCTCAAAGGCGCTTTCACATTTTGGAGTCCACACAAATTTAGCCTTTGCTTGTAGCAAATCCGTGAGCGGGGCAACAACAGAAGAAAAGTTGGGACAAAAACTCCTGTAATACCCAGCCATTCCTAAAAATCTCATCAATTCACGTTTAGTCTGAGGGCTAGGAAACTTGTCAATCGCTATGACTTTAGCACGTACAGGTCGCACTTTTCCCATTCCAACAACCTTCCCCAGGTAAGTCACAGTAGCCCTGGCAAACTCACACTTTGCCAGGTTGACTGTGAGTTTGGCATCTGACAATCGTTCAAACAGTGCACGTATTCGGATAAGGTGTTGATCCCATGTGTCACTATAAACCACAATGTCATCTAGGTACACAGCACAGCCCTCTAAACCAGCGGTCACTCTGTTCATTAGCCGCTGGAATGTAGCTGGAGCATTTGAGACCAAAACTCATTACGGTGTAAGAATATAGTCCAAATGGTGTAATGAAAGAGGAAATTTCCTGTGCTCGGGTGGTCAAAGGCACTTGCCAGTACCCTTTGAGCAAATCAAATTTACTGACAAAAGTAGCTGATCCAACTTGGTCAACACAGTCTTCCATCCTAGGCAACGGGTATGAGTCAGGTCTAGTTAGGATATTTACTCGTCTATAGTCAGTGCAAAAACGCTGAGTGCCGTCTGGTTTTCCCACTAACAAACAAGGCGAAGCCCAATCTGAAAAGGAAGGCTTTGCTATGTTGTTTTCAAGCATGTAATTGACTTCAGCCTCCAATTTCTGACGTTTGTCAAATGATACACGATAAAATCGTTGCCGGACAGGTTTAACATCACCCACATCTATATCGTGTTCAATCAAGTGTGTACGAGAAGGAGTGTCTGAAAACAGAACAGAAAATTCAGTTAACATAGAATTTAACTCCGAACGTTGTTTGAAAGATAAATGTTCAATCCATCCTTCTAGATTAGCCAAAGTTTCCGAGTTTTTTAGACGAGGTTGTAAAATTACATCATCAGGTGACTTCACATCTGGTTTCACTTCACCTATTTGACTTAAACTAGCTAACGCTACGCAGGATGGGATGACTTCAGGAGCAACATTACGAGAATAAAAGGGCTTTAACAAATTCACATGGCACAACTGAGTACGCTTCCTGCGCTCCGGGGTAGAAAGAATATAATTTTGATCAGACACTTTTCGAAGCACGGTGTAAGGTCCTAAAAACTTCGCACAAAAAGGAGAACCTGGTAAAGGAAATAAAGCTAACACCTGATCTCCTGGACTAAACACGCGAATCTCAGACTTACGATCAAACCAGCATTTCATCTTTTCCTGGGTTTTTCCCAATTTTTCTCTTGCCAATTCCCCAGCCAGAATTAAACGTCGACGAAAACCCTGTATATACTGAATCAGACTCTGTGGTGGCTCCTCCGGTAGAGCATCATTACACAGTACCGCCATTGGTCCCCGTACACAATGTCCAAAGACTAACTGATTGGGACTAAATCCCAAACTCTCCTGGATGACCTCACGTGTGGCCAACAACAACCAAGGTAACCCTTCCTCCCAATCACCTCCTAACTCCGTGCAATATGCCCTCAACAAAGACTTCAGCGTCTGGTGATAACGCTCTAGGGCACCCTGACTTTCTGCATGGTACGCACTTGATCTGTTGTGTCTAATGCCGAGCTGCCGCAACACCCCTTGAAACATGTTAGAGGTGAAATTTGATCCCTGATCACTCTGAACAACTTTTGGAATTCCAAAAATAGATATGAACTGGGATAAGGCTTTTACAACTGATCGAGTGGTGATTGAACGCAAAGGAAAAGCTGCAGGATATCGAGTGCTCTGACACATCACTGTCAATAAGTACACGCTACCAGACTTTGAAGGTGGTAAGGGTCCAACACAATCCACTAACAGATGCTGAAATGGCTGTTCCATAACAGGTATGGGATACAAAGGTACAGGCTTTATGGTCTGATTTGGTTTTCCAGTCAACTGACACGTTGAGCAAGTCTTTATATACTGCCTTACATCACTCTTAATAAGAGGCCAGTAAAAATACTGCAGCAAATGTTGGTAGGTCTTATTTACACCCAAATGACCGGACAGCCCACCATGAGCAGACTCTAATACAGAATTTCGCAAAGAAATGGGCACAACTAACTGTATAACTGGTTCAGTCAAACCTCCCTCTATGTTAGAAGTCCACTTCCGCAATGGTACCTCATTCTCAATGAAGTACCCATTAGCGGAGCTCTCTGCAACATCTGGAGACAAAACAGCATCAAACAGAGAGTTCAAAGATGAATCTTCTTTCTGAGCAGACACCCAAACCTGATGGGGAATAGAAGGCAAAGCAAGGAGACCAGGCACTACCCTCTTAGAGGTTAAAAATTCTTTCGAATCATTCAATTTTGCTTCAGCTGATTGTTTACGCATTGCACGCGTGAGTGCACATGACACAAATACCTCTGGATACTGCTGGGAGATATCGGTCTCATCCAATGGAGCAGGACAAGTAGCAACCACAGGTGGAGGTGGAACATCACGCCACACACGGTCACCCGCCAGATTATTCCCCAAAATCACTGAAACTCCTTCCATTGGTAGCGAAGGACGGACTCCCATCACAACTGCTCCATTTACTAAATCAGATTGGAGGAACATGTTATGCAGAGGTACAGACAATGTTTGCAATCCAATGCCGCGAATCAGCACACTGTTTCCTGTATTAGACTCCTGAGTGAAAGGGAGAACAGATTCCAAAATGAATGATTCTGATGCACCAGTGTCTCGAAGAATCTTAATAGGAACCTTCTCAGTACTTCCAAGCAATGACACATAGCCTCCTGTAATGAAGGGAGCATACCCAGCATCTCCAACATTGCAAAATACCGCTGGTTTCTCCAGATTCTGTAAGATATCAAGACAAGTCAGAATTATCATTCTCTATCTGAACAGATGAAACGGCAAGAGCAGACCTGGGTTCAGATTTAACACGCATCAGTTTTCCTTTAAGTGCTAAACAATCCTTTTTCCAGTGTCCCTTTAAATGACAATAAGCACACTGGTCATTTTTATCAGCATAACTTTTAAAATTCCTCTCACCCTTATTATCAGAAAAAGCATGACGGACAGTTACGCCCTCTGTCGGGCTATCACTAAACTTTAACCTACTTTTCTTGACTTCATATTTATGAGTGAGTACATACTCATCAGTAAGAATGGCAGCCTCTTCCATAGATGTAACATTTCGATCAGTCAGAAAGATGGAAACATGCTCAGACAGAGTGCTTTTAAACTGTTCTAATAGGAACAACTCATGAAGATCTTCACGACTAGTTACACCTGAAGCAGCACACCAGCGATCTAACTAGATTTTTAAGTCTCTCCCAAATTCACAATACGTCTGTTCTGAGGATTTTCGCATGTTCCTGAATTTCTGTCGATAGGCCTCTGGTACCAGCTCATAAGCTTTCAGTACCGCCTCTTTAACCCTTCGGTAACTTTGGCTATCACGAAAACTTAATGAAGAATAAGCTTTTTGTGCCTTACCGGTTAACACACATTGTAACATCAAAGTCTGTTCAGTATCTGGCCATTTCATAACGTCTGCCAAACGCTCGAACAAACTGAAAAATGTGTCTACATCAGTTTCACTAAATTTTGGTATCAGCTTAATATTATTGGCTACGTCCAACCCTTTTTTACCAGACCTGGGTGAACCACTTGCACTGTCCCCCAGTTTACCCTCACCAATTAGCTGAAACCGCATAGCCTCGACCTCCAATTTACGAATTTCAATTTCACGATTCAATTTCACCTTTTCTAGCTCTAAAAGCATTAGTTCTTTTCGTTGCTCAAAAGAGAATGTAGAAGCAGTAATGGAAGATTTTTCAGCGCTCTCATCATCATCATCATCACCATCACCAACATCCAAAGCAATAGGCTTATCAGGATCAAAGACCTCTAACTTAACTAGAGTGGCCTTAACAATTAGCGCAACAGATTATTTTAACCTTTTCTCTTTGGTGGTTAAACTGATGTCATACTTAGTGGCCAGCTCCAGCAACTGTTCTTTAGTTAATTGGTCAAACAATTTCTCACTAGGAGACTTCAAAAATAAGTCTAACTCAGTAGCCATTTCCTATTTTATTCAGCAGAACTCGTAATTGTTCACTCTGATTTACAAGCACAAAAAAGTGATTATTCCCCCTACTCTCTCTCCTCCCCCTAAAATAACTCAACCCTAATCTTCATGCCTCCACCAAGAGTCGAGTATTTTTAAGCACTCAAATACCGTCAGTTGTATAAACCCACGGACAAACCAGTGAGACATACAATAGCGGCAGTGCTCTCAACTCAGCGTCAGCACAAAAACAACAAACTAAAATAAAAAAGATCAACGCGATGCGTTGCTAAACCTACCGGGGAACCTCACTATTTGTGCAACAAAATACAGAGTTCGCTCACAAATTACCTTTCAGCAATACTAGCTAACCGAGCAGAGTACTAGAGTAAACACACCCATCAAAATCCTGCCAAAGCTATCCTATCAGAAGAAACAAACGTTTTTACAACGGGAAATATTAGGAGAAATCAATACACTTACCATATATAATGGTCTATTTCGGTTTCCACTTACTTTCTCTTCAATTGAGCACCATGAAGAAAATCCACTGATTTAAAGACACCGAAAACTCTCGCGCACATTTCCCAACAAACACCCACTGTTTGCTAGCGCCAGAACGCCAAGCCACACGCAGGTGAATCAAATGGCAGTCAAATACGCTCCGCCTGCACATACACAGGCGCTAGCGAAAAATTTACAAACAATATATATATATATTTTTTTTCCCAATAGAAGCTGGACCTTCCGAATTTTAACCAAACAAACATCCCGGACGAGCCCCCAATTGTTACGTTCCGGCTCAAGGAAGTAACAAAAGAAAGGGTTCAGAGTCCAAAAATACATTTAACAATATATTTATTTAAATCTAGGGGTAAATAATAAAGAAAATAGTTGGTCAACAGTAAATAAACAAACAATTAAGAGAAAAACAATATGAAGGTCCAGCTCCTCAGCACAACTGCAGGATAGGGGTAGACGCTCCTCCCACAGAGGACAGACATCTTATATCCATCCACATATTGAAGACAGGTGTGGATCCTTATCTGACAACCTATCAAAAGAAAGAAAAGACAAACAGAAAAAACCCAAAACAAAACTAATCCGTAACACCTGGTCAACACATCCTGAAGGGATCTTATTGGCTGCTGCAGGTCGGGTAGTTATCCAGAGGAGAGCAGAGGGAAGCAGATTTCCCTTGATGAGATTTGTCAGCAGAACATCCACTGAGGTTGACTCTGTGACGTCACAACACATCTTGTTCTTCTGGAAGTCTAGGGGCAGTCGGCACTCATCCAGACCATCAAAGATGAACAGAACTTTATACTTGTCGTAGTTGGAGATTCTTGATTCTTTGGTTTCCATTGAGAAGTGATTGAGAAGTTCAATCAAAGTGTGTTTTTCCCCTTTCATCAAATTCAGCTCCCGAAAAGGGAATGAAAATACAAATTGGACATCCTGATTTGCTTTTCCTTCAGCCCAGTCCAGAATGAACTTCTGCACAGAGACTGTTTTTCCAATTCCAGCGACTCCCTTTGTCAGCACAGTTCTGATAAGTTTGTCTTGTCCAGTTAAGGGTTTGAAGATGTCGTTACATTTGATTGCAGTCTCTGGTCTGGTTTGTTTCCTGGTTGTTGTCTCAATCTGTCTCAACTCATGTTCATTATTGACCTCTCCTGTTCCACCCTCTGTGATGTAGAGCTCTGTGTAGATCTTATTGAGAAGTGTTGGGTTTCCTTGTTTAGCGATCCCCTCAAATACACATTGAAACTTCTTCTTTAGATTAGATTTGAGTTCAAGTTGGCAAATCACAGCAAGCTCATCTGAATCTAGAAATAACACAGAGGATATTAATATTACATCTGATTTAATGCCTACAGTATTGTAGGACTGTGTTATAAAGTTTAAATTGTAATAATTTATTATCTTAACTGTCTGTATAAATGTGTAAATGTTTTCATAATGCATTACACACTGGTGTGACTGATTTATATAATTATTGGTATTATTGATGTTATTATTAATGTTGTCTCTCTCTGTCTCTCCTCTTCTCTCTGTCTAAATGAATCAACACAACACATCCCTGCTGCTACTTGATGAGGTCACTAGGTGTTGTGTTAAGGCTGCTACAATATCATTGAGTTACACAGCTACTTTAGCTGTACTTTAGCTACAGCTTTTAAATGGTTCTTATAAAACAGCATTCAACATGAGGCAGACAGCTCTTACTTTTCTCCAGTGTGTCAGCAAGCTCCTTCTGGTTCATTTTCCTCAGGACGTGCAGTGTGATCTTCAGAGCCCCCTCTCTGGCACTGCTCTCCTGCTTCTCATCTTCAGCATCCACCACTTCCTTATCCTGCTTCTGACTCTCAAAGCCTTGTGGGAGTTCTGGACTAAGAATCCTCTTGAACATCTTCAGCTCGTTCTTCACAAATGTCATAATATTCTCTTCAAGCAACTGAAATAAATAAAGTAAATAAGTTCAGCAAGAGAATAAATGCTTTCTCACTAACATATTAATGAATGATTGACAGATCAACTTTACTTGAGGTAAACAAAAACAAATGTACATAACAGGACCACATACACTGAATATGGAGGCCAGGTCTGTTTGATGACTCTGGGAAGACTGACCACTGAGAATCTCTGACTCTGATCTCTCCTGTTGGTTTCTGTGGACAAAACATCCAAGGAGTGCACACACACACACACACACACACACACACACACACACACACACACACACACACACACACACACACACACACACACACACACACACACGCATACACACACACACACACACACACACACACACACACACACACACACACACACACACACACACACACACACACACAGGGAGGGAATGTTGTGTTTGTTAAATATTGTTGTAGGACTATGAAAATGGAAAAAAGGATTAGCCTATGGATTATGAAAACAACTAAAATAAATGGTAAAATGGGAGGAGAAATGACTAGAGACAGTGTTGTTTAACTCACTGACCATGACCCATGAGTTCTTCTTACCTTTGTTCAGTAGAAAAGTCTCCCTCTCTAAACTTTATAGGTGGATTCATAGACCAGTCACTCTTCATGGACACACAGCTGGGTACAGGGGAGGCTGGTCTCTCCTGCTTGATTGGACTTCAACACAACAGAGACAAACATTACGTCTCTCATCTACTCTGAGCTCAGATGGGGAAACATAAGAAGAGTTTCATTCCAAAACACTATATATCCATTTTCAGAAATGTTGGTAAATTATATTTTATTGTTTAAAGAAATTATGACAGAGATAGGTTTAAATACATATAGATATAAATCGTTTTTTATGTATTAATAATTAACTAAATGTATGGTGTTTCTGGTTTATGTCAGCTTCATTGTTTGTTGTGCTATAAATGGTTATTTTATGGTTCTAAGTGGTAAAATGAACTAGAACATTCTGAGTAATTACTACTTTAGTAAAGATTTACACTTTCTTCAGTTCTACTGCAGTTACTAAATAAATCCAATAGATGACATCATAAGACCACGAATGACATTTCAGACGATTAGTTTAGTTTTCTCCCAGGATGCACCACCACTTCCCCTTCACAGGAAAACTCCTGCTCCTACTTTGTTCTGTCCCTTTCCACACTGCTAACGCCAGAGGAAGGACTGAAAAAGCATTTAACAGATTACTGTGAAGTAATATAATGATGATTCATGTTTACTATTACCTGTTTTTTTGTTCATGTTTTGAAATGATACTTCATTACTATAATGATTATCAATAAGCCTTAACATTAATTCAGTAATTTTCCTAGTACATTCATTGTCAAATTCATCAACCAGCATGGAGGGGCATGTTGAGGTAAATTTTCTAACCCAGGGTTGCATGATGTAATTTATTGGTAGGCTGGAAGATGCAGCCGTCTTTTCTATTCCGAGGCTGTTTACTGGCAATATGAAATATTAATAAAATGTTTAATACTGCATTTCTACTAGAGTTGAGGTTAGCGTGTCTGACTAGTGATAATTTGTCAGGGGATCAATACCTGCTATTGTCCCAGCTTTCTGCTCTCCCCAAAGCAACACAGGCCTAATACGAGATATATAGCTAACTAAAGTAATGAGTGACCATTTTAGAAAATCATGGGACATATAGTCTTTGGTTGCATGCTATTTTATGTCAATCATATTGCTGCTTGTAGCCTATAACTGATGCTTCGTGGTCTTATGCTGCCATCTATTTAGCAATTAAAAGTTATTAATTCACGTACAGACATTGGTGAGGCATCTGAGAATGTATTTGTCTTGTTAATTCCTGATATCTGCCCCATCTATTCCAGCCAATTGCTGGACTTTCACATAGAGGTTACTACTGTAGGTCACCCAGTTCAACTGGACTTTCACATAGAGGTACCACTGTAGGTCACCCAGTTCAACTGGACTTTCACATAGAGGTTACTACAGTAGGTCACCCAGTTCAACTGGACTTTCACATAGAGGTTACTACTGTAGGTCACCCAGTTCAACTGGACTTTCACATAGAGGTTACTACTGTAGGTCACCCAGTTCAACTGGACTTTCACATAGAGGTTACTACAGTAGGTCACCCAGTTCAACTGGACTTTCACATAGAGGTTACTACTGTAGGTCACCCAGTTCAACTGGACTTTCACATAGAGGTTACTACTGTAGGTCACCCAGTTCAACTGGACTTTCACATAGATAATAATATTATTACTAAAATAGTTTCTAAAAGTGTTCTAGGCTACCCTACCCTAGAATTAGGGTTAAGGGTTAAGGGTTAGGGTTAAGTCTAAAATAGGTTATACGTAGGGTTAGAGTTTCTGTATAGTACTTTGTGATATCTGCTGATGTAAAAAGGCCTTTATAAATACATTTGATTGATTGATTGTTAGGTTTAGGGTTTTTAATACAAAGAACAGTATGGGTGTACAGCTCTCTTGCTCCTCCCTGTGGCCTTCTGTGGTACTACATACTTCATTCACGACACCCACTAATATAAAGTAGCAACTGTGTCAGATCTACAAATCAATGAGCTACACCTATCCATTTGGTTTATAACTCAGTGAATCTGCTCAACATTCGCTCAATTTGATGCCTACGAACAAAGATGTCGATGCATATCAAATTACCCAGCAGCCATTTAGAAGCAACAAGTCATGTTATTTCTTAATTAAAAAAATTATTTGGCTGTTTAAATCGGCCACATGTTGAAAAAGACGACAGGGACATGCGTTTTTGTGAAAACAAATATTGTTAACCATGACCAGAAAATGCAGGTCTCCACAATGTTTAAACAGGAGAACAGTAGCCACTCTCACAAAGTATCTATAACCTTGTTAATAATAAGTCACTTGAGGAAAGGATTCAAAGTTATATCAGTCAGGTCTCATTGATAACAATAGTAAAGCTGACATTGTGACACAGAACAATGATCTGTGAATAGAACGTTCTGAAGGAGAGTTGATAACAATAGTAAAGCTGACATTGTGACGCAGAACAATGATCTGGGAATAGAACGTTCTGAAGGAGAGTTGATAACAATAGTAAAGCTGCCATTGTGACTCAGAACAATGATCTGGGAATAGAACGTTCTGAAGGAGAGTTGATAACAATAGAAAAGCTGCCATTGTGACTCAGAACAATGAGCTGGGAATAGAACGTTCTGAAGGAGAGTTGATAACACGGTGCTCAGTAGAACCAAGAACAGCTGGCAGGGTAAAAAATGCACTAAAATAAGGCCTGTTTTTACATGATTACTTCATAACTAGAGACAAGGTAATATTATGAAACTGGACTCCATGGTGAATGAAATTAACTAGTCTTTATCAGAAAAAAGATTTGTTACAAATGGAATGTGTCCAGCCTACTTGAGGCGCCCCGAAAATAATATTCAAAAGATCGGTCCTTGGACACAGAGGGGTTAAACACTAATGTTACCGTCCATCTAGTGAAGAGAGGAGAACCAGACAGAGGAATCCAGCATCCGTCAACGAGAGAGGGAGAAGCCATCCACAGGATTTAACAGGTGGAAGAAATAACCGTGGAGCTCCATCTGTCCACAAGAAATGCAGGCAGCCGGTGATGATATAGTGGTAGCTAAAATAACTAGGATGCTGCTGGTAGAGTAGCTAGGATAACTAGGATGCTGCTGGTAGAGTAGCTAGGATAACTAGGATGCTGCTGGTAGAGTAGCTAGGATAACTAGGATGCTGCTGGTAGAGTAGCTAAGATAACTAGGATGCTGCTGGTAGAGTAGCTAAGATAACTAGGATGCTGCTGGTAGAGTAGCTAGGATAACTAGGATGCTGCTGGTAGAGTAGCTATGATAACTAGGATGCTGCTGGTAGAGTAGCTAAGATAACTAGGATGCTGCTGGTCGAGTAACTAGGATAACTAGGATGCTGCTGGTAGAGTAGCTAAGATAACTAGGATGCTGCTGGTAGAGTAGCTAGGATAACTAGGATGCTGCTGGTAGAGTAGCTAAGATAACTAGGATGCTGCTGGTAGAGTAGCTAGGATAACTAGGATGCTGCTGGTAGAGTAGCTAAGATAACTAGGATGCTGCTGGTAGAGTAGCTAGCTAGCTTATCTAGCTGTACCGACTAGAACCACAAAATGAAACAAGGATAGAGAGTGAAAAGGATCTGTCTACAATCATACTGTCTCTGACCGTAAAGCAACAAGCTAATGGAACAATAAACTTTGGTGTCTCCACACTATAGTGAACTCCGTCCATCACCTCAGCCCACTCTGCACATAACTGGACAAAACGTCTCAAAGTAGATAATTGGTTGTATAAGTGCTGAGAATAAAGTGCTGGGTATAAATTAAAGATATTCATGAAGCCTCGAGTCCCAACTAGTCAGCAGATATTTAGGACACCTCATGATCTGTCCTAACCAGTTAAGAGTTAACAGAAGGTATCTTGATAACATCATGATCTGTCCTAACCAGTTAAGAGTTAACAGAAGGTATCTTGAAAACATCATGATCTGTCCTAACCAGTTAAGAGTTAACAGAAGGTATCTTGATAACCTCACGATCTGTCCTAACCAGTTAAAAGTTAACAGAAGGTATCTTGATAACATCATGATCTGTCCTAACCAGTTAAGAGTTAACAGAAGGTATCTTGATAACATCATGATCTGTCCTAACCAGTTAAGAGTTAACAGAAGGTATCTTGATAACATCATGATCTGTCCTAACCAGTTAAGAGTTAACAGAAGGTATCTTGATAACATCATGATCTGTCCTAACCAGTTAAGAGTTAACAGAAGGTATCTTGATAACATCATGATCTGTCCTAACCAGTTAAGAGTTAACAGAAGGTATCTTGATAACATCATGATCTGTCCTAACCAGTTAAGAGTTAACAGAAGGTATCTTGATAACATCATGATCTGTCCTAACCAGTTAAGAGTTAACAGAAGGTATCTTGATAACATCATGATCTGTCCTAACCAGTTAAGAGTTAACAGAAGGTATCTTGATAACATCATGATCTGTCCTAACCAGTTAAGAGTTAACAGAAGGTATCTTGATAACCTCATGATCTGTCCTAACCAGTTAAGAGTTAACAGAAGGTATCTTGATAACATCATGATCTGTCCTAACCAGTTAAGAGTTAACAGAAGGTATCTTGATAACATCATGATCTGTCCTAACCAGTTAAGAGTTAACAGAAGGTATCTTGATAACATCCTGATCAGTCCTAACCAGTTAATAGTTAACAGAAGGTATCTTGATAACATCATGATCTGTCCTAACCAGTTAAGAGTTAACAGAAGGTATCTTGATAACATCATGATCTGTCCTAACCAGTTAAGAGTTAACAGAAGGTATCTTGATAACATCATGATCTGTCCTAACCAGTTAAGAGTTAACAGAAGGTATCTTGATAACATCATGATCTGTGCTAACCAGTTAAGAGTTAACAGAAGGTATCTTGATAACATCATGATCTGTCCTAACCAGTTAAGAGTTAACAGAAGGTATCTTGATAACAGGAAAATACAGCCAGTCAGTGGTTCCTGCACCACATGTAAATTGATTTGGAGTAGTTATAATAATGTTTAGATGTTTCTATATGATCAATCTATAAATAATATAGACCTACGTGCAACAGTATCTCTTCCACTCTTGACAATGATGTCTGTATAATCATTATGTAATTATGTAATATGTATAATATTGGATTTAGGTATAGGCGACATGGGTAGCCACTCAGTGGTGACATTTGCGTGATGGGTTTTCTATCGCTCATTTGCACGTCACGTCAATAAACCTTGTCGGAGTGGGAGCCCTGATTCTAGTTTGTTAGCCAGACAGGCTACTGCTTGGGAAGGTTCACCTAGGGAGCCATACAAGATAGAACCACCACTGATGTTGGTGATTCCTAGTTAATCATTATATGACTTTTAACACACTATCTATGTTATCTATCTCTTCTGCTTTTGACAATGATGTCTGTATAATCATTATGTATAATAAGTATTGGTAATTCAATAGCCTAGTTAATCATTACATGACTTTTAACACACTATGTTTTGCTCAGTCTGGCAGTTACCCAGAACTATCAGAGGCTCTGCTCTTGTGGCTGCTGCTGATGACAACTGCATGTAAGTTGTTGTTCTACATCATAATGATGTCTGATAGCATTTTGTCAAATCAACTCCTGCTTATTTCTAAAGATTAACTCAGGTTTTCACCCATCATCTAATGAGTTGGAGCTTTGTCTCCATGGCCACCAGTGTGTTTGTATATAATGAAGATAATAGTAATAATAATAATAATTAATTACACACATTACATTTTGGATAGATAGTACTCAGACATCTGTAGTGTTTACAGTAATGACTATTACCATCATGAGCTGTTTTAATCCCACCCCTCTGCTACTCTCAGCCCCGCCCACCTATCTCCGTAGACCATCCTCTGTTGATTTCCACGTAACATATATTTTTCAACTGTGCTGTGATGCATTTTTAACCTTTCTAGTTGCATAGTATCCACAGACTGTAAATTAAAGATACATATCTTTATAAGAGTATTATTCTATTGTTGATTGACTGACTATGACTTTCCAAATCCACTGCTATTTCTAAGGAGAATTTAAAGTGAATATTGTGATTTTTCAACCATTCCTATTTTCCTAAAAATTATATTCTTAGCTAAACATATGACTATTTAATAGTAGTATCCATACTTCATAAATGGTACCATGCAGGGTTCTATATGGAACCATTTTGGTTCAGTGAAGAATAACCTCTAGAGGTCTGATCAAAGAACCCTATAAAAGGTTTCTATATAGAACATTTAGTGGTTCCATATATTAAGAAAGCAATAGAACCCTTTTTGGTTTAAACAGGAGTTATGAGTGTGTTGATATAAAAGTAATATTGTCAAGATTCAGCTCAGAATGAGTTAAAACAACCACATACTGAACCACAGTCAAATATACAGGATACTAACATTTTATTCCAGCTATATAGAATGAGTTAAAACAACCACATACTGAACCACAGTCAAATATACAGGATACTAACATTTCATTCCAGCTATATAGAATGAGTTAAAACAACCACATACTGAACCACAGTCAAATATACAGGATACTAACATTTCATTCCATCTATATAGAATGAGTTAAAACAACCACATACTGAACCACAGTCAAATATACAGGATACTAACATTTCATTCCAGCTATATAGAATTAGTTAAAACAACCACATACTGAACCACAGTCAAATATACAGGATACTAACATTTCATTCCAGCTATATAGAATGAGTTAAAACAACCACATACTGAACCACAGTCAAATATACAGGATACTAACATTTCATTCCAGCTATATAGCGTTTTGCTAAACAAAACTTCATACACAAAAATCTATGAATTAAAATCTTAGAACAACATTATTTTACAGATAATCTCTGATGAAAAAGAACTAGTCTGAAAAAATTGTGGATATAACGTTTTAGAAATAAACTCTTTATAAATTCTTAAACAACATTGTCATCTCACCTCTTAACTTTGGTGTCATGTTCTCCAGAGAGACTCATTTTAGAGGCAGGGCCCCCCTCCTCTCTCTCCCAAGAGAGACTCATTTTAGAGGCAGGGCCTCCCTCCTCTCTCTCCCCAGAGAGACTCATTTTAGAGCACTGGCCCCTAAACAGAGATCCAGAATGTTAGTTGTGTTTAACACAGTGACAACTAATTATTGAATGTCAATTGTTCTCTTTATTCATTATCTCTTAGAAATAAAACATTTACTAACAGACACATCCAAACAGTCAGGTGATTTAATGACATCACATGAGTCGCGACCCACCATAATGGTTGGGTGGCAGTTAGCCAAGTGGTTAGAGTGTTGGGCCAGTAACCAAAATGATGCTGGTTTGAATCCCCAAGCCGACAAGGTGAAAAACCTGCCGATGTGTCCTTGAGCAAGGCACTTAACCCTAATTTGCTCCAGTGGCTGACCCTGTAGGAGTTGAAATACACATTAAAGCAATTAGCTGAGGTTTTTATTTGAATCTTCTACAATTCTATGCGTTTTGCCATAGAGCTGAGGTTTTTATTTGAATCTTCTACAATTCTATGCGTTTTGCCATAGAGCTGAGGTTTTTATTTGAATCTTCTACAATTCTATGCGTTTTGCCATAGAGCTGAGGTTTCTATTTGAATCTTCTACAATTCTATGCGTTTTGCCATAGAGCTGAGGTTTCTATTTGAATCTTCTACAATTCTATGCGTTTTGCCATAGAGCTGAGGTTTTTATTTGAATCTTCTACAATTCTATGCGTTTTGCCATAGAGCTGAGGTTTTTATTTGAATCTTCTACAATTCTATGCGTTTTGCCATAGAGCTGAGGTTTCTATTTGAATCTTCTACAATTCTATGCGTTTTGCCATAAAGCTGAGGTTTTTTTTCAGTTTTTCTGCGAATCTTCTACAATTCTACGCATTTTGTCAAGGCTAATGCTGTGTTCTTATACTCAAACATTATAACAAAATCAATGGAGGCTTAATTGTCTGGCTTTTATTCAGTTGATTACAAATTCTCAAAGATTCTAGGCTATTATTGAAAAATGTTGACATAATTTATATTTGGTTTAAGTCGTTTAAGTTTAAACTGGAAACTATATATTTTTTTGCAATGTCATCCTGCGACCCACCTGGACCCACAAGTAGGTCCCGACAGTGTTCACATACAATACTAGTAGCAGGACTTATCACCTTCAAATGGGTTTTAATTCTAAATAACTGAGCATGTAGCGATATTAAATCCTACGGAGACCATCAGGTCATTTAGCAATATAAAGGATCATATCTCAAGACTACTCTGTCTATTGAATGTTAGACGACCTAACTTCATAATAGTTACCTTAGACCAGAGTCTGCCAGTCTTTCCTTCAAATCAACACATTTATCAGACTTCTAATTGCACAGAGAAATGTGTGCCAAGGTTTCAACATCCATTTTGTAACTGCGTAGGCTACAAACTTATAAACAATTTAATATGAGGAAATCACATATTTTCTGACGGTCTTGAAGAGGAAGAAGCCTCTATTAAAAACTTCAAACACCTTTTTATATAAATCTCAAATACACTACAAGTTTTAAAGTCCCTACATTGCAGGAAAGTTCTCCTGCAAAAGGGTAATACAATTCAGATCCTACTTCTGTACAGAGATTGTCTTTATCTAAACCAAGGCAGTTTGAGTTAGTAGAAATGAAGTTGTAACTGTCAGCTGCTGTAAACCTATGTGATTGGATGTTATAGACCCCATCTGAACAGTTCCTTTCCACATGCTGTGGCCCGCCAACTGTACATCTGGTCCAGAGAGACTAAGGACTATACACTCTATGTTACACACCACATCAAGTCATCTCTAAACTGTATACTACCATCTGGTCCATAGAGATAAAATAAAATAAATCTCTCAGATATATTTATACTGATACTGTAAATGTGTACATCCACTGTATATCAACTGTATACACAATGTACTGTACTGCACTGTACTTATACCTCCACTGTATATCAACTGTATACACACTGTATTGTACTGTACTGTACTGTATTTGTATATCCACTGTATATCAACTGTATACACACTGTACTGTACTGTACTGTACTGTATTTGTATATCCACTGTATATCAACTGTATACACACTGTACTGTACTGCACTGTACTTATACCTCCACTGTATATCAACTGTATACACACTGTACTGTACTGTACTGTACTGTATTTGTATATCCACTGTATATCAACTGTATACACACTGTACTGTACTGTACTGTATTTGTATATCCACTGTATATTAACTGTATACACACTGTATTGTACTGTATTTGCATATCCACTGTATATTAACTGTATACACACTGTACTGTACTGTACTGTATATCCACTGTTCATTCTCTTATAGCTCTATACTCACTCTACCTAGTTGTGTATAATGTTGTACGTAAACTTTGTGTAAACTTCGCTGTCTGTGTTCTGTCTCTACATGTTGTCTATCACCAGCAGCATTATGTGTACAAATATAGGATCTTAATTTGATCACACCCACTGCAGAAGAACTTTCCTGCAATGCAGGACATTTAAAACTTGTAATGTATTTGAGGTATAAAAAGGATTCTGAAGTTTGTAATTTCCACTTAGAAATGTCAGTCTTGAGTTTCCCTTTCAGAAAATGTATCAACCCCTACAAAAATGTCCACTAATTAAAATCCACATAATAATTCACATGTTCTGTTGCTGCAGGAATATTTTCCTTTTGTAGCAAACTGGCTGAGATTAAGATCCTACATCTGGATGTTTAAATGTACTTGGTGAATAAATGTTGGTGTACTTCTTTTTGGTTACTGATGTAGTAAACAAAAAAGGAGTACACCACATCAGTCACTGGCTTTATCAATAAGTGCATTGAGGACGTCGTCCCCACAGTGACTGTACGTACATACCCCAACCAGAAACCATGAATTACAGGCAACATCCGCACTGAGCTAAAGGGTAGAGCTGTCACCTTCAAGGAGCGGGACTCTATCCCGAACGCTTATAAGAAATCCCGCTACGCCCTCAAACAAACCATCAAACAGGCAAAATAAGAGCTTTAAACAGGTCAACATCCACAAGGCCGCTGGGCTAGACGGATTACCAGGACGTGTACTCCGAGCATTCACTGACCAACTGGCAAGTGTCTTCACTGACATTTTCAACATGTCCCTGATTGAGTCTGTAATACCAACATGTTTCAAGCAGACCACCATAGTCCCTGTGCCCAAGAACACTAAGGTAACCTGCCTAAATGACTACAGACCCGTAGCACTCACGTCTGTAGCCATGAAGTGCTTTGAAAGGCTGGTCATGGATCACATTAATGCCATTATCCCAGAAACCCTAGTTAACCCCACTCCAAATTGCATACCGCTCAAACAGATCCACAGATGATTTAATCTCTATTGCACTCCACACTGCCCTTTCCCACCTGGACAAAAGGAACACCTATGTGAGAATGCTATTCATTGACTACAGCGTTCAACAGCATAGTGCCCTCAAAGCTCATCACCAAGCTAAGGATCCTGGGACTAAACACCTCCTTCTGCAACCGCCTCCAGGTGGTAAGGGTAGGACACAACACATCTGCCACGCTGATCCTCAACACTGGGGTCCCTCAGGGGTGCGTGCTCAGTCCCCTCCTGTAGTCCCTGTTCACCCATGACTGCATAGCCAGGCACGACTCCAACACCATAATTAAGTTTGCAGATGACACAACAGTGGTAGGCCTGATCACGGACAACAACGAGACAGCCTATAGGGAGGAAGTCAGAGACCTGGCCATGGTGCCAGGACAACAACCTCTCCCTCAACGTAATCAAAACAAAGGAGATGATTGTGGACTACAGGAAAAGAAGGAGGACCGAGCACGCCCCCATTCTCATCGACGGGGCTGCAGTGGAGCAGGTTGTCCACATCACCAACAAACTAGAATGGTCCAAAGACAGTCGTGAAGAGGGCACGACAAAGCCTATTCCCCCTCAGGAGACTGAAAAGATTTGGCTTGGGTCCTCAGATCCTCAAAAGATTCTACAGCTGCAACATCGAGATCATCCTGACTGGCTGCATCACTGCCTGGTACGGCAACTGCTCGGCCTCCGATCGCAAGGCACTACAGAGGGTAGTGCGTACGGCCCAGTACATCACTGGGGCCAAGCTTCCTGCCATACCAGGCGGTGTCAGAGGAAGGCCCTTAAAATGTTCAAAGACTCCAGCCACCCCAGTCATGGACTGTTCTCTCTGCTTTTGGAAAAGCAGTCCAGGTGAAGCTGGTTGAGAGAATGCCAAGAGTGTGCAAAGCTGTCATCGAGTCAAAGGGTGGCAACTTTGAAGAATCTTAAATCTAAAATTTATTTGAACACTTTTTTGGTTACTACATGATTCCATATGTGTTATTTCATAGTTTTGATGTCTTCACTATTATTCCTCAATGTAGAAAATAGTAAAAATAAAGAAAACCCATTGAACGAGTAGGTGTGTCCAAACTTTGGACTGGTACTGTATATGCAAATAGAACATTGCTATATGTGGATTTGTACCATTCACTTTGAACTGGACTGTTTTTACAGCAACAGCGGTCATGAGTATTGTGTCCCTCACACACTGTTTATGCAACAATGCATAAACAGTTTGCTCCAAACACTGTTCAAGGTGACCTAAACAGTTTCCGTTGCCAAACGTTTTGCTACGGTGGGCGCTAATGAATACACATAACCTGTTTTGAGGAAGTATAATCTGTGGAGGGAGCTGAAGGTTCGAGTTGCCAAACGTCAGCCTAGAAACCTTGGAGAAGATATGCAAAGAGGAGTGGGACAAAATCCCTCCCGAGATGTGTGCAAACCTGGTGGCCAACTACAAGAAACGTCTGACCTCTGTGATTGCCAACAAGAGTTTTGCCACCAAGTACTAAGTCATGTTTTGCAGAGGGGTCAAATACTTCACTCATTAAAATGCAAATCAATTAATAACATTTTTGACATGGATTTTTCTGTTGATATTCTGTCTCTCACTGTTCAAATAAACCTACCATTAATATTATAGACTGATAATTTCTTTTGTCAGTGGGCAAACGAACAAAATCAACAGGGGATCAAATACTTTTTTCCCTCACTGTGAATGGACAAATTCATCCCCCGAATCTAATTTATATCGAAAACATTTTAAGGGGAGTAGGCCTATTATAACACTCTGTCCACAAAAACATGAATCAACTATATTAATACACATAACAATATCATCAACTATATTAATACACATAACAATATCATCAACTATATTAATACACATAACAATATCATCAACTATATTAATACACATAACAATATCATCAACTATATTAATACATATAATAATATCATCAACTATATTAATACACATAACAATATCATCAACTATATTAATACACATAACAATATCATCAACTATATTAATACACATAACAATATCATCAACTATATTAATACACATAACAATATCATCAACTATATTAATACATATAATAATATCATCAACTATATTAATACACATAACAATATCATCAACTATATTAATACACATAACAATATCATCAACTATATTAATACACATAACAATATCATCAACTATATTAATACACATAACAATATCATCAACTATATTAATACACATAACAATATCATCAACTATATTAATACACATAACAATATCATCAACTATATTAATACACATAACAATATCATCAACTATATTAATACATATAATAATATCATCAACTATATTAATACACATAACAATATCATCAACTATATTAATACACATAACAATATCATCAACTATATTAATACACATAACAATATCATCAACTATATTAATACACATAACAATATCATCAACTATATTAATACACATAACAATATCATCAACTATATTAATACACATAACAATATCATCAACTATATTAATACATATAATAATATCATCAACTATATTAATACACATAACAATATCATCAACTATATTAATACACATAACAATATCATCAACTATATTAATACACATAACAATATCATCAACTATATTAATACACATAACAATATCATCAACTATATTAATATACATAACAATGGTGGTCTTACCTTTTATCTCTCTCTCAACAGAAACAGAGTCTGGAATAATCATTCTGTTATACAAAGGTACTTTCGTTTGCTCAACTCATTTCCATATCAGGTTCAGCCAGTTCCCTCTCCCACTCCCTCTCTCCTTATAGCTCTTACACTGTGCCTTGGCAGACATTCTACAAGTGTCTGGAACTACATTAACCTTTCATTTGAGGCAGGTCCAGTGTAGCTCAGTTGGTAGAACATGGTGCTTGCAGCACTAGGATTGTGGGTTTGATTCCCACAGGGGACCAGTACTGAAAAAAAACTTTTAAAAATAAAATGTATGAAAATCTATGCACTCACTACTGTAAGTCACTCTGGATAAGATAGTCTGCTAAATGACTAGAATGTATGTAAGAGACATGATTGTATGAAATCTATGTCAGTGTAGACCAGCATAAAGAACAGATCTATGTCAATGTAGACCAGCATAAAGTACAGATCTATGACAGTGTAGACCAGCGAAAAGAACACATCTATGTCAATGTAGACCAGCATAAAGTACAAGAACAGATATATGACAGTGTAGACCAGCATAAAGTACAATAACAGATCTATGTCAATGTATACCAACATAAAGAACAGATCTATGTCAACGTAGACCAGCATAAAGTACTAGAACAGATCTATGTCAATGTATACCAGCATAAAGAACATATCTATGTCAATGTAGACCAGCATAAAGCACAAGAACAGATATATGACAATGTAGACCAGATTAAAGTACGAGAACAGATCTATGTCAATGTAGACCAATATAAAGAACAGATATATGTCATTGTCGACCAGCATAAAGTACAAGAACAGATCTATGTCATTGTAGACCAGCATAAAGTACAAGAACAGATACAGTTGAAGTCGGAAGTTTACATACACCTTATCCAAATACATTTAAACTCTGTTTTTCACATTTCCTGACATTTAATCCTAATAAAAATTCCCTGTCTTAGGTCAGTTAGGATCACCACTTTATTTTAAGAATGTGAAATGAAAAATAGTAGAGAGAAGGATTTATTTCAGCATTTCTTTCTTTCATCACATTCCCAGTGGGTCAGAAGTTTTGGGTAGCCTTCCACAAGCTTCCCACAATAAATTGGGTTTATTTTGGTCCATTCCTCCTGACAGAACTGGTGTAACTGAGTCAGGTTTGTAGGCCTCCTTGCTTGCACACGCTGTAGACCAGCATAAAGAACAGATCTATGTTAACGTAGACCAGCATAGAGTAAGAGAACAGATCTATGTCAATGTAGACCAGCATAAAGTACAAGAACAGATCTATGTCAATGTAGACCAGCATATGTCAATATCCTTCATTCATATTACCTTTAACTACAGAATATCTCACCACCGTGTTTCCATCTCCTCCCCTCTATCCTTCATTCATATTACCTTTAGCTACAGAATATCTCACCACCGTGAGTTTCCATCTCATTCATATTACCTTTAACTACAGAATATCTCACCACCGTGTTTCCATCTCCTCCCCTCTATCCTTCATTCATATTACCTTTAACTACAGAATATCTCACCACCGTGAGTTTCCATCTCCTCCCCTCTATCCTTCATTCATATTACCTTTAACTACAGAATATCTCACCACCGTGTTTCCATCTCCTCCCCTCTATCCTTCATTCATATTACCTTTAACTACAGAATATCTCACCACCGTGAGGTTCCATCTCCTCCCCTCTATCCTTCATTCATATTACCTTTAACTACAGAATATCTCACCACCGTGTTTCCATCTCCTCCCCTCTATCCTTCATTCATATTACCTTTAACTACAGAATATCTCACCACCGTGAGTTTCCATCTCATTCATATTACCTTTAACTACAGAATATCTCACCACCGTGTTTCCATCTCCTCTCCTCTATCCTTCATTCATATTACCTTTAACTACAGAATATCTCACTACCGTGAGTTTCCATCTCCTCCCCTCTATCCTTCATTCATATTACCTTTAACTACAGAATATCTCACCACCGTGAGTATCCATCTCCTCCCCTCTATCCTTCATTCATATTACCTTTAACTACAGAATATCTCACCACCGTGTTTCCATCTCCTCCCCTCTATCCTTCATTCATATTACCTTTAACTACAGAATATCTCACCACCGTGTTTCCATCTCCTCTCCTCTATCCTTCATTCATATTACCTTTAACTACAGAATATCTCACTACCGTGAGTATCCATCTCCTCCCCTCTATCCTTCATTCATATTACCTTTAACTACAGAATATCTCACCACCGTGTTTCCATCTCCTCCCCTCTATCCTTCATTCATATTACCTTTAACTACAGAATATCTCACCACCGTGTTTCCATCTCCTCTCCTCTATCCTTCATTCATATTACCTTTAACTACAGAATATCTCACCACCGTGAGTATCCATCTCCTCCCCTCTATCCTTCATTCATATTACCTTTAACTACAGAATATCTCACCACCGTGTTTCCATCTCCTCTCCTCTATCCTTCATTCATATTACCTTTAACTACAGAATATCTCACCACCGTGAGTTTCCATCTCATTCATATTACCTTTAACTACTGAATATCTCACCACCGTGTTTCCATCTCCTCCCCTCTATCCTTCAATCATATTACCTTTAACTACAGAATATCTCACCACCGTGAGTTTCCATCTCAATCATATTACCTTTAACTACAGAATATCTCACCACCGTGAGTTTCCATCTCCACCCCTCTATCCTTCATTCATATTACCTTTAACTACAGAATATCTCACCACCGTGTTTCCATCTCCTCCCCTCTATCCTTCATTCATATTACCTTTAACTACAGAATATCTCACCACCGTGTTTCCATCTCCTCTCTATCCTTCATTCATATTACCTTTAACTACAGAATATCTCACCACCGTGAGTTTCCATCTCCTCTCCTCTATCCTTCATTCATATTACCTTTAACTACAGAATATCTCACCACCGTGTTTCCATCTCCTCCCCTCTATCCTTCATTCATATTACCTTTAACTACAGAATATCTCACCACCGTGAGTTTCCATCTCATTCATATTACCTTTAACTACAGAATATCTCACCACCGTGTTTCCATCTCCTCCCCTCTATCCTTCATTCATATTACCTTTAACTACAGAATATCTCACCACCGTGTTTCCATCTCCTCCCCTCTATCCTTCATTCATATTACCTTTAACTACAGAATATCTCACCACCGTGTTTCCATCTCCTCCCCTCTATCCTTCATTCATATTACCTTTAACTACAGAATATCTCACCACCGTGTTTCCATCTCCTCCCCTCTATCCTTCATTCATATTACCTTTAACTACAGAATATCTCACCACCGTGAGTTTCCATCTCCTCTCCTCTATCCTTCATTCATATTACCTTTAACTACAGAATATCTCACCACTGTGAGTTTCCATCTCAATCATATTACCTTTAACTACAGAATATCTCACCACTGTGAGTTTCCATCTCATTCATATTACCTTTAACTACAGAATATCTCACCACCGTGTTTCCATCTCCTCCCCTCTATCCTTCATTCATATTACCTTTAACTACAGAATATCTCACCACCGTGAGTTTCCATCTCCTCTCCTCTATCCTTCATTCATATTACCTTTAACTACAGAATATCTCACCACCGTGAGTTTCCATCTCATTCATATTACCTTTAACTACTGAATATCTCACCACCGTGTTTCCATCTCCTCCCCTCTATCCTTCAATCATATTACCTTTAACTACAGAATATCTCACCACCGTGAGTTTCCATCTCAATCATATTACCTTTAACTACAGAATATCTCACCACCGTGAGTTTCCATCTCCACCCCTCTATCCTTCATTCATATTACCTTTAACTACAGAATATCTCACCACCGTGAGTTTCCATCTCCTCTCCTCTATCCTTCATTCATATTACCTTTAACTACAGAATATCTCACCACCGTGTTTCCATCTCCTCTCCTCTATCCTTCATTCATATTACCTTTAACTACAGAATATCTCACCACCGTGTTTCCATCTCCTCCCCTCTATCCTTCATTCATATTACCTTTAACTACAGAATATCTCACCACCGTGTTTCCATCTCCTCTCTATCCTTCATTCATATTACCTTTAACTACAGAATATCTCACCACCGTGAGTTTCCATCTCCTCTCCTCTATCCTTCATTCATATTACCTTTAACTACAGAATATCTCACCACCGTGTTTCCATCTCCTCCCCTCTATCCTTCATTCATATTACCTTTAACTACAGAATATCTCACCACCGTGAGTTTCCATCTCATTCATATTACCTTTAACTACAGAATATCTCACCACCGTGTTTCCATCTCCTCCCCTCTATCCTTCATTCATATTACCTTTAACTACAGAATATCTCACCACCGTGTTTCCATCTCCTCCCCTCTATCCTTCATTCATATTACCTTTAACTACAGAATATCTCACCACCGTGTTTCCATCTCCTCCCCTCTATCCTTCATTCATATTACCTTTAACTACAGAATATCTCACCACCGTGTTTCCATCTCCTCCCCTCTATCCTTCATTCATATTACCTTTAACTACAGAATATCTCACCACCGTGAGTTTCCATCTCCTCTCCTCTATCCTTCATTCATATTACCTTTAACTACAGAATATCTCACCACCGTGAGTTTCCATCTCAATCATATTACCTTTAACTACAGAATATCTCACCACTGTGAGTTTCCATCTCATTCATATTACCTTTAACTACAGAATATCTCACCACCGTGTTTCCATCTCCTCCCCTCTATCCTTCATTCATATTACCTTTAACTACAGAATATCTCACCACCGTGAGTTTCCATCTCCTCTCCTCTATCCTTCATTCATATTACCTTTAACTACAGAATATCTCACCACCGTGTTTCCATCTCCTCTCCTCTATCCTTCATTCATATTACCTTTAACTACAGAATATCTCACCACCGTGAGTTTCCATCTCCTCTCCTCTATCCTTCATTCATATTACCTTTAACTACAGAATATCTCACCACCGTGAGTTTCCATCTCCTCCACTCTATCCTTCATTCATATTACCTTTAACTACAGAATATCTCACCACCGTGAGTTTCCATCTCCTCCACTCTATCCTTCATTCATATTACCTTTAACTACAGAATATCTCACCACCGTGTTTCCATCTCCTCCCCTCTATCCTTCATTCATATTACCTTTAACTACAGAATATCTCACCACTGTGAGTTTCCATCTCATTCATATTACCTTTAACTACAGAATATCTCACCACCGTGTTTCCATCTCCTCCCCTCTATCCTTCATTCATATTACCTTTAACTACAGAATATCTCACCACTGTGAGTTTCCATCTCATTCATATTACCTTTAACTACAGAATATCTCACCACCGTGAGTTTCCATCTCCTCTCCTCTATCCTTCATTCATATTACCTTTAACTACAGAATATCTCACCACCGTGAGTTTCCATCTCCTCCACTCTATCCTTCATTCATATTACCTTTAACTACAGAATATCTCACCACCGTGAGTTTCCATCTCCTCTCCTCTATCCTTCATTCATATTACCTTTAACTACAGAATATCTCACCACCGTGAGTTTCCATCTCCTCCCCTCTATCCTTCATTCATATTACCTTTAAGGCTGCTACAATATCATTGAGTTCCCTTTCGAGGGAACTCAAACTGCATCGAACGACACTTTTGGGGAACGCCCCTCAGCGTAGCGCGTCTGAAGCATGAATGAAACTAAGCCAATCTTGATTGGTGTTGCGTCATGACGTAACGTGTGACGGCATAAGCGGAAGCTACAAAACGATGTCGGCACACAAACAGAGTTAGCTTTCTGTTCTTCAGCAAGCGCTCTCTGTCGTGTGTGTCTTATTTGGTGTTGTCTGTCAGTTACAAAAGATATATATATACAGTGGGGAGAACAAGTATTTGATGCACTGCCGATTTTGCAGGTTTTCCCACTTACAAAGCATGTAGAAGTCTGTAATTTTTATCATATGTACTCTTCAACTGTGAGTGACGGAATCTAAAACAAAAATCCAGAAAATCACGTTGTATGATTTTTAAGTAATTAATTTGCATTTTATTGCATGACATAAGTATTTATGTTTAGACCAAAAAGCTCTATTTTTGTCTCATCAGACCACATGACCTTCTCCCATTCCTCCTCTGGATCATCCAGATGGTCATTGGCAAACTTCAGACGGGCCTGGACATGCGCTGGCTTGAGCAGGGGGACCTTGCGTGCGCTGCAGGATTTTAATCCATGACGGCGTAGTGTGTTACTAATGATTTTCTTTGAGACTGTGGTCCCAGCTCTCTTCAGGTCATTGACCAGGTCCTGCCGTGTAGTTCTGGGCTGATCCCTCACCTTCCTCATGATCATTGATGCCCCACGAGGTGAGATCTTGCATGGTGCCCCAGACCGAGGGACATTGACCGTCATCTTGAACTTCTTCCATTTTCTAATAATTGCGCCAACAGTTGTTGCCTTCTCACCAAGCTGCTTGCCTATTGTCCTGTAGCCCATCCCAGCCTTGTGCAGGTCTACAATTTTATCCCTGATGTCCTTACACAGCTCTCTGGTCTTGGCCATTGTGGAGAGGTTAGAGTCTGTTTGATTGAGTGTGTGGACAGGTGTCTTTTATACAGGTAACGAGTTCAAACAGGTGCAGTTAATACAGGTAATGAGTGGAGAACAGGAGGGCTTCTTAAAGAAAAACTAACAGGTCTGTGAGAGCCGGAATTCTTACTGGTTGGTAGGTGATCAAATACTTATGTCATGCAATAAAATGCAAATTAATTATTTAAAAATCATACAATGTGATTTTCTGGATTTTTTTTTTTTGTCTCTCACAGTTGAAGTGTACCTATGATAAAAATTACAGACCTCTACATGCTTTGTAAGTAGGAAAACGGGCTCCCGCCTGGCTATCTTTGATGATGATGGCCAGGCTCGCGAACCCCGTGGTGCGGGTCCCTCGTCCGTTGAGGCGGCGCGGCGGCGCTCATCATGGGGCTCGCAAATGGATCTGACAGGTGATCCTGAGACTGCCGAGGCACTTTCTCAGGAATCCTCTGCCAGTTCCGACGTTCTCCCTCACGAGCGGAGAACACGATGCTCGAGCTGTCTGCTTCCGATGAAGTGGACGCGCTCAGCATCGAGGGCGGGGACTATGGAGATGACTCGCCAATCCATGTCCCCGCATATGAGGAGCTGGTGGAGGTTGTCTCTCGTGCCGTGGCCCGTTTAAATATTAGTTGGCCACGTGAAAGGCAGGAAGTGCAAAATAAAAGCAAGTTGGATGAGCGCTTCCTGCAGCACAGAGAGCAGCCTCAGCGCCGGGGTCTGCCATTTTTTCCCGCTTTACACAACGAGTTGTCTAAATCGTGGAACACACCATATACATCTCGCTTGTCCAACCCCCCTATCCTTGATTATAGTAACATCACAGGGGCCAGAGATAATGGCTACGGGATGATGCCTCGGGTGGAAGAGCCTTTGGCTAGTTATCTTTCACCCGACATTGCGTCATCCCTGGAGACCTAGGTGCTAACCACCAAACCCTGCCGTGATACATCTAAATTGGTGGGCAGGGTTTATATGGCTGCGGGTCGGGCTGGTGCCAGTCTGCACACTATGGCGGTGCTGCAGGCTTACCAGGCCGACCTTCTTAATTAAACACGGATCTATGGACTAAGTGGCACATTCAGTTTATTTTTTTTGTCAGCGCTAAAGCATTGGTTCCCAACTCCGGTCCTCCTGAACCCCCAACAGAACACATTTGTCATTCTAGGCCCAGACAAGCACACCTGATTGAACTTGTCAACTAATCAACAGGCCCTCAATGAGTTGAATCGTGTGTGTGTGTGTGTGTGTGTTCGGGGCAAAACAAAAATAATGCTTTTGTGAGTGGACCTGAGTTCAGAACCACCAGGCTAAAGATTCGGGGGATCCCAAGGCAGCAGCTATTCTTCCTGGGATCCAAACATATTAAAGCACTTCCATTACATATAAAACAAAAGATAAATCAGTTATATACCATTATTAAACCACTTCATATCCACAATACAACATGTTTCATTTGTTGGAGGTACTTGGCATCGCAGTCAAATTCACCACCAATCATTGTGTTCATAAACTCACACAGAAACTGCATAGCTTTGTCTTTGAGATTTTCTTTCTTTGAGAAACAAAAAACCCCACAAAATAAAAACAGTATTAAAGAAACAATTGACATAAAATGAATTATAAATACAAAATGAATAAGAGTATTGCACGAAAAAAATGCTATTAAAGAGACCTTTTACATCGTCCACTTTTTATTTGTTTACTTTCTGATACGTCCACCACTTTTCAATCCTATTATGTAGGATAATATATATATACAGTGGGGAGAACAAGTATTTGATACACTGCCGATTTTGCAGGTTTTCCCACTTACAAAGCATGTAGAAGTCTGTAATTTTTATCATAGGTACTCTTCAACTGTGAGTGACGGAATATAAAACAAAAATGCAGAAAATCACATTATATGATTTTTAAGTAATTAATTTGCATTTTATTGCATGACATAAGTATTTGATACATCAGAAAAGCAGAACTTAATATTTGGTACAGAAACCTTTGTTTGCAATTACAGAGATCATACGTTTCCTGTAGTTCTTGACCAGGTTTGCACAGACTGCAGTAGGGATTTTGGCCCACTCCTCCATCCAGATCCTTCAGGTTTCGGGGCTGTCGCTGGGCAATACTGACTTTCAGCTCCCTCCAAAGATTTTCTATTGGGTTCAGGTCTGGAGACTGGCTAGGCCACTCCAGGACCTCGAGATGCTTCTTACGGAGCCACTCCTTAGTTGCCCTGGCTGTGTGTTTCGGGTCGTTGTCATGCTGGATGACCCAGCCACGACCCATCTTCAATGCTCTTACTGAGGGAAGGAGGTTGTTGGCCAAGATCTCGCGATACATGGCCCCATCCATCCTCCCCTCAATACGGTGCAGTCGTCCTGTCCCCTTTGCAGAAAAGCATCCCCAAAGAATGATGTTTCCACCTCCATGCTTCATGGTTGGGATGGTGTTCTTGGGGTTGTACTCATCCTTCTTCTTCCTCCAAACACGGCGAGTGGAGTTTAGACCAAAAAGCTCTATTTTTGTCTCATCAGACCACATGACCTTCTCCCATTCCTCCTCTGGATCATCCAGATGGTCATTGGCAAACTTCAGACGGGCCTGGACATGCGCTGGCTTGAGCAGGGGGACCTTGCGTGCGCTGCAGGATTTTAATCCATGACGGCGTAGTGTGTTACTAATGATTTTCTTTGAGACTGTGGTCCCAGCTCTCTTCAGGTCATTGACCAGGTCCTGCCGTGTAGTTCTGGGCTGGTCCCTCACCTTCCTCATGATCATTGATGCCCCACGAGGTGAGATCTTGCATGGTGCCCCAGACCGAGGGACATTGACCGTCATCTTGAACTTCTTCCATTTTCTAATAATTGCGGCAACAGTTGTTGCCTTCTCACCAAGCTGCTTGCCTATTGTCCTGTAGCCCATCCCAGCCTTGTGCAGGTCTACAATTTTATCCCTGATGTCTTTACACAGCTCTCTGGTCTTGGCCATTGTGGAGAGGTTGGAGTCTGTTTGATTGAGTGTGTGGACAGGTGTCTTTTATACAGGTAACGAGTTCAAACAGGTGCAGTTAATACAGGTAATGAGTGGAGAACAGGAGGGCTTCTTAAAGAAAAACTAACAGGTCTGTGAGAGCCGGAATTCTTACTGGTTGGTAGGTGATCAAATACTTATGTCATGCAATAAAATGCAAATTAATTATTTAAAAATCATACAATGTGATTTTCTGGATTTTGGTTTTAGATTCCGTCTCTCACAGTTGAAGTGTACCTATGATAAAAATTACAGACCTCTACATGCTTTGTAAGTAGGAAAACCTGCAAAATCGGCAGTGTATCAAATACTTGTTCTCCCCACTGTATATATAATATATATCCTATCCTATGTTATTATTATGGTGTTAGGATCATTAAAACCAGGCAGGCTTGTAAAAAGGAACTAGACCTTAACCCTAAAACATGACATAGTTCTTGTGGTTATGTTAGTTCCATTTGATTGGTTATTTCATACCCTTTGTGTTTTAGAGTATTAGGCTTTTAAGAACAAAAAAGGAACAGCACATCAGCAGGATGGAACTGAGGAATACATAGAATCAAACCACTTCTGGGAGAATTGGAATAAAGTAAACCAACCTCATCATGAGGAACTGACACACACTTAGTGTATGTGTTGCCACCCTGGGGTCACGTACTACTTATAAAGTACATTTATAACGTTTATTATTCAAAAACATCAAATACCCTCAAATACCATCATACCGTCCAATTTCTTTAAAATACCGTGATGTTATATTTTGGCCATATCGCCCGGAATATTTAGTTGCTTGACAATCCCAACAACTGTAAAGGAGAATAACTGAAGAATATCCAGGATTTGTATAAGTTTATATATTCCTTGAAGTAATGGCTGGACTGTCTCTCTATACACACAGCTCTCTCACTCAAGGAGAGCAGGGTCGAGACCTCATCAAAGGGTTACATTGCTCTCCCTCCACTAAAGACATTTGGATTATAAGCATGAACAGGTTATAGAACATGATAAAATACAACATCATTTAGAAATGTGAGAGGCTAATGAATCTACTGTTTCTAGCTGAAAACTGCTGATATTTTAATGAAACAGTTAGCTTAGTGTACAAGTGGCACTTTTCACACGGACTTGTTTGTAGCTTGTTTCCTAAGCAACCAAATATTTTGTTCAATTGCGAGAGCAAAACATTTCTGAAAGAGAGTTTCATCATCACAGGTGTAATCAATGGGTCAGTTTGTCCCAGGTTAGAGTGAGCACTAAGTGGGCTTTTAGCAGGTGTAAGACGCCAACATCCACCTGGTTGTGATGCTGCTCTAGATTCAGTCTGAAGTCTCTGGTCACAGCCCACTTGTACCCACTTGTATTTATAGACCCGCTCCACATCTAAACATGTAAATACTGTGTTGAAGGATCCTCATTCATAGAACTGTTACTATTACCTTAAATAACAACAGAACGATTCCCTATTTTACGGAACGAGTGGCAACCATATTGACATGTAATGAGGAACATTTCAAACGGGATCAGAGATACCCATGATTCACATGTTCTCTGGTTGAATAGTGAGGTGGTTGTCTGACTAGAGACAGACATTCTCTGTTAGGTTTTTTTGGTCCCAACCTAGTGATGTTTTCTTTACCCTCAACTATCTCTGCACTCATGTGACTCTCAATCATCACTGGCACACACTTGAGACTTTTTCAAAATGCAATGCTGACCTGTACTAAGCTGGTGCAGAAAGGTCCTTTTTTTGTACCAACCATGGATGGAGAACCATTGACATGGTTTGCTAGTCAATATAACACTGTGACACAATTTAATTAGAGCTTTTTATAGACAACAAATGTATCATAATATTCATTAGTGTGTTGATGATAATGCAGTGAAAAATGTATGCTTACAATTAGTTTCAAATGGTTACTATGGTTCTTAGGGCCCCATATAACTCATTTGAGAGAGCATGACACGTACAAGGCCTGGGTTATGGGTTTCATTCCCCTGAGGGACAAGTAGGGTTGCCAACTTTCTCACTACCAAATAAGGGACAAAAGATGGCGTGCCAGTGCACGGTGCCACGGCGGTGTGGGTATGGTGTTGTGTGCATGAATATAGACTGTATGTTCATATTCTGATTCAATTGGAAAGACAAAACATTTTGAATATTCAACTTATTCTATAGCTTTACTAAAACTGTATCATTATGTAAACTTATGTGAATAAACCTTTTCAAAAAATCACAATTTGGACCTTTACAGCAGAAAATAAAAACAATAAAACATTTCAATTGCAAAAGAGGGGCATGAGTCCCTCACCAAGTCTACCTTTTCCATGAGTCCCTCACCAAGTCTACCTTTTCCATGAGTCCCTCACCAAGTCTACCTTTTCCATGAGTCCCTCACCAAGTCTACCTTTTCCATGAGTCCCTCAACAAGTCTACCTTTTCCATGAGTCCCTCACCAAGTCTACCTTTTCCATGAGTCCCTCACCAAGTCTACATTTTCCATGAGTCCCTCACCAAGTCTACTTTGTCCATGAGTCCCTCACCAAGTCTACCTTTTCCATGAGTCCCTCACCAAGTCTACCTTTTCCATGAGTCCCTCACCAAGTCTACTTTGTCCATGAGTCCCTCACCAAGTCTACCTTTTCCATGAGTCCCTCACCAAGTCTACCTTTTCCATGAGTCCCTCACCAAGTCTACCTTTTCCATGAGTCCCTCACCAAGTCTACATTTTCCATGAGTCCCTCACCAAGTCTACCTTTTCCATGAGTCCCTCACCAAGTCTACCTTTTCCATGAGTCCCTCACCAAGTCTACATTTTCCATGAGTCCCTCACCAAGTCTACCTTTTCCATGAGTCCCTCACCAAGTCTACATTTTCCATGAGTCCCTCACCAAGTCTACCTTTTCCATGAGTCCCTCACCAAGTCTACCTTTTCCATGAGTCCCTCACCAAGTCTACATTTTCCATGAGTCCCTCACCAAGTCTACATTTTCCATGAGTCCCTCACCAAGTCTACCTTTTCCATGAGTCCCTCACCAAGTCTACCTTTTCCATGAGTCCCTCACCAAGTCTACCTTTTCCATGAGTCCCTCACCAAGTCTACCTTTTCCATGAGTCCCTCACCAAGTCTACCTTTTCCATGAGTCCCTCACCAAGTCTACCTTTTCCATGAGTCCCTCACCAAGTCTACATTTTCCATGAGTCCCTCACCAAGTCTACCTTTTCCATGAGTCCCTCACCAAGTCTACCTTTTCCATGAGTCCCTCACCAAGTCTACCTTTTCCATGAGTCCCTCACCAAGTCTACCTTTTCCATGAGTCCCTCACCAAGTCTACCTTTTCCATGAGTCCCTCACCAAGTCTACCTTTTCCATGAGTCCCTCACCAAGTCTACATTTTCCATGAGTCCCTCACCAAGTCTACATTTTCCATGAGTCCCTCACCAAGTATACCTTTTCAATGAGTCCCTCACCAAGTCTACCTTTTCCATGAGTCCCTCACCAAGTCTACCTTTTCCATGAGTCCCTCACCAAGTCTACCTTTTCCATGAGTCCCTCACCAAGTCTACATTTTCCATGAGTCCCTCACCAAGTCTACCTTTTCCATGAGTCCCTCACCAAGTCTACCTTTTCCATGAGTCCCTCACCAAGTCTACCTTTTCCATGAGTCCCTCACCAAGTCTACTTTTCCATGGATATGTTTTGCTGCTCTTGACTGATTCAAGCAGTCCTTTGTCCTTTTGCATAGCCAGAGAGAAGTCCTTACATGACAAGTCACAGTTCACAGATATTTGAAGTTCGTTTTTGATCATTTTGTGGTATCCTGTCTGGTTTTCTGTATTTCTTCCTGGCTAGCACAAACCTCTTCATAGGTCCATACTGACTGTCTCTGTCATTTTGAGGTCAACCACCACCTGCTCCAGGTCAGTGAAGGAGAGCTCCTCATAGGGACCAATTGGTTTCAGTTTTACCATTACATTTTCTGGTGAGAAATCAAACCACTTGTCAATGTATGTAATGACAGTGTCATAGAACTTCAAAGTCCTGTTGCTACTTGGACATTTGTGCTGACGGTCGTTTGTCCATCAGCTGCTTGGTCTGGGATAAAAAAAGCTGTCCTGTTTCCGCTGAAGCGTCTTCATTTGGAACTTTTGGACTTCCTCGTAAACATCTGTGATACAGAGCGTTGTTTCCTCCAGGTTTTTTACGAATTGGTCAAAAACACACCCCATGTTGTGGAAAAGTGGGAAAAGCACAGATAAATCTCAGCTGCTTCCGTTTTTTTTCTTCGTACTCGAATACTCTTCAGTGCCACAGGACATGTCTCTCCAAGGGACCTGCAAATTGTTTTATTTATATCATGTATCATTTTTTCACCTAACACTATAACAATGTATGATGTACATATTCAGTCATTCACTTTTTTTATTTTACTAGGCAAGTCAGTTAAGAACACATTCTTATTTACAATGACAGCCTATGAACAGTGGGTTAACTGCCTTGTTCAGGGGCAGAAGGACACATTTTACCGCCCCACCCATACTATGTAATGCCTTTTTATAGCTTTTGCACTCCAGACTTCTTGCATTTTTATACTTTTTCATACTGCCACACTATGTATCATGTATCTGTCTGTGTATTTAGTTCTGGCATTTTGCACCTGCCCTGTGTTTTTCGTAGCTGCTTGACAAAGAAATGTCCCCCCGGGATCAATAAAGTATCCTATCTAATCTTCTCAGTGAATCTTCTTCACAACATTTGAGTCATGAAACAAAGCACCGTTGAGCTTAACAAGACAGTCAGTGCTGGTGTAGCTGAGTCTGTGTTTAACTGTACGGTGCACATACGATGCTTCACTTGCCGCGATTTTGTCATTTTCTGCAGTAGACGTCACGAAGAATGCACCGATATTACTCGTACCTTTTAGCTAGCGTGGCCTACGTGCATTTCCGTGGATGCATGCTGAGTTTGGTCTTTCTCCCCTCCATGGCCAATTGAGATTTCCCATCGGCATAAAGTACAGAAAGCTTTCGTCGAGCCACCATTGGCTTAACCCACGTCTTTTTAGCTTCCCATTGTTTGTTGTAGCTGCACAGTCTTATTTGTTGCAGGTTTTATCTGGTAATACTAACTGATTGGTGAATGAATGTATTTACAGTGAATCAATCAATCAATACAGTGTGATTATTGTGTGTTCTGTGGAGTTCCTTCCTCTTCTCCAATACTAACTGAATGGTGAATGAATGTATTTACAGTGAATCAATCAATCAATACAGTGTGATTATTGTGTGTTCTGTGGAGTTCCTTCCTCTTCTCCAATACTAACTGAATGGTGAATGAATGTATTTACAGTGAATCAATCAATCAATACAGTGTGATTATTGTGTGTTCTGTGGAGTTCCTTCCTCTTCTCCAATACTAACTGAATGGTGAATGAATGTATTTACAGTGAATCAATCAATACAGTGTGATTATTGTGTGTTCTGTGGAGTTCCTTCCTCTTCTCCAATACTAACTGAATGGTGAATGAATGTATTTACAGTGAATCAATCAATCAATACAGTGTGATTATTGTGTGTTCTGTGGAGTTCCTTCCTCTTCTCCAATACTAACTGAATGGTGAATGAATGTATTTACAGTGAATCAATCAATCAATACAGTGTGATTATTGTGTGTTCTGTGGAGTTCCTTCCTCTTCTCCAATACTAACTGAATGGTGAATGAATGTATTTACAGTGAATCAATCAATACAGTGTGATTATTGTGTGTTCTGTGGAGTTCCTTCCTCTTCTCCAATACTAACTGAATGGTGAATGAATGTATTTACAGTGAATCAATCAATCAATACAGTGTGATTATTGTGTGTTCTGTGGAGTTCCTTCCTCTTCTTCAATACTAACTGAATGGTGAATGAATGTATTTACAGCGAATCAATCAATCAATACAGTGAGATTATTGTGTGTTCTGTGGAGTTCCTTCCTCTTCTCCAATACTAACTGAATGGTGAATGAATGTATTTACAGCGAATCAATCAATCAATACAGTGTGATTATTGTGTGTTCTGTGGAGTTCCTTCCTCTTCTCCAATACTAACTGAATGGTGAATGAATGTATTTACAGCGAATCAATCAATCAATACAGTGTGATTATTGTGTGTTCTGTGGAGTTCCTTCCTTTTCTCCAATACTAACTGAATGGTGAATGAATGTATTTACAGTGAATCAATCAATCAATACAGTGTGATTATTGTGTGTTCTGTGGAGTTCCTTCCTCTTCTCCAATACTAACTGAATGGTGAATGTCTGGTGTCATTTTGTCTTCTTGTTGTATGTGAGAATAGAAGTTGTATCTTAGAGGAAGGGGAATATTTATTTTCCATTCTGTGTATTTGAAAAAAATTCAACTCCAGTTGAAGAACTGGGATAAGCTAGGAATGTCATTGTGGGGTCGGCCACATGTTATAAAGATGGTTCAAGGTCCTAAACTGAATGACGTCATCAGCATGTTTCCACTGTCCATACCTGCCTACACCTTTAACACCATAGACACAATGATTCATGTGGACTATTAAAAGGGCAAGGATGAACCAAGCTAGATTACAGACTGAGACTTAGAAGGGAGGATTAAAGCTCCCTAACATGTCATTATAGCAAGAAGCTTTTATAACTGTCCAAATAGACTCTCTTTATTGACAACTCTAATTGGCCAATTTGGGTTGACATGGAAGAAGAACTTAATGCCCCATTTGGAGCATCATATTATCTGAGTCAACACTTAAATGTGGGCCTGCAGATTCCCATAATGCCCCATACTAAGAAATATGGTGTTAAATAAATAAGAGACAGGCATCTTCACCTTTCCTGACAAGCTCTGCTTCGTTATGGAACAACAATTAATACAAATTAGGAGGAAAGGTGGTTGTCTGGAAAGAGTGGGACAGGTTTTGTTTTATCCTCAACACGAATACATTTCACTGTTGCTTTATGTAATGATCATGCTGTTTAATCAGCTTCTTGATATAACACACCTGTCAGGTGGATGGATTATCTTGTCAAAAGACAAATGTTCACTAACCGGGATCTAAACATATGTGCACAAAATTACAGATGAATATGCTTTTTGTACGTATAGAAATTCTGGGATATTTTATTTTATTTCCATAGTGGCGCGACCTTTGTAGTCTAAGGGTTTCAGATGAGGATGACCTGATCTCAAAAATCCCCCAAAGGCTCTTTTAAACAATATAACTTATAAATCATGAGCCTCATCTTGAGGAGTCACCTGTGACCGTATTAAATAAAGAGTAGGAGTGCTGATCTAGGATCAGTTAAGCCTTTTAGATCATAATGAATAATATTACATGGGCAGGGGGACCTGATCCTAGGTCAGCATTCCTCCTCTGAGACACTTCCCAGGAGTCACCAGGACCAAGAAACCGAACACATACTGTTGTAAAGTCTAGTTACAGCAGGTATTTACTGTCATCTAGTGGAAGATACCAATAAAACACTTTATTATCAGGGTGGGGAGACGCTGAGATGAAAAAGAAAGTGAAAGTGTTTATTTTGTACAGAATCCATTTTGAGACGACAAAGTAGAAAACTCTATATGGAGAGAACTAGAAACAAAAGTGAGTATTTTTATATTTCTGAACAATAATCTCTTTTTAAAGGACAGAGTATGTGAATGAATACCTGGAATGAGATATTACTAGTTAATAGAACTGCTACTTGAGCTGAGTTGCTGACAGACTGCAGTTTTCAACGTGGAAACTAATCAGTCGGCCTACATGTTATTTATATTGTCATTAAGGAGACACCTATTTTACAGCCCTTTTTCCATAAAACATATTAACCCTCTAGAACTGATGCGCATCAAGATATAAGGCTACAAAGACCAGGAAAACGACTTTAGGCGTTCTAGAGCGCATTAGATCAATTCGCTCCGAGGAGGTTTAAACTGCATTCTAATGTCCACTTTGTTTATGGAAAAACATATAATGCAATGGTTTTTACGCATGCTCAGTTCTTGGGTCTCATGTGCTTCTGTTGTGAGAAACTCAACAATAAAACTGACATTAAATGTGGAGAATTATACATCTGTTGGCTATTAAATAGCCTATTAATTTGACTCTACTAAGCCTTTTTCCTAGCTGGTTTGTGAGAACCAGTTATAGCCTTCTTCTGTGTACCGACCAGTATATCCTCTGAATCAACACCATTGTCTCCCTGAGTATTCATTACAGTAGGCCTATCAGGGACTATTTGTTTGGGCTAGTTTTCAGGCCTTGTGGGAGGGTTTTGAGTATTCATTACAGTAGGCCTATCAGGGACTATTTGTTTGGGCTAGTTTTCAGGCCTTGTGGGAGGGTTTTGAGTATTCATTACAGTAGGCCTATCAGGGACTATTTGTTTGGGCTAGTTTTCAGGCCTTGTGGGTGGGTTTTGAGTATTCATTACAGTAGGCCTATCAGGGACTATTTGTTTGGGCTAGTTTTCAGGCCTTGTGGTGGGTTTTGAGTTGTCATTGGCCTAGAAAGTAATTACATTAAATCACCTGACTGTTTGGATGTGTCTGTTAGTAAATGTTTTATTTCTAAGAGATAATGAATAAAGAGAACAATTGACATTCAATAATTAGTTGTCACTGTGTTAAACACAACTAACATTCTGGATCTCTGTTTAGGGGCCAGTGCTCAAATGAGTCTCTCTAGGGAGAGAGAGGAGGGAGGCCCTGCCTCTAAAAGAAGTCTCTTTGGGGAGAGAGAGGAGGGGGGCCCTGCCTCTAAAATGAGTCTCTCTGGGGAGAGAGAGGAGGGGGGCCCTGCCTCTAAAATGTGTCTCTCTGGGGAGAGAGAGGAGGGGGGCCCTGCCTCTAAAATGAGTCTCTTTGGGGAGAGAGAGGAGGGAGGCCCTGCCTCTAAAACGAGTCTCTCTGGGGAGAGAGAGGAGGGGGGCCCTGCCTCTAAAATGTGTCTCTCTGGGGAGAGAGAGGAGGGAGGCCCTGCCTCTAAAATGAGTCTCTCTGGGGAGAGAGAGGAGGGAGGCCCTGCCTCTAAAATGAGTCTCTCTGAGGAACATGACACCAAAGCTAAGAGGTGAGATGAATGATGAATATGTATCTTTAATTTACAGTCTGTGGATACTAAGCAACTAGAAAGGTTAAAAATGCATCACTGTACAGTTGAAAAATATATGTTACGTGGAAATCAACAGAGGATGGTCTACGGAGATAGGTGGACGGGGCTGAGAGTAGCAGAGGGGTGGGATTAAAACAGCTCATGATGGGTAATAGTCATTACTGTAAACACTACAGATGTCTGAGTACTATCTATCCAAAATGTAATGTGTGTAATTAATTATTATTATTATTATTACTATTATCTTCATTATATACAAACACACTGGTGGCCATGGAGACAAAGCTCCAACTCATTAGATGATGGGTGAAAACCTGAGTTAATCTTCAGAAATAAGCAGGAGTTGATTTGACAAAATGCTATCAGACATCATTATGATGTAGAAGAACAACTTACATGCAGTTGTCATCAGCAGCAGCAACAAGAGAAGAGCCTCTGATAGTTCTGGGTAACTGCCAGACTGAGCAAAACATAGTGTGTTAAAAGTCATGTAATGATTAACTAGGAATCACCAACATCAGTGGTGGTTCTAGCTTGTATGACTCCCTAGGTGAACCTTCCCAAGCAGTAGCCTGTCTCTCTAACAAACTAGAATCAGGGCTCCCACTCTGACAAGGTTTATTGACGTGACGTGCAAATGAGCGATAGAAAACCCATCACGCAAATGTCACCACTGAGTGGCTACCCATGTCGCCTATACCTAAATACAGTATTATACATCACTATTATACAGAAATGTTTCAAATGTGGTTTGAACTGGGTGACCTAGAGTAGTAACCTCTATGTGAAAGTCCAGTTGAACTGGGTGACCTACGTAGTAACCTCTATGTGAAAGTCCAGTTGAACTGGGTGACCTACAGTAGTAACCTCCAGTCCAGGAAATGGTTGATGAATTTGACAATGAATGTACTAGGAAAATATGTTTCTCTCCACCAGAGGTGACTGAATTAATGTTAAGGCTTATTGATAATCATTATAGTAATATAGTATTACCTGATCATAAAAACAGGTAATAGTAAACATGAATCATCATTATATTACTTCACAGTAATCTGTTAAATGCTTTTTCAGTCCTTCCTCTTGCGTTAGCAGTGTGGAAAGGGACAGAACAAAGTAGGAGCAGGAGTTTTCCTGTGAAGGGGAAGTGGTGGTGCATCCTGGGAGAAAACTAAACTAATGGTCTGAAATGTCATTCGTGGTCTTATGCTGCCATCTATTGGATTTATTTAGTAACTGCAGTAGAACTGAATAAAGTGTCATTCTTTACTAAAGTAGTAATTACTCAGAATTACAAAATATAACATGTTCTACTTCATTTTACCACTTAGAACCATAAAATAACCATTTATAGCAGAACAAACAATGAAGCTGATATAAACCAAAAACACCATACATTTAGTTAAATATAAATAAATAAAAAGTGGATATATAATGTTTTGGAATGAAACTCTTCTTATGTTTCCCCATCTGAGCTCAGAGTAGATGAGAGACGTAATGTTTGTCTCTGTTGTGTTGAAGTCCAATCAAGCAGGAGAGACCAGCCTCCCCTGTACCCAGCGGTGTGTCCATGAAGAGTGACCGGTCTATGAATAAACCTTTAAACTTTAGAGAGGGAGACTTTTCTACTGAACAAAGGTAAGAAGAACTCATGGGTCATGGTCAGTGAGTTAAACAACACTGTCTCTAGTCATTTCTCCTCTCCCATTTTACCATTTATTTTGGTTGTTTTCATAATCCATAGGCTAATCCTTTTTTCCATTTTCATAGTCCTAAAACAATATTTAACAAACACAACAATCCCTCCGTGTGTGTGTGTGTGTTCACTCCTTGGATGTTTTGTCCACAGAAACCAACAGGAGAGATCAGAGTCAGAGATTCTCAGTGGTCAGTCTTCCCAGAGTCATCAAACAGACCTGGCCTCCATATTCAGTGTATGTGGTCCTGTTATGTACATTTGTTTTTGTTTACCTCAAGTAAAGTTGATCTGTCAATCATTAATTAATATGTTAGTGAGAAAGCATTTATTCTCTTGCTGAACTTATTTACTTTATTTATTTCAGTTGCTTGAAGAGAATATTATGACATTTGTGAAGAATGAGATGAAGATGTTCAAGAGGATTCTTAGTCCAGAACTCCCACAAGGCTTTGAGAGTCAGAAGCAGGATAAGGAAGTGGTGGATGCTGAAGATGAGAAGCAGGAAAGCAGTGCCAGAGAGGGGGCTCTGAAGATCACACTGCATGTCCTGAGGAAAATGAACCAGAAGGAGCTTGCTGACACACTGGAGAAAAGTAAGAGCTGTCTGCCTCATGTTGAATGCTGTTTTATAAGAAACATTTAAAAGCTGTAGCTAAAGTACAGCTAAAGTAGCTGTGTAACTCAATGATATTGTAGCAGCCTTAACACAACACCTAGTGACCTCATCAAGTAGCAGCAGGGATGTGTTGTGTTGATTCATTTAGACAGAGAGAAGAGGAGAGACAGAGAGAGACAACATTAATAATATCATCAATAATACCAATAATTATATAAAGCAGTTACACCAGTGTGTAATGCATTATGAAAACATATACACATTTATACAGACAGTTAAGATAATTAATTATTACTATTTAAACTTTATAACACAGTTCTACAATACTGTAGGCATTAAATCAGACGTAATATTAATATCCTCTGTGTTATTTCTTCATTCAGATGAGCTTGCTGTGATTTGCCAACGTGAACTCAAATCTAATCTAAAGAAGAAGTTTCAATGTGTATTTGAGGGGATCGCTAAACAAGGAAACCCAACACTTCTCAATAAGATCTACACAGAGCTCTACATCACAGCGGGTGGAACTGGAGAGGTCAATAATGAACATGAGTTGAGACAGATTGAGACAACAACCAGGAAACAAGCCAGACTAGAGACTGCAATCAAATGTAACGACATCTTCAAACCCTTAACTGGACAAGACAAACTTATCAGAACTGTGCTGACAAAGGGAGTCGCTGGCATTGGAAAAACAGTCTCTGTGCAGAAGTTCATTCTGGACTGGGCTGAAGGAAAAGCTAATCAGGATGTCCAATTTGTATTTTCATTCCCTTTTCGGGAGCTGAATTTGATGAAAAGAGAAAAACACACTTTGATTGAACTTCTCAATCACTTCTCAATGGAAACCAAAGAATCAAGAATCTCCAACTACGACAAGTACAAAGTTCTGTTCATCTTTGATGGTCTGGATGAGTGCCGACTGCCCCTAGACTTCCAGAAGAACAAGATGTGTTGTGACGTCACAGAGTCAACCTCAGTGGATGTTCTGCTGACAAATCTCATCAAGGGAAATCTGCTTCCCTCTGCTCTCCTCTGGATAACTACCCGACCTGCAGCAGCCAATAAGATCCCTTCAGGATGTGTTGACCAGGTGACAGAGGTACGGGGGTTCAATGACCCACAGAAGGAGGAGTACTTCAGGAAGAGATTCAGTGATGAGGACCTGGCCAGCAGAATCATCTCTCACATAAAGACATCAAGGAGCCTCCACATCATGTGTCACATTCCAGTCTTCTGTTGGATTTCTGCAACAGTCCTTGAACACATGTTGAGTACAGACAAGAGAGAAGAGATGCCCAAGACTCTGACTGAGATGTACACACACCTTGTGGTGTTTCATACCAAACAGAAGAATGCAAAGTATCTTGGGAAAGAAGAGACAGGTCCACACTGGAATAAAGAGAGCATTCTGTCACTGGGAAAACTGGCTTTTCAACAGCTTGTGAATGGCAATCTGATTTTCTATGAAGAAGACCTGAAAGAGGCTGGCATTGATGTCAATGAAGCCTCAGTGTACTCAGGATTGTGTACACAGCTCTTTAAAGAGGAATGTGGGCTGTACCAGGACAAGGTGTACTGCTTCGTGCATCTGAGCATTCAGGAGTTTCTGGCTGCTGTATATGTGTTCCTCTCATTCATCAACAACAATGAGAATCTAATGGATGAACATCAATCAACGTCCAGGAACGTTTCTGTGAAGATCAGACACAAGCCTGAAGTTACTGTCTACAAGAGTGCTGTGGATAAAGCCTTACGAAGTGAGACAGGAAACCTGGACCTTTTCCTCCGCTTCCTTCTGGGCCTCTCACTGGAGTCCAATCAGAAGCACTTACGAGGTCTACTGACAGAGACAAGAAGCAGCTCACAGAGCCATGAAGAAACAGTCAAGTACATCAAGGAGAAGATCAGGGAGAATCCCTCTCCAGAGAGGTGCATCAATCTGTTCCACTGTCTGAATGAACTGAATGACCATTCTCTAGTGGAGGAGATCCAAAGATACCTGAGATCAGGAAGTCTCTCAGAAGCCAATCTGTCACCTGCACAGTGGTCAGCTCTGGTCTTCGTATTGCTGACTTCAGAAAAGGAGCAGAATGTGTTTGACCTGAAGAAATACTCCAGATCAGAGGAAGGTCTTCTGAGGCTGCTGCCAGTGGTCAAAGCCTCCAGAGCTGCTCTGTGAGTACATAAAATGACATTTAAGTACTAATCATCAGTAAGAAATATTCAGTTTAGAGTAAAATATGTATTATTAAAAACATCATGAATCAATGCCTTGATGTTCACATTATTATAACAATATGACCATAACATTCTAGGAGACTAAGATGAATCTATATGTTGTTTGACAGAATAAACCAAATGCATCTGACATTGTCCTTCTACACTACTGGTGTTAAATTAACAGTGTTTGTGAAATCCTGATGATCTCTTTGCAGGCTGTCAGGCTGTGGAGTCACAGAGGAAGGCTGTGCTTCTCTGGTCTCAGCTCTGAAGTCAAACCCCTCACACCTGAGAGAGCTGGATCTGAGTAACAATTACCTGAAGGATTCAGGAGTGAAGCTGCTCTCTGCTGGACTGGAGAATCCCCACTGTAAACTGGAGACTCTGAGGTCAGTATTCCTGTAGTTGGTCAACAAGTGATAACTGTTCACCACATCCACATGTGTGTACCAGGACGTCCATGTCTTACCAGGAAGACATGGTCAACACCATATGGACAGTGAAGCATACAGTTTTAAATAAGGCGCTATGCTCCAGCATTTTGGATTTGAGATGGAGTGTTTAATATTAGGTGTGTCAACTTTTATTTGAATATCTGTTTTACCGTTTAGAAATGAAAGCACTTTATTTACATAGTTCTCCCATTTGAAAAAGTCATGATTATTTCAATAAATTAATTTAGTCAAATGTTTAGTATTTGGATCAATATTCCTTCCCTGCAGTGATAACATGAAGCTTGTGATTCTACAAACTTGTTGAATGCATTTGCAGTTTGTTTTGGTTGTGTTTTGGATAATGTTTTTCCCAATAGTAACTGAATGGTGAATAATGTCCTGTCATTTTGGAGTCACTTCACTTGTATTGTCAGTAAGAATAGAAGATGTTTCTGAACACTTCTACATTCATGTGGATGCTACCATGGTTATGAATAAATATGAATGAATCGTGAATGATGATGAATGAGAATGTTACAGAGGCACAAAGATCATACCCCCTCTGTTATTGGTAATGGTGAGAGGTTAGCATGTTTTGTTCTAGCCTCTGTAACTTTCTCACTCATTATTATTCATGATTCATTCATGATTTTTCTTAATCATGGCATCATCAGGATTCATTTAGTAGTGTTTAGAAACATGTTATCTACTTACTTAGAAGATGAATCCAGTCATCATCCACCATTCAGTTACTATTGGTCAAAACATAACACAAAACACAACCAAATTAAAACTTCAAATGCAACCAATGAGTTTGGGACCAAATACTATACATTTGACTACTTTAATATACTATAAGTGAATTGGTCAGAATACTTATAACTTCTTCAAATAGGGGGACTAGATACATAAAGTGCTTTTATTTTTCTAAATGCTGAAACAGATATGTATGAAAATACCTTAAAATAAAAGGTGACATTATATTCTGTCACCTCATATGAAACATTTGATCTCAAATCCACAATGCTGGAGTACAGAGACACATTTAAAATGTTAGTTTCACTGTCAAACTAGATATGGTGTGGACTGTATACTCAATACAATCTAAATCTGACACCTCACTGTCTGTGTTTTGACTGATACTGCTTTTTAAACTGGTCTGGTCAGTCTACTCAAATATTTGACTCTTTGCAGGCTGTCAGTCTGTCTAGTCACAGAGGAAGGCTGTGCTTCTCTGGTCTCAGCTCTGAAGTCAAACCCCTCACACCTGAGAGAGCTGGATCTGAGTAACAATGACCTGAAGGATTCAGGAGTGAAGCTGCTCTCTGCTGGACTGGAGAATCCCCACTGTAAACTGGAGACTCTGAGGTCAGTATTCCTGTAGTTGGTCAACAAGTGATAACTGTTCACCAGATCCACATGTGTACCAGGCACACGTAGTCCATGTGTTTGGACAGTGAAGCTTACAGTTTGGCCGTATGCTCAAGCATTTTGGATTAGAAATAAAAAGTAAAATTTTAGGCGACAGTATAGAATGTCACCTCTTATTTGAGGTTAATGGTGATAGGTTAGTATGTATTGTTGTGTCCTAAAAAATATGCCACCAGATACTATAAGTAAAGTAAAGATCCTAAGTTTTTATTTTTTATGTTTTTTAAATTCATAATTAAACAGTCAAACGAAGAAATATGGATTCAAGACTTTTATTTACTTAAGTTTCGTGTTGAGTACAAAATAACTTTGAAGTCCTAAGCTACTGAGTCAGCTTGCTGCACTCACATCAAAGTCAAAAGACTGCTCAACAAAGTCAAAATATCGAGCAAATTCAGAAGATTGCTCGATGAAGACGAAAGACGAGCCGCGTGAGAAGACCGCGAAAGAAGCCAGCCGCTCGTGAGGACGGCGAGATAATCAACTAGGCTGAGCTGAGGAAACCTGCTAGCGGCTGAGATAATCAACTAGGCTGAGCTGAGGAAACCTGCTAGCGGCTGCTAACAAAGACGGCGAGATAATCAACTAGGCTGAGCTGAGGAAACCTGCTAGCGGCTGCTAACAAAGACGGCGAGATAATCAACTAGGCTGAGCTGAGGAAACCTGCTAGCGGCTGATAACAAATACGGCGAGATAATCAACTAGGCTGAGCTGAGGAAACCTGCTAGCGGCTGCTAACAAAGACGGCGAGATAATCAACTAGGCTGAGCTGAGGAAACCTGCTAGCGGCTGCTAACAAAGACGGCGAGATAATCAACTAGGCTGAGCTGAGGAAACCTGCTAGCGGCTGCTAACAAAGACGGCGAGATAATCAACTAGGCTGAGCTGAGGAAACCTGCTAGCGGCTGCTAACAAAGACGGCGAGATAATCAACTAGGCTGAGCTGAGGAAACCTGCTAGCGGCTGCTAACAAAGACGGCGAGATAATCAACTAGGCTGAGCTGAGGAAACCTGCTAGCGGCTGCTAACAAAGACGGCGAGATAATCAACTAGGCTGAGCTGAGGAAACCTGCTAGCGGCTGCTAACAAAGACGGCGAGATAATCAACTAGGCTGAGCTGAGGAAACCTGCTAGCGGCTGCTAACAAAGACAATAGATCACCTCGAACAGTTCACGAGTGGAGAGCCACTTGATCTCATTCGGAGTTGTTTGACAGAATAAACCAAATGCATCTGACATGATCCTTCTACACTACTGGTGTTAAATTAACAGTGTGTTTGTGAAATCATGATGATCTCTTTGCAGGCTGTCAGGCTGTCTAGTCACAGAGGAAGGCTGTGCTTCTCTGGTCTCAGCTCTGAAGTCAAACCCCTCACACCTGAGAAAGCTGGATCTGAGTAACAATGACCTGAAGGATTCAGGAGTGAAGCTGCTCTCTGATGGACTGGAGAATCCCCACTGTAAACTGGAGACTCTGAGGTCAGTATTCCTGTAGTTGGTCAACAAGTGATAACTGTTCACCAGATCCACATGTGTTTACCAGGCACACATAGTCCACATCATATGGACAGTGAAGCTTACAGTTTTAAATTTGGTGCTATGCTCCAGTATTTTGGATTTGAGATAAAATATTTCATATGAGGTGACAGTACTGTTTAGAAATGAAAGCACTTTATTTATTTAGTTCTCCCATTTTAAAAAGTAATGATAATATCAACAAATTAATTTAGTCAAAGGTTTAGTATTTGGATCAATATTCCTTCCCTGCAGTGATAACATGAAGCTTGTGATTCTACAAACTTGTTGAATGCATTTGCAGTTTGTTTTGGTTGTGTTTTGGATAATGTTTTCCCCATAAGTAACTGAATGGTGAATAATGTCCTGTCATTTTGGAGTCACTTCACTTGTATTGTCAGTAAGAATAGAAGATGTTTCTGAACACTTCTACATTCATGTGGATGCTACCATGGTTATGAATAATCATGAATGAATCGTGAATGATGATGAATGAGAACATTACAGAGACACAAAGATCATACCCCCTCTGTTATTGGTAATGGTGAGAGGTTAGCATGTTTTGTTCTAGCCTCTGTAACTTTCTCACTCATTATTATTCATGATTCATTCATGATTTTTCTAAATCATGGCATCATCAGGATTCAAGTAGTAGTGTTTAGAAACATGTTATATACTCACTTAGAAGATGAATCCAGTCACCATCCACCATTCAGTTACTATTTGGCAAAACTTAACCCAAAACACAACCAAAACAAAACTGCAAATGCAACCAATGAGTTTGTGACCAAATACTAAACTTTTGACTACTTTAATACACTATAAGTGAATTGGTCAGAATACTTAACTTCTTCAAATAGGGGGACTAGATACATAAAGTGCTTTTATTTTTCTAAATGCTGAAACAGATATGTATGAAAATACCCTCAAATAAAAGGTGACATTATATACTGTCACCTCATATGAAACATTTGATCTCAAATCCACAATGCTGGAGTACAGAGCCACATTTAAAATGTTAGTTTCACTGTCAAACTAGATATGGTGTGGACTGTATACTCAATACAATCTAAATCTGATACTTCACTGTCTGTGTTTTGACTGATACTGCTTTTTAAACTGGTCTGGTCAGTCTACTCAAATGTTTGTACTATACATGATAGAAGAAAGTCATGGTCAAGGTTTTCATGCTGTCAGCAGCACGCCGCATCTTAATCATCATGATAACACTGATTCTTCTACAGATAGCCTGCACGAAGTGCTGCAGCGTCAAAACCAAGTCACCCAGTTGCTCATTAAACAACAGAATTTGTCTCAACTGCCTCAAAGAGACATATCCACGTTTACAGGAGATCCTCTGACTTACAGATCTTTCATAAGGGCATTCGAGCATGCTATCGACAGTAAAACAGACAGTCATCAAGACCGGCTGTACTACCTCGAACAGTTCACGAGTGGAGAGACACTTGATCTCATTCGGAGTTGTGAGCACATGAGACCTGACAGAGCTTACAAAGAAGCCAGAGACCTGCTTGATTGTCACTATGGAGATGAAATGACCATCGCTACAGCTTATATCAAGAAGGCTATGAAATGGCCTCAGATAAGGCCAGAAGACAGAAAATGATTGAATGCTTTTGCTTTGTTCTTGGTTGGATGTTGTAACACAGTGAATGATGTGGACTACATGGACGAAATGAACAATCCTACCAACATGGAGTCCATTTTATCCAAACTTCCATTCAAACTGAAAGAAAGATGGAGAAGTTATGCGTATGACATTCAAGAAAGAACAAGAATCAGGTTTCCTGATTTAGTGGATTTTGTATACCGCCAAGCAAAGGTTGCCAATGACCCGCTGTTTGGAGATATCCTGGACTCTACTTCAAGTAATCAGAACAACTGAGCAACCAAGCATCAGAAAAAGTGAGTCTAAAAGAAGCAGCTTTGCTGTGAATGTGTCTGCTACCAAAAACAATGTCAGTAAAAGTCAACCTGAGAAGAAACCTTTTGCAGTCAAGTCAGCAAGTGTTTTTCAAAGTCCCTGTCTTTACAGCCAGAAGAACCATGCACTGAATGTGTGCAACAAGATTCGAGAACAGCCTCTGAAAGAAAGAATTCAGTTCTTGAAAACAAACAGCCTTTGTTTTGGGTGTCTGACGGCAGGTCATATGTCATGTTCATGTTCTATGTTCATATGTTATGTTCATATGTCCAAGGACTGTAAAAAAAGGGCCTCTTGTACAGATTGTTCACTCAAGCACCCAGCTATCTTGCACGTTGTTAAGGAAAATGCTTCAACAAAGGACAACAGTGCAGATGACAGCTCACAAAGCCCAAGTGAAGTCACAAGTGCTCTCGTGTCTGCAGGGTGCAGAAGACGTGACCATACTGGGGCCGGGAACAGTGAGTGTATTCTTCCCATCGTACCTGTGCAGATAAAACACAAGAAAGACACAAAGATAATCAAGACCTATGCTTTCCTGGATCAAGGAAGTACAGCGACTTTCTGCACTGAAGACTTGGCGAAGAAGTTGAATATGCGAGGCAGAAAGACAGAGTTCCTGCTTCGCCCTATAGCACAAGAACATAAAGTGAATAGCTATGAACTTACCGATTTGGAGGTGTGTGGCTTAGAGGAGCAAGATTACATCCAGCTTCCCAATGTGTATACTCAGCCAGATATACCTGCAAAAAAGGCCAACATCCCACAAAAGAAAGATTTGGAGAAGTGGTCTTACCTGAGTAGAGTCCATCTCCCAAAACTTGAAGCAGAAGTTGGTCTTCTTATCGGTGTCAACGCGTATAAAGCCATGGAGCCATGGGAGATCATTAATAGTCAGAATGACAGACCATACGCTGTGAAGACAGCTCTTGGTTGGGTCGTCAATGAAAAGGAATCAGATGATGGCAAAAGACAAAGTTTCCTTGTCAACCGTATTTCTGGTGTAACTCGGGCAGTTATTGTTGCCATCCTGTACCTGTCCCTCAGGTGTGATGTTCGGATGTACCGATCCTGTGCAGGTGTTGTTACACGTGGTCTGCCGCTGCGAGGACAATCAGCTGTCCGTCCTGTCTCCCTGTAGCGCTGTCTTAGGAGTCTCACAGTACGGACATTACAATGTATTGCCCTGGCCACATCTGCAGTCCTCATGCCTCCTTGCAGCATGCCTAAGGCACGTTCACTCAGATGAGCAGGGACCCTGGGCATCTTTCTTTTGGTGTTTTTCAGAGTCAGTAGAAAGGCCTCTTTAGTGTCCTAAGTTTTCATAACTGTGACCTTAATTGCCTTCCGTCTGTAAGCTGTTAGTGTCTTAATGACCGTTCCAGATGTGCATGTTCATTCATTGTTTATGGTTCAGTGAACAAGCAGGGAAACAGTGTTTTAAACCTTTACAATGAAGATCTGGGAAGTTATTTGGATTTTTACGAATTATCTTTGATAGATAGGGTCCTGAAAAAGGGACGTTTCTTTTTTTGCTGAGTATATATGGAAGGTTTCAGGACACTGATATATCTGAATATGTTGAAACACATTACTGCCACTATTTTCACCACCAAAGAATAGCAGTGTGGTTGTAATATGATTTGACTCTTTGCAGGCTGTCAGGCTGTCTAGTCACAGAGGAAGGCTGTGCTTATCTGGTCTCAGCTCTGAAGTCAAACCCCTCACACCTGAGAGAGCTGGACCTGAGCTACAATAACCCAGGAGACTCAGGAGTCAGACTGCTCTCTGCTGGACTGGAGGATCCACACTGCAGACTGGAGAAACTCAAGTATGTAGAGGGCTTATGTCAATGTTCATATCAGACATGTTGGAGTTATCAGGCTAGTTAAGACAAACATTATTACCTCCACTGGGTGTGTGTGTCTGTCCAGTGTTTGTGTGTCCTTTTGTTTGTGTGTGTGAGTGTGTCCAGTCTGTGTTTGTGTTTTCTGTGTGTGTACAGTGTGTGTGTTTCCAGTGTCTGTGTTTGTGTATGTGTGTGTGTATCCAGTGTGTTTGTCCTGCTTTTTGTGTTTGTGTGTGTGTGTATGTGTGTGTATCCAGTGTGTTTGTCCTGCTTTTTGTGTGTGTGTGTGTGTGTGTGTGTGTGTGTGTGTGTGTATCCAGAGTGTGTCCAGTGTCTGTGTGTCCAGTTGGACTAACTTATATGATGACTTGGGGGGGTGTCCAGTGTGTGTGTTTGTGAATCCAGTGAGTGTGTCCTGTGTGTGTGTGTGGGTGTGTCTAGTGTGTGTGTGTTCACACACAAACACAATGGACACACACACACACACACACACACACACATGCGCACGGACACACACAAACACAAAAAGCAGGGCAAACACACTGGATACACACACATACACTGGATACACACATAGACCACCGCTTGTTAAGTTACATGCTGTGTGTGTGTGTGTGTGTGTGTGTGTGTGTGTGTGTGTGTGTGTGTGTTCACGTGTATCCCTCAATGTCTGTCTGTTCTTCTACTTACCGTTACAGTGTGGAACATGGTGGAGAGAACACAATGAAACCTGGACTTAGAAAATGTGAGTGTTGAAGAGTATTACTAAGAATAAGTCTTAATTCAAGTTAAGTCAAAGTCAAAGACCACCATCATTACTTACTTGGTTATATTAAATATCAGCTGGAGTTCTACAGAAGCACAAATCAGGGACACCAACGTTTAGAAAGAGTTGATTTGACAATGTGTGTGTCTGTGTGTGTGTGTGTGTGTGTTCGTGTTACATTAGAAATGTGTGTGTGTGTGTGTGTTCAGGATGTGTGTGTGTGTGTGTGTGTGTGTGTGTGTGTGTGTGTGTTCATATATCATAGAGGTGTGTGTCGAATGTAAATGTGTGTGTAATTAATGTGAATAAGTGTGTTTTATATCACCATACAGTATAACATATTATCATTCAACAAGTCTCAAGTTACCTTAACTTCTCCTTTTGATACCTAGAAACATCTATATTAAATGAATTAGTGAAAAGTGAGTTAACATTCTAATGTGAATGATGATGATTTCTAATATTGTGTCTGGTTTCATCCATCAGATGTCTGTGATCTCACACTGGACCCAAACACAGTAAACAGAAACCTCTCTCTGTCTGAGGAGAACAGAAAGGTGACATGTAGGAGAGAGAAGCAGCCGTATCCTGATCACCCAGAGAGATTTGAGATCTGGGGACAGGTGCTGTGTAGAGAGGGTCTGACTGGGCGCTGTTACTGGGAGGTAGAGTGGAGTGGGGGATGGGCTGATATAGGAGTGACTTATAAAGGAATCATTAGGAGAGGAGGGGGTTATGACTGTGTGATTGGATACAATGACAAGTCCTGGAGTCTGTTCTGCTCTGACAACAGTTACAGAGCCTGGCACAATAATAACTTCACTACCATAGACGTCCCCTCCTCCAGCTCCCACAATAATAACTCCACTACCATAGATGTCCCCTCCTCAAGCTCCCACAATTATAACTCCACTACCATAGACGTCCCCTCCTCCAGCTCCCACAATAATAACTCCACTACCATAGACGTCCCCTCCTCCAGCTCCCACAATAATAACTCCACTACCATAGACGTCCCCTCCTCCAGCTCCAAC